>PVKS010000034.1:15565-238207 GCA_004027875.1 Aplodontia rufa | reverse complement strand
TTTATTGAGTTTTTTCACATGGCTTTTGTTGCTCAGACACTTAGCTGTGCACGTGGGTGCTGGGGCTTGAACCTGTGTACTTGTGCATGCCGGGTAAGTGTTGTAACCTCCAAGCCACCGATCCAGCCCCTTAGGTGTTCCTTTTTTAAAAAAAAATATTTATTTTATTTATTTACTTACTTCTTTATTTATTGAGAGAGAGAGAGAATCAATTTTATTTTTCTTCCACCTGGTTTTTGTTTTTCCTCCACAGAGCTGTGTATGTGGTGCTAGGGATGGAACCTGGGTTGTCACACATGCCAAGCAAGTGCTCTACTGCTGAGCCACTGCTCTAACCCCTTGTATTTTGTTTTTAATTACATGCCAACATTTAAAACTTAGGATGTGCTAAAAAAATATGATCCACAAGTAGGCCTATCTTAAAATTTCAGCTTGTCTTGAAAAATCGAAACATTCAGCAACTGATAATAACAATAACACAACAATGATAATCATTCATTTATTGAGTCTATCAAATGGGGAGCATGGTGTTCAATACTTTAAGTATCTTGTTGCTTTAACCCCTCACATCAATTCTGTGCTCACTCTCCACACTTTAGCAGTGATAAATCGGAGACTCAGAAAACTTAAATAACTTGTCCAAAATCATATGGTTAATAAATAACCAAGCCAGATCCAAACCCAGAGGAGTGTTTCTGTGAAACCCAGGCTCTTGAACTTCCGTATGTCCCGCCACCCTGGGAGGTATGGACTAAATTACTAGCTTCTAAAAGAGTTCCAAGGAGCCTCAAAAGCGTGGGTAAGCATGCCCGGGGTGAGGCAGGGCCTCCGTCCTCCATTCTAGGAAGCTGGCTCAGCTCCCAGGGCTCCTCCTTCTGTTAGACAGCTCTTTCTCCTTTTATTTTTATTTTTAAAGAGAGAGAGAGAGAGAGCAAGAGAGAATGAATTTTATCTATTTTTCCATCTGGCCTTTGCGTCTCTGACACTTAGTTGTGTATGTGGTTCTGGGGCTCGAACCCGGGTCCTCACGCGTGCCAAGTAAGCGCTCCAACCTCTGAGTCACTGCTGCAGACCCTTCTTTTCATTTTCAAAAACTATCTTACTCCTTGACTTCCAATGGGCTGAAAATATCTTAAGTTAAAAAAAAAAATTGTGTAATAATTGTACCTGGCCTACAGCACCATGCTTAGCAACAGTGCACTGCAGGGTGCCCCCGTGTCCCTCCAGGGTCACATGACTGGGCGCTGTGGTTGCTGCCACAGCCCGGCATAGAAAGCGAAGCTGCGAGCTGGGGCTCGTGGTAGAAGGGACGTCCCTTCAGCTTTTGAAGTGAAGCCTCTTATTTGTCATACTGAACGTCGGTCTCATCACAGTTGCGAGTTGAGTATGTCCTTTAGAGTAACCTCAGGCACACCACACATCCCTAGTCCAGGAAAAGACCCAGATTAAAAACTCCAAATTCAGTTTCTGCTGAGTGCATATCGCCTTTCCTCCAATGGAAAGTGGGAAATGTTAAGTGGAGCCATCATCCAGTCAGGGAGTATTGGAGTCCCATTCACGAACATTATGGAAAAAGAATCTCACTGCTCAGAAACAAAACAACACAAAGTCCCAAGACCCAGGGATCTTCCTTTCATCTTCTCTCCATGCATCAGCAGGAGCATCTCCTCCTCCTCCCGTCCCCAACTTGCCAGACACCTCTCCACACTATTACTTCACTTTCTGTTGCTCCTGTGAGCAACGGGGGTAGAGGGGCACGGCTAAATGTCCAGATCCTTGGGAGCCATGGAGCCAAGGCTCTTGCTCTGAGACTTGCTGAGAGTGGACAGGCCTGCACCAGGTGCTGCAGTGGCAGGGACACAGGGCAGGAGAAGCAGAAGCTACAAGCCAACGCTCATAGTAGAAAGGACGTCCATTCGCTCTTTGAAGGTGAAGCCTCTGATTGGTCAGACTGTACTTCATCATGGTTGTGAGCTGACAGTTTGGGGTGGTGGAAAGAGTACCTGGAGGAGGCTGAGCTGAG
This sequence comes from Aplodontia rufa, assembly GCA_004027875.1. Lineage (NCBI taxonomy): Eukaryota > Metazoa > Chordata > Mammalia > Rodentia > Aplodontiidae > Aplodontia > Aplodontia rufa. Next base: position 236,184 of record PVKS010000034.1, on the reverse strand, counting down.
TCTGTCACTGCTTGATGCCACATGACCTTGGCCATATATAAATTGAGTGCTACATCTCTCTACACATCTCACCCACAGTCCTGGGGACATAGGGAGACTACTTCAAGCAGCATAAAGTGACATGTGGATGGATGTCCTTTTTAATTTCATACATAGGATCGACAAGTGCAGACCAAGAGAGAGTGGAGCATCCAGACCCTCTTCCAAGACAGGACAGTGGAGTTAATGTTGCCAATGTGACACCAGCCGTCATCCCTGTTCTGATGACTCCCAAATCCACACCCCATCTGGATCTTTCTCGTGATTCTCTGACCCATGGCTTTTATTGAGCAACTTTACCTGGCTGTCCTACCTACTTCTCCAGAAACATTTCCAAAATAGGACTCCCCAACATCTCTCTAAAACGTGCTCCTTCTGCAGTGTTCTGTAATTCAGGAACTGGCATCCTTATCCACACATCCCCAAAACCCAGAAGCAATCTTTGACTGCTGCCCTAACCCATTCCATGGATGGGGTCTGTCTCAAGGTTCTGTTGGCTCCTTCTAGCCCTTCAGGAGCCCTTGAACCTGTCTTCTACTCTCCAGATCTGCAGTGTGATATGAACTAGACCATCCCCATCTCTGCCCCGAACCACTTATTGGTTATCCCATTTCGGGTCTTGCCCCTCACCCTGCATTTCATGCATTTCATTCTGAAACCCATAGACACAGAATGTTAAGCATGTTATCCTCATGCTTAAATCCTTTAAATGTGAGGACAGTCTTAAATCTCTAACATTGCAGAGAGGGCAGGCCCATGCCCATCTATTCAGCCACCTCAGTCTTTTTTTTTTTTTCTTGAAAAGTCAGGATATCAGTTTTACTTTTGTCTTCAGTTAAGTTTTTTTTATTAGATGAATATGGAATTATAATTGAGGGGGAAACATTGTCAAACAATCAAGAACAAATGTATATATACTTAGTTATCCAAGGCTAATGCCATGTCATGGATGCCCAGCTTGGGTTCCCCATGTTGCTGTTTCCCCCAGAAGAACCCCTGAGTTAAATGGATATCTTGTGGAGGTCAGAGATCTCCTTCTGAGATGATTCCCCCATATTCCCACCCCCCAGTCTCCTAGATATTCTTCCTAAGCCCTCTCCCCACCCTGTCCCCCACCCTACGCCTCCATGTATCCTAGGGAGTCATCTCCCTGTTTGCGTTAAGAATCATACAATTTGAAGTTATTATTAGCTTAGCCTTCTAACCTACTGCTTCCCCATGTATTCTAACTTCCACAGATGAGAGAAACCATTCAGCCCTTGAGTCTCTGAGACTGGGATACTTCACTTAGCATAATTCTTTCCATCTCCATCCTTTGGCTGCAAAAGCCATAAAATCGTCTTCTCTAATGGCCGAGTAGTATTCCATTGTATACATGTACCATAGTTTTTGTATCCACTCGTTGAGTGAGGGGCATCTGGGTTGGTTCCATAGTCTAGCTATAGTAAATTGAGCTGCTATAAACATTGATGAAGCTGTATCTCTATAATATGCTGATTCTAACTCTTTTGGGAAAATATCCAGGAGTGGGATAGCTGGGTCATAAGGTGGTTCCAGCCCTAATTTTTGAGGAGTCTTCACACTGCTTTCCAGAGTGGCTGAACCAGTTTACAGTCCCACCAGCAGTGTCAGCCACCTCCATCTTTAACCAGACTGAATCTCTTTCAGTTTCCCAAACACTTCAGACTCTCATCTCCATCCCTTTGCACACATTCCTCTTTCTTCTGAGAATACACCCTCATCAACTCTTCCTCTTCCGTTGGGCCTCACTTAGGTGATATTTGAAGCTTTTACTGACCTTCCAGGACTCAGTTAGATACTCCTTTATTGCATTTCCAGGAGTCCCTTGCCCTACCTTCATTTTAGCTCTGACCCTATTATACAATCCACAGTTTCTTGATGACTTGACTGTTTTTCCCATCAGGCTATAAACTCCACCAGAATTCACATGTAATTCTGTTTACAATTGTATCCTTGGTCATATTCAGATACATAGTATCCACTCAATAAATTTTATTTTCCTGATTGAAGTGCTCAGACCACCAAAAATGTGAGTCGCCTTTCAGCAGAAACATAAAGAAATAGTACCAGGAAAGTTTTTCAGTCAGACACACAAGTCAGACTGCTCTCTAATAATACCAGGAACTATTAATGCCTGGGCAATTTGCTAACTTCTCGGCTTCCTAGAAGCCTACATATTTTGGAGTTTGTTTGTAGAAATTGTGAAACAAAATCCTTCTATGAATTTGAGCGTTTTGTGAATTTCCCTTAATTACTTCTTGACAAGGCTTCGAGTCCTTATTTTAAGTCATCCATATTATTTTGTGATCTTTCTTACTGGACACTCATTAATATCCCTCACAGTGAAATCTCCTGAGGGCAAAATCTAGAAAGGGTGTGCCATTAAATGTGTCAAGAAGAGGAAGAGAATGAGAATTTTATTTTTTATTTTTAATCAATAGCTTAACCTCGCTTTTCCCCAAGTTTCCAAGCTGTTGGCCTTCGTGATCTCTGGGCAGTTGGGTAAGCTAGTTTAATATTTCTCTGTTTGTTTTCTTTCTCATTTTGAAAACATAATAAATTTCCAGATGACAAATGCATTGGATCCTCCTTGGTGTTTGACTACAGGAATTGTAAAGATCTGGATGGATTTGGGTCTTAACTCTACCATGTATAAGTTCATAACCTGGGCAGCCCACCTTACCACTCTGCACTTTGGCTCTCTCCTTTGCAAAATAAGAAAGACACCAGTTCACACCTTACTCTCTGCCTGGAGCATGCTGGGTCCTGAATAATGTTAATGTCCTTCTCAAACAGTTCTGCTATTAATTATACCTATGACCATGTAATGGTCCCTATGGAACCTCTGCAGATTGAAATGATTTTCTATGATAATAAATCTTCACTGTTAGCAGAAGAAGTTGCCAGTCAGTCTCGAGTCCGCACTCACCCAAGCAGCTAAAGCTTTTAAGACTCCTATTGAATGATAGGATTGTTTGCTTTCTTTCCTCCAAAGTAGTACTCACATAATCTCCTCATTCTGTGGTCAAGGGGAGGAAATTGAAGTCAATGACCTCTCTCAAATTTGAAGTCTGGGTTGAGAATTCAGCTGGACCACCATCAGGAGCAATGAAATCTGCAAAGAGGAGGAAATGAAATACCCAAGGGTGTTAAGCTGATGAACTCTCTGAACGTGATGTACTGTTAAGAAGCAAGGGTTGTGGCCATCTTAACTTGACCTTCGGATATCTCATAGATTCAGATTTTCAAACACGGTTTCTTACCTTTGCATAGCACCTTGTATCCCCTAAGATCGCTGATAACTATCTCCTTTTATCCTTACAACCATCTTGGGAGGCTGGAAAATATTACTATACCCATTTTTCAGAAGAAGAAACTGAGGCGTGTGTTCCTGGATCACCCAAGCTTATGCAGGCTGGACTTGGGATTTAATTTGGAGCTTTGGCTCTAAGACCAGTGCTCTTTCTACCACACTGTCTGGCCTCTCACACAGCTGGCAAAGAGCAATCACAGAGGGAGCATAAACTCAGGAACCCTTGTCAATGCCACAGACGAAAGAGTACCAAACTGGGGTAAAAAGAGACTTATGCTCATTCTCAACCACTAACCCACCCACTAACCTCAGGGGTGATATATATATATTACCTCTGCAAAAAAGCAATAGCAATAAATGATTTCAAGCTATTTCTATCTCTTGAATGTTGATCCGTTGCTAATTTAATTTATAACCCAAATAACTATGACATAGAAGAAACATCTGAAAGACAAACTTGGAATTCATCACAACCCATCCTTTTCCTTGTGTGAATCCTTGTCTGATTTTCCTCTGCTCCCTGATGCCAGGGTTGGGCTATTTCTTATTAGTATTTGAATCCTCAGTGCTTACCACAGTACCCGCACCGATTCAGCTCTCAATAAATGCTCATCAAGTAAAGGATAAAAGAAAATGGACTTGTGTATGTAGTTTACACTCATACCATCTATTTTAAATGTCAAGAGTCTGGCGTTTGGATTTTTTCAGTAGAAAGTCAAATTTGCATTAATTTCCATAGACATTTTAGATTGCTGAATAGGACTGTGTGGAAATAAGGTAAGTTGAAGAAATCTCGTGGACTTGCATAGGGTTTCAATACTGTCTCCAAGTTTGCCCTCACAATTTTAGTCCCCACATGTTCCATAGAGAGATCCCTACTTCATGATGGAGAACTATTTTTTCCTTTCTTTGTCCATACATCTAATTAAGTTACAGTCAACGTTAATCAAATGATGCTCAAAGAAGTTGAATATGTCGTCTCCAAAGATACATTAATTCCAAGTCTCTTTTTGTTGCCACTTTGGGACTGTTTTTACTCATCTCTGTAAAAACATCCCCCGAGATTGGTGGATGTCAATCCCAAAGACTCTGAAACTCTCTAAGAAGCCAGAGCATGGAAGGAAAGCACAGAGGCCAGCCTGGATTCTTGAACTTGAGGTGACATCCAGCCACAGGCCAGAAAATCTGCTCCTTCTTTCTGTGCATTCCTTCTCCACCCTGCAAAGACAAAGTTATCTTTAGAAGCTGATCTGCGGGTTCATATTTAGGTACTGAAAAGTCCAAAAACTTTAACTCAGAAGTTGAATTGTTTTCAAAGACAAATGATTAAGAAGAAAAATGAGCACGGCCCAGACAAGAAGGAAGAGATATAGACTTTATATTCATGATGTATCTGAAAAGCAAACTTCTATATCCAACTTCCAGATACAACCTCCATATGCAAGGTTCCGTACACAAATTTAGGTACGTGTGGTTTAGAGTCAGAGAGTGTGTGTGCGTGTGCATGCATGTTTAGTTGTGTGTTCACTTAATGATGGGGACGTGTTCTGAGCAGTGCACTGTTAGGTGATTTCACCACTGTGTGACCATCAGGGTTAATGGCACAAATGTAGCTGCTATAGACCACTGCACTCCTCTGTTGCCCCCAGAGTACAACCTGTATAGTCTTTAGTGTACTAAATAGTATTTAAATTATAATACAATGGTATTTGTATATCTACATATAGACAAGGTACATTAAAAATATGGTATAAAAAAAAAAGACTTGCAGGCCTGGGAACTGCACTTGGTGAGGTGGTAAGGTTCACAATAGCACTGCATGCTACTGCGGATGGGCAAGCACTGTATACATTTACGTTGCATCATTTAAAAAAAATTCTTTATCAATAATAGAACTTACTGTAACGTGTTCATTTTATAAACTTTAAAATTTTGTAAATGTTTTTACTTTTTTTTGTAATAACAGGGCCTTTTTTTTTTTTTTTAAAGAGAGAGAAAGAATTTTATTTATTTTTTTCATCCGGCCTTTGTTTCTCTGACATTTAATTGTGTATGTGGTGCTGGGGTTTGAATCTGGGTCTTTTCTCATGCCAGGCAAGAGCTCTGCCACTGAGCCACTGCTCCAGCTCCCAATTTAAACTAAATTTAAACCTTTTTGTTAAAATCATAGACATAAAGACATGCCTACATAGGGCTAAGATTGTCAGCAATGCCGTCTTTCACCTCCACACCTTGACCTACTGGAAGTCTTCAGGGACAGGGACACATGTGGAGCTGTGCTCTCCTATGATTGTAGTGCCTTCTTGGGGCCCTTTTACAGTTAACATTTTTTAAAAAAATAAGTAAATGGAATACATGTTAAAAACAATGACTAAGTGCAGTAAATGCACAAACCAACAACACAGTCACTTACCGTGGTGACGAATTATGTGCTACACTTAATCACATGTGTTGTACTTTTTATAATTGGTAGTAGGTTTGTTAATCATAGCTGCACTACAGACATGTAATATGCTGCTTTACAAAGTTACAAGGCCTCCAGGAAATTTTGAGCTCCATTATACTCTTAGGCGACCACCTGCCTTATGTGTTGCCTGTCATAGACTGAAATGCCATTACCTGGTACATGAATGCATGTGTTTGTACATATACAAACATAATATGTACATATGCACGTGTTCTAAAATCACCCCCTTCTTAGGGCAGGGTGCAGTGTTGTTGGGTCTTCCTGGGATTTCTTCCCAGGAGACATTTCATCAGAGAGTGTAGTTCGATTATCCAGTTTTTGAGGATTAGTCTCAGGGGCCACTGCATAATGCATATTGGCTACCTCACAGGCTACTCTCCACTTAACTCAGAAGTTCAGATTTTGACCACATAGGACCAATAGTATTTTGCCCTTGCTGGTGTCTGGATATGTGGGATGAAGGAATCACTTCTTTTTAAAACCTTCAGCCCCTCCTGCTTCCAAGATGATTCTGGGATTTAGATGTATAACAAAGAAGAAGAAAAGAAAAATCCTTTTCTTGGAAGTCAAAAAAGATTGATTTCCTTTTTTTTTTTTTGAGCGCTGCTGAACACACACAAAACAGGACTTATTTCTTAAAAGCTCTGACATTTCTATTAGCCACAATCTTTTTCAGGTTAAAAGAGACCCATCACAGAAATACTGTTGGGGGGAAAAAGTGCTTTCTAAGCCCTTTTTAACTTCCTCCTGGCCAGGATGACTTGGGCTTCATTAGATGATCTCCAGATGACAAGATCTTTGTTGCTTTGGGGCAGATAGGCCAAGGGAGGTTTGGTTGACTTTGTCACCTCAGTGTGGTTACAGAGGTATTAGAGGGTAACCATTCAACTACTTGGTTAAAAATGATAATCATCTACTAAAGGAACATATTTATTGGGTACTGTATGATGTTTTGACACATGTATACATTGTGTAATAATCAAATCAGGATATTAGCATATCAATTAAAAATAAATAGTTTAAAAAACAAACAAGCAATATATAGATTTCTACCATAATGGAAAACTCCCTAGTGCTGCTGTTTGGGTCAGTGTTTTCCACTAGCCTTTGAAAAGAAACCACTATCCAGATTTCTGTTCATGGATTTATTTTACCTGTTCATGAACTTCATATAAATGCAATCATATAGTTAAAAAAAAGATAATCATCCAAAGAAAAGTATACAAATAGTGTCCATACTTTCTTAGAACGGGGAGCTGGTCCTTGGATTCTTCTGCCCCTCAGCTTCAAAAAGGAATTGTTAAAATGCTCAATTTGGTCTTTGCCTAAGGTCAGCTAAACAAGTCACCAGTGAGGTGCTGGTCTTTATTTCTGAGAAGGCAGACTTTCACTCAGTTGGCTCTAACAAAAACAAATCTAGTGGAAACGGTGGGGAGAAAGGACTTAGCATCAAAGGTTAACCAACAATGAAAATAAGGTTGTCTATCAAAGCTAAGGGAGCAATTGAAAGGCATAGGAAGGTCTCTTAGCTTCCAAAGGATAAGGAAGATTCCACTTGTCTCCAGACATCAGGGAGTGAGTGGAGCAATATCTGTACAGACCATCAGCAGAACCCCTCCTCTGGAAGCACAGCTTGGGTAACGGGGTTGGGGTGTATGGGCCCCAGTGAGGAGGCAGCTGCTCCTCTATTCTCACGCTCCACAAGTGTCACTTTCCCAAGTCACTTTGTTAAGATGATCATAAAGGTCAGAAGAAGTAAAATAAAAAATCAAGATGGTGACCAGCAAAGTCCCACCCCAGACTTGTTCCCTAGTGTTAGAATTTGACAAGAACTCTTTAATTTCTCTTGACTTTCTTCTCCGAGTCTCAGAGACCTCAATTCTAGAGCTACAAGGAAAGTAAGAATGATTGTATTCAGTCTTCCTCGAAGGCACAGAAATCACTTATTTTCCTCAGTTATCAAATATATCTGACTTCCACTTCTCCTGCCTCCAAAATGTGTGAAATATGATACATAAAATAAGACTAAGTCCTAGACATTTCTAGAAAATGCTAGTTGAGTCAAAGCTGAATAATTTCTGGGTGGCAGCAGGCTGAGAGTAATACCAGAACACACAGTCCAATGTATTGAAGAAGGGGCTTCTGGAAAAATAATTCTCTAGCCTGTGCTTCAGTAGGACAACTCATCATCTGCTTTATTCATTTCTGAATGCTCTCTCCCTTAGATAGGTCTTGGCAGAGGACTATTTTGCAATGGCACAGTTCAATCTGAATATACTGGTTTTCTTGAGAGAAAAGTCAGCAGGAAGGGATAGATATGTTTGGTTGAAGGGTTGAAGCCCTGTGAGGTCAGGGTGCCACCTAGTTACACATTGGGCAACTAATGATGGCATTGGCCCCAAACTCTAGGATGCAGGATCCCTAGAATAAGGATTGGGACCAGAGAGAAAAGCACAGCATGGCTCCAATTATTCTTGAATGCAAATTAAGGAAAGGCAGCTTGGAACAAGAATGAAGTCACCTGAGGAGCTCTAAGGAGGTGATTTTCTCTGCTTACCTGAAAGCAACTTGTTGATCTACCCCACCTCGCCTGCCCTGGAGTACAACATATCTGTTACAGTTAGCACTGCATATCTTTCTGATGCTATAACAGATTCTCTGACACTGAGTCATGTATAGAGGAACAGTATTTATTTGGTTCATGATTCTAGAGGTTGGGAATCCAAGATTGGGTGGCTATAGCCAGTAAGGTCCTGTGCAGCATCATAACATGGTGGAAAAATGGAAGACTGGTGGGCGTAAGCAGACAAGACAAAACACAGGGGTGACTGCATTTTATAACAACCCACTGGGACTATAATCCAGTCCCGTGAGAATTAACCCAGTCCTGTGAAAGAGACATTAATCCTGTCTACCGACCTAATCACCTCATAAAGGCTCATCTCCCCCCACCCCAGTCAAGATGAAAAATTTCAACATGAACTTCAGAGGAGACAAACCATATTCAAACCATAGCACCACACTTTGGGGAGCAGATTTGGAATGAAATGTTGGAAGGGAATGTACACAATTGCTTGGGAAAATATATCAGTTACCAATGCAAATCAATTTATATTTGAAAATGAACAACTTAGAATCACTAAGCCTTTGAGCCAAACATACAGCCTGAAAGCTGAATGAATAGAAAATTGAACTCCGAGGAAAGAGCAAATGCAGGAAGTCCAAGACAGCACTAGGAGTATTTTATTTGTCATCCTGAGATAAAAGACATTTTACATTCATAAAACAAGAGCTGTAGAAAAAGCAACAACTAGAGAAAAAGAAAGAAGTCATTAAAAAAGACAACTAAAAATATGATCATTATGGTATAGATATACGGTGACCCCACAAAGCTCCTGTGTGAGACAATGCAAGAAAGTTTAGAGATGAATCCCAAACACAGAGACTTAAGGGCTGTATGCTTTCTTTCTTTTGTGGAAGCTAGAGTAAAGCCTAAGACAGGATGAAAGTTAGCTAAGTTTGGTTGAAGGGTTGAAGCCCTGTGAGGTCAGGGTCCCACCAACTTGCACAGTGGGCAGCTAGTTATGGCATTGGCCCCAAATTCTAGGATGCAGGGTTCGTAGAATAAGGATTGGGACCAGAGAGAAAAGTTGAAGTATCACATAAGCTGGGGCAACCACAGCTAGGAAGGTGGGAAAGAAGAGAGGGAGGGAAGGAAGAGAGGAAGAGAAAAGAGGGGTAGCAATACGTATGGGTACACGTATGGGTACACTTGACTCCCATGAGAAGCCAAACTGTACTCAGGCGGGCGTATAAACTCTGAAATTTCAATAATTAATATACATGTATATGCTCATTTCTGTCTATAGCATGGGGGTATTACAGAGGAGACATGGGATTGGGGAATGCATGAAAAGGGGGAGGTCCTGAACTAGGATCGGGCTTAACTTACTTTGTCAATATCTATGTATGCATGAATATGTAACAACGATTCCCTCCAATACTAAGACTAGGTGGAACCAATTAAAAATAAATAAATCAAAAAGAAAGTTTAGAGGTGAGATGATTGGGTAATGAGAGTTTAAACCAAATCAGTGCCTTAATCTACTCAAATGGGATTAACTGGGTGGTAACCTGCACTCAGGTTAGTAGGGTGTGGCTAGAGGAGGTGGGTCACAGGCTTTTGGGGTTTGTATTTTGTCCCTGGTGCCTTGCTTTTCTTCCACCATACCCTTTCACCATGTTGTTTTGCCCCACCCTGAGCCTAGCAATGGAGGTGACCATCTATGGACTCAGACCTGTGAAACTGTGCGCCAAATAAACTTTTCCTCCTCTGCATGGCTCTTGTCAGGTCTTTTGGTCACAGCAATGAAAAAGCTGACTAAAGCAGAAATTAACAAATTATAAAACTCAATACCAGTGATGAAAGGTAGAATCACTGCAATGAAAAAGACAACTAGTGACTTGAAAGACCAAACCTTTCAAGAAAGAAGAGATGAGAAAAAAGAAATAGAGAATATTCAAGAGAAAAAAGTCTAATTAATAAAAATTATAGCAGACCATGGTCAGGATGACAGGGAACCCTTAAAAGAAACAAATAAGTATTTTAGTCTTCAGGCTAAAATTTAAAACCAGTAATTCTGGATCTATTATGTGCCAAGCCAGGGTACTGAAAGAGAGGTACTCTGATACCTCCCACCAAAATTTTTTGAATTTCTGACCTATTTATGTCTATTATGTCTTTGTATTTATAGTGCATCCTTTGAAGACAGCATGGACTGGAGTCTTTCTACCTAGTTGAAAACTTCCGTGCTGCCATTTTGGTTACGTCAGAGCTCAGCCTCCTCTGAATTGCTGCCATCTCCATTGCTTTCACTGCACCTTTAGTTATGGTGTTCTCCACTCTCTTTTACAAACAGGCCCAGTGCCCTCAAGCAGAAATGTGGAGCTCTTCATCCCGTGCCCTACCTTTCTCTCTGGGAGGAATCTGAGAATCATTGCATAGGAGTTTGGGGTTGGACTCTCCTTTCTTCAGAGTGCCCTCCCTACTCTACTAGTGAGCTTCAAGGAAGGGGTGGGAATCCTTGGTCTTCTTGACTTCCTCTCCCAGTGTGGAGCCTCCACGCTCTGAGCTTGCTGCAATGTGAGTGCTGGGAGCCCCAGTACTGGTGGTCTGCAGGCTTAGGGCAGAACTTCTGTCCTACTTTTGAGGGGGCCTGATGGGAGGAGTGAGGCCTGGTGCTCTTGACCATTTCTACCTGACATATAGCTTCTGCAGTATGGAGTAAACCAGGAGCTTAGGAGAGGAATGTCCCCTCTGCATTTTCTTGATCGCACATGCCTGGGGTAGAGCTTCTACCACCCAAAGCTCAGAAACAGTGGGGAAAGGGAGCAGGTCATGGTTCAAGGGCCACAGCCTCACACTGTTCTGACCAAGATGTGGGGGGTTTACTAGAAAGAATACTTCTCTATTTATTTGCTATATGCCTTTAGGACAATTTCCAGAGACTTGGAATGATTTTTAAAAATATTTTCCCCAGATAGACTATTGTTTCACTAGGGGCAGAGACTGGGAAGTGTTCTGTGGATGTGCCCCCATGTCCACATCATTTTTTATTTCTGATCAATAATCATTAATCATTCTTACCTTTATTCTCATGTATAAAATGTACCTTTCATCTATGTGTTTTAAGGATTCCTTTCTTTATCTTTGGTTTTCAGCCACTTAACAATGATATATGTAGATATGGATTTCTTTCTATTTTTTTCTGGGCTTCTTAGATTTATAAATTGATATTATTATTCCAATTAAAATAGAAAATTACACAGACAAAACTATAATTCATTCAAATTTCCTTAAATGTTTTTTGTCTCATTAATTCTTTCCTCTTCTTCTGAATAACATATATTAGGCTGCTTTATTATTTTCCCTTAGGTAATTGAGGCTCTGGTCATTTAATTTCAAATATTTTTCTCTCTTCAATTTGGTGATTTTTGTTGACTTTTCTTCAAGTGCCCTGACTTTTCCTTCTGCCATTTCCAAACTGATGTTAATTCTATCCAACATGTCTTCAGGTATGGTAATTTTAAAATTTCAGATATTTTATTTTATTTTTTTCAGTTCTCAGATTATATTTTTCAGCTTTGAAATTACCAGTTTATTCATTTCTTTACAAGCATTTTCATGTCTTTCCTGAACTCTCCATATCTTCACATATTATACCCAACTATATTATAAATTCTTTAACATATCTTAACAGTAATTTTATAGTCCTTACATGCTGAACCCAACATCTTCTTTATCTGTGTATATATCTTTATTTTCTGGGGGTTTTCTTCTCATTTTTCTTGTCACATTTTTCTACTTCTTTATGTGTCTGGTAATTTTGATTGTATCTTGGACACTGTAGAAACTCTAACTTCTATTATACTCTAATCAGTATTTGGTTTTGTTCTATCAGGCAGCTAAGTTTCTCGAGGACAACCTTAATCCTGTAGAGTCTTTGTTAAGCTAGTTATATTTTATTTTTGTTCCTAGCCTTATAATATAGCTCATAATCTGGGGATGTGGTTTATATGTAGGATTTGATGCTTCTGCAAAATAGATGGAATGCAAGACATGTTTACAGAGCCCCTCTGATTTAGTGAGATTTAATTTCAAACTCCATCTCCTGAGCACCAGGCAACTGCTGAAATATCTGCTCAGCATTTCCAGGCTCCAGTTGTTGTTTTCTTCTATGCTCTTTGGAGTTTTGCCCTGTATATTTGCAGCTAAAAAGCCAAGATTTTGAGAAGATTTTGTACATAAATCTGGGAATTTTCCTTCTATTAGTCCTAACCTTCTGGATTCCTCCCCTTGAATTTCCAGTTGCTCTGGCAATTCTGTATTCCAACCTTTAAATCTTCAGTTGAATAAGTCTATGTTGTACAGATTTGTGGATGTGTGCAAGGGATAAGCCAGTTTAGTGTGGCTTATTTCTTCTCCAGTTTGTCTCCTTTTCCTTTTCTAGGACTCATATATAATTATATATATGTACTGAGTTTATTATTATTTTCAGTAAGAGGTTTAGTCTGATGCAAACTATTCTTCAATTACTTGAAGCTGGAAGAATTTATGCTTTTTTTAACACATAAATGAGGTCAGTTGTGCTGTATGTACTTTGTAACTTTTTAAAAAATGAACAGAGTTTGGTTATCATTCTGTGTATCATATATTAACTGACCTTATATCTTTTTCCTGACATATGGTGCTCTAAGCATTCAATAATAAGTCTGTAAAATAAAAGTAAATTATTAAATTGGGATGTGGTATGAATTAGCCTTCTTCCAATGATCTGTAAAAGATGTTAGTTTCTTTTGAAGTATGAACCACAGAAGACCAGTCATATTTGGATCTGCAGTATCATGATTGTAAATAGTCTGTTTCCCCTATTACAAGCAATAATGCAATGAACATTCTTTTACATTAACTTTTCAGCCTTTCCAGGAGTAATTTTTGCAGGAATGACTTTCTAAGTCAAAGTAAATCTACATTTAAAATTTTAATACATACAATCATCCCTTGGTATTTATAGGGCATTGATTCTAGGATTCCCCCCATTGATGCCAAAATCCACAGATGATCGAGTTCCTTATATGAAATGATTAGTATTTGCATATAACTTAGGCTCAACCTCCCAAACACTTTAAATGATCTCTAGGTTAATTATAATAAACTTATAATGTAAATGCTATGTAAACTGTTATACAGTTTGCTTAAGGAATAATGGCAAGAAAATAAAATTTATACATGTTCAGTACAAATGCAACTTTTTTTTTTAAAAGAGAGACAGTGAGAGAGAAAGAGAGAATCAATTTTATTTAGTTTTTCTTCTGATTTTCGTTGCTCCAACACTTCCTTGTGTACAAGGTGCTGGGGCTTGAGCTATTATAAGTGAAATTAAACACTAGGTCACCCGTGGTTGAGTGTGGGTAAACAAGGCAAGAAATTTACTTTGGCAGAAAGGCGAAAAAATGTGGCCCAGCAAGGAAATGAGGGGTTTTTAATTCTGACCTGATGCGATAGTGCCCTTTTCTCTAATTGGAGGAGCTCAAGTTCCCAGTTTGCAGGATTGGCTGAGATAAGGTGGGGGCGGGTGCAAAGAGGAAGTAGGTGGGGACTGGGAGAGAGTGGGGGTGGGGGTCACTGCACAGATGGTGAGGGTCGGAGGGAGTCAGCAAGTTTACTGGGAGAGGATGGGTGGGTGGGTACCAGAAGAGGTCCTTGGAAAGAGGTGGGTGTACACAGGTGTGCCTTAGTATCTTTAAGGGGGAGGGGGATTTAAAATGGAGGTAGTGGGTTATATATCACAATTTTTCAAGTTTGACAGAAAAGATACATCTTATACCACCAAGCCACTGCTCCAGCCCCACAAATGCAACTTTTTCCCAAATATTTACTTTTAAAATTTACCACATTTCCTAAAATATAAAACAAACTGTTATGTATTTGTGGATTAAGTTCACTACAATTTCAGTTGATTCATATCCCTCCAACACTGGCTCAAACCACTTTGTCAGTAAGAAATGCTCTACGTGTCCCCCAAATTACTGCTGTAGCTTCCTATTTTTCTTTCTTTCTTTCTTTCTTTTTTTTTTTTAAAGAGAGAGGGACAGCGAGAGAGAAACACAGAATCAATTTTATTTAGTTTTTCATGTGGCCTTCGTTGCTCCGAGATTTCACTGTGTACGTGGTGCTGGGTTTTGAACCTGCCCACTTGCGCATGCCAGGCAAGCACTGTAATCACTGAGCCACAGCTCCAGCCTGTAGCTTACTATTTTTGCTCACCTTTAAAAAGTAGTCATTAAGAAAGTAAATAGCATACTGGAAAATTTTCTCAGTGAAATATATATGAAGCAAGACTCAAATGAACTTTAAAGATAGAAAATTAAGCATATATTTCTCTACTTTCTCTGGATCTCCACTAACTGATATAATAAGTTTTGTTTTATTTTGCTACAAACCCAAAAGGGAAATGAGAATTGAGATGATAGCTACAAAATGTTATGACTTAGAAAGAGAAGGAAGAAACATAAATTAACCCAGCTCTCTGCACCCAAGCCAGGCAGCTGGGCTATTGGTCCCTATTAAGAAACAGCAGCCTAGGAGTGGTGGCCCACATGTATCCCAGTGCGGCAGCAAGCACAGCTGGCTGCTACATGGGGTCTTCCATGCAGGTGCAGTGGGCCTGAGTGAGCCAGCACCCAAGTGAGTCAAGGCACGTCAACTCCAACCTGTCCTTGGGTGGCCCGGACTGGGCATCCTACACTGCCTGCTGCTGGATCCCACCTCACCTCACTGGAGCTCCAGATCAACCCCACCCTCCCTACACTGAGCAACCTCCCTCTTCACCCAGAAGTGGGAGAAAATGGAAGCAGGGCAAAACTGAAAGTTGAGACTTGAGATTTGACCAATGGCGTTAGTGGATTTCCAAACCCTAATTAGCATAAATTTGGGCCAATAGTATTAGTATTTTCTCAAACCCTAATCTGCATAAGTTTTGGACCAATAACAGTGACCCAAATGCTATATAAACCCCTGGCTAAGTACCCTCAGTGGGGAGAAAGATTGCTGTCCAAGTCACCTCCTGCAGATTGCATGAAATTTGTTCCTGTTTTTTCAATAAATCATTCCACTGTCCACTCATCCTGATTTGTGGATTTTATTCTTCAAATTCATAAGACAAGAGTCCAGAAGGAAGAAGAAATTGAGGGTGAGCAGCTGGAGTCTACTGCAACACTGGAGGGCACGCCCTCCATTGAGAGCTGCGTTATTTCCTGATTTCAGAGGCCTGTACCTCAGGCAGAACCCACCAACTGCAGAAGCCTGCACCTCATGCAGACCCCACCAGCTGAATTTATCAGAGGAAACTCCAGTTTCAGCCAGTGGAAGAGGGCAATCGAATTTCCCCCTAAACTTCTGTTTTAAAATGACCTAGGAGATCCTGGATAGGTACGTCCTAGGTAAGCCCATTTTCCAAAGTAAAACCACAAAGTATTAAAAATTACAACAAGCAGGTTTATAACCTTGGAGTAAAGTGGAAGACAAAAATTGAAGGTAGCTAGACCTCTCCTAAATGCTTTTCTTTACTTTGTATAACAAGGTGACTCTCTTTTACCTCAGCAGAAAATGGGGATTCATACTCCACACAGAGTAAAAATAGAAGGTCTCTCTGAAGTTCCTTATGGCACAGTTGAGTGTAGTAAACATTTTAGAAAAATAAAACAGGATTAAATAGTAAACATTTAGAATTTGCCCTGCAGTTTATGTCCTCTTGGTTTGCTAGGTTCCCCAAAAAACAGCAAAACCTTAGATGATTCTTCTTAGAACCCATCTAATAAACCAAAAGAAAAGACCTAGAGACACTGATATTAGAGTTATCCAGTGAAACAGCCCAGTCTTAATCGCCTTATAAGTGATCTGATGCTCTTCAAGCCCCACCCACAATAAAGTCTTATTAAGATTCTTAGTGCCCCATTTTAAATATAAAGGAACAGCTGAGGATCATCAGATATTTGGAGAAATCATCTACCAAGAAAGGCAGAATGCTATGATTGGACTATGCTTTGTTCCCTCCAAAACTCATGCTGGAACTTAATCCCCATTATGAGGTATTAAGAAAGTAGAAACTTAATTCAACTATGATGTTTAGAGATAAAGGCCATTGGGAGGTATAGGATTAGACAAGTCATCAGGGTGGAAATCCTTTGTAAGAGGATAGAAGGAGAGTAAGATACACACTCATGCTCCCTGTCTCTTACATGTGATACCCTGAATCACCTTCAGACTGTGCCGGTCAGAAAGTCATCTTTGGAAGCAGCATCTCAACCTTGGAACAGAATTGTGAGCCAAATGAACTATTTTTCTTAATAACTTACCCATGGTATTGCATTATTAGCAACAGAATATGTGCTAAAACATAGTTTAAAAACAAAGAAATTGAAATAATTTGGAGAGAGCAAATTATTTGAGAAGATAAAATCCATATAAAAGCTAGGAGAATATAGTGCAAACATGGAACATTTGTATAACAAAATAATCTTAAAAACTAAAAATATTATGGCATAGGTTTAAAATCCAACAAAAAGTTGGAAGAATGATTTGATTAAAACTTCCAACAGAAAATAAAATGACAGAAAATAGAAGAAAAAGAATAAGAAACTTTACAGACCAAGTCAGGAAGTCTAATACCTGAACAATATGAATCTTAGAAATAGAGGAAAAGAAAATAGGAGAAGAGAAATCACAAAGAAATAATTCAAGAAAATTTCTCAGAAATAAGTATCAGTGTTGGAAAAAATACACATCAAGTGACCAGCAAAACAAACAAAATATACTAGTCAAAGTATGTTATTGTGAATTTGAAGTATGTTGAAGTTAAAGAAAAAATCCAAAATCTTCTACAGAGTTAAAAAAAAAGATTGTTTATATTCCAAGAAAAAACTCAGAATGGCTTAAATCTTCTCAATAGTAACTCTGGATACTTGAAGAAATGCTGCAGAAAAAAGTGAATTTTATACCCAGCTGAGCTGTCAAGTAATATAAAGACAATCCAAAATGGAAGTTCTCAAAAACTATGCACTGTGTACCTCAGGATGCACCTGGGAAGCTGTTCCACCAAAATAAAGACGTGAAACAAGAACGAGAAAGACATTGGAATTCAAGACAAAGGGGCTGCAAACACAAGAGAGAAGTGAAAGAAATCGCCAGTGTGATGTTGAAGGGAAATCTCCAGGATAACAGCCATGCAGCAGGTCTAGAGGGCAACTTCTACGCTGGAGCGAGTCAGAAGATTCTGAGAAGGACTTAAGGCAATGAAATTGATGGAATGCCTAATGTGTATAAATATTTTTGACAAGGGTTTAAGGATGAATTAATGATAAATACTTAGAAAATGAACAAACCAGATGAACAATAATTCCAGGTAAACCCAGAATTTGTACAAGGAAAAGTAATCACAATCCATTATTTATATTGGCATAGTAATATTGGTCCAACCAAAATTATGATATATCCCAATACAGTGGCACATGCCTATAATTCCTCAACTTGGAGGTAGAGGCAGGAGGATCACAAGCTCGAGTCCAGCCTGGATAACTTAGTGAGACTCTGTCTCAAAATAAAAAATAAAAAGGAGTGGGGAAGGAGCTTAGTGGTAGAAACCTTGCCTAGTATGCATGAGGTGTTAATTCAGTCTCCAGGGTAGCACTGCACCTAGCACATCAGTGCAAATGTTTCTGAATTAGTGAATAAATGAAATAATAAACTAAGTCCTGCAGGCAAAAATAGAGGCAAATGTTTAATAATATTAATATCATGGGGCACCTTCTTGGCACGCAGGAAGTGGCACCTTAGTGCCAGTGCTATAGAACTCGCACATCAGACTTATAGACAGTAATGTTTCACGGTCACTAGTTGTGTGTCATGCTTTCCCCCCATGTTTCCACAGTCACCAAACATGATCTTTGATCACCTTCACCCACTCTTTTTGGCTATAATTCATGGAGCCAAGAAGTGTCACTGAGAGGTGGTGTGTTGGAGAAAAGTACCCAGTAGCCAAAATAAACCATCCAGCTGAGCCATCAAGATGGAAGAACTAGCAGATAAGAAAAATCCAGAATGCAGACTTGAGGCAGTGAGGCAGATGGGATCGAGAGCATCCTAACAGCTTTGTGACAGGCTCATGGCTTGATTCTTGTCACTTAGCATACCTGTCACTAGATTATAATAAACTCTATGAGGACAGGATCTGTTTGTGGTTTTCACCGTGGTAGCCCTCACTTGGGTACACCTTGCCTGGCACATAAGAAGTACTAAAAGCAATTGTTTGTGGAATGACTGAATGAACCAGGTATGAGCAGGAAAGTTTGAAGTAGCAAGAGAGATGTAAACCCTGGAGAAATTCCTTGAGTAAAAAAGAGAAGGAAACCATGGTGGCTTGATGTGGGATACTGAAGGGATTCAGGACATACCACTCCAAAATAACTGTAAGAGAAGAGAATATGCCACCCCAAGTACGCCTCTTTAGCGTAAAGATTATTTTGAGCTGCATGTTATGGAAAACTTCAGACAGGGGAGAAGTTTTGCAAACTTCAGAAGTGACCCTTTGTAGGAAGAATTTACATCTATGAAGGAAATCTTCATTTGTAAGAGTGTTTCTTTTCTGCATCAAGAATAGAAGGACTCTAAATGCCTAGAAACTCACAGCAACAGAGAAGGCACTGATTTCAGTCTGCATAACAAACCTTGCTCTTTTTCATGGTGCATTCCCAACCAGCTTGTCATAACAAGGCAGAACCCCACACACTTCTTTCTTTGTTGCAGAGATGGATGGAGTTTAAGCCTGAACTCAAAGCAATGTTTTTGAGACGGACTCCCTTTTTCCTGAGCATCTCCCATGTACCCATTTTATTAAATTTCTGGTTATCTTCTTCTCTTGTTAATCTGACTTTGGTTGCTGAGTCCACCTCAACTTGAACTTATGAGAGTGTAAAGAGAAAACTACTTCTCTCATTTATTTTTCCTACCCTACATCTTGGACATGGGAAGCAAGAGGCTATTATAAGTGTCACCTGTACCTGGAAATTCCAGGAGTTATGACACATACAGGTAGGTTTACGCCTGAAATGCTCACCATGAATCTTAAGTGATGGGAGTGTAACAGTACAAGGTCCTACTGTCACTCAATGACACCAATGATGCAAGAAACAAATTAAATGGAGCCGGGGGTGGTGACACAGGCCTGTAATCCCAGCAGTTTGGGAGACCAAGGCAGGAGGGCCACAAATTCAAAGCCAGCCTCAGCAATTTAGCAAGGCCCTAAGCAACTTAGCAAGACCTTGTCTCAAAAAATAAAAAGGCCTGGGGATGTGGCTCAGCGGTAAAACATCCTGGGATTAATCCCTGGGACAAAAAAAGAGGAAGGAATAAAGAAAGTAATGGGAAAAAGAAACAGCTTTATGGGTCACAAGCCAGCAAGTTGGAAGATGGCAGACTCCTGTGTTGGTCACACCATCTTGCTAATGACCGCAAGCAAAGAGCTTTTAAGGGAAAATTAAGGGAGTGTATTTTTAGCCGCAAATGGATGGGCACTAGAGTAATCATCAATCCTTCAGTGACCCCTTTCCTTGATGCACATTTTTTTTTTTGTAAAAGAGAGAGACGGTCAGTGTGAGAGAGAATCAGTTTTATTTAGTTGCTCATGAGGCTTTTGTTGCTCTGACACTTCCTTGTATACCTGGTGCTGGGGTTTGAACCTGCGTCCTCGAGCACGCCAGGCAAGAGCTTGAACCATTAACCACTGATCCACCGCTCCAGCCTCCTTAATGCACCTTCTGATGTTATATGAAGGTCACCAGATGATATGAGTTCTATAAATGTAAATTATGATCGATTAAGAGGCCTCACAACCCATGTTTTTCTTGTTTCTTTTCCTTGGAATAGCTGGCTCTAGCATTTAAGTGCTCATTTAAGTGCTCCTTTTCTTTAGAATTTGGAATATTGGGCAAAGAGCAGGGAAACATGAAGCTAATCTTGCAGAGAACAAGTTAGGTGGCTTCAACACCATTACTGCCCAAGTAAGACCTGTGTAACAGGGGAGCCCATCCTGGTTGGAGATGTTTACGATGGAGGTAGGAAGGGAATTCTCTGATTTTTATTTGGGAGCTCAAACTTCAGATTGACCAATAGTGACCTCGGATAATCTTTGCCAGAATTAACAAATTCAGATGATAGGCCATTTCCCAATCCTGTGGATGACTTAATAAGATTAACTGTTTGGAAAGCAGGATGTAGTAAGAGTTATCTCTAAAGGGCAGAAGGATTATTCCTCAGAGGGTAGGGTAGGCTAATGACATTTTACTTTTAAAATAGTTTTGGCATCAGCTCCGTGGGGACAGAAGAGAGGGATTGGGGTGGACATGGAGAGTAAAGAGGATTCATTAGAGAAGTGAAGAAGCAACTCTCATTTTGTATGGCTGAATAAAGTCAGAACTCTCCCTGGATCACACAGGTAGTGAGACAGCATTGTAGTACTGCCTCTATAATTCTGGAAAAAAGAAAAGTTTAAACCATTTATCTAAAATCAGTGTTGCCAAGGTGGGATGTGGGATACCTGCTCAGAGCAAACAGGTCTCTTTCTTGCTGAGACTCTGACTTTTCCTGCACTTTAAATGCAAAAGCCTGTTCAAGCAAGGTCTTGAATGGAACTCATTTCCTTTAGCCAGCAGACAGCCTGCTTTAAAACCCATGATATACTCTGCCGGCAGACTCTCAGATGGGTTATCTGGGTGCTTAACAAATCCCATGAGGCGGTGTCTACCAACTTCCTTTGTGCTGCTGTTTCATATGACTTGATGGCCAGTGTCAGGTGGGAGCTAGATCATCTGTTTCATTAATGTCACTCACCCATTCTCTGTAACAATGACGGGAGCGGTATTGACACCCAAATCCAGCTGGTAGGCTGGACAAATTTTGATGTTCATCTGCCATCTCCCTCTGAGTACCCTCTTGGCGGTACATCAGGGCTTTATTGAAAACAGCTCAGATGAGCCTGAGTTCAAATTTTGGTATTCTTGTGTATTTTAACCAAAAAACTGCTGAGTTAATCTCCTTGAGCATCAGTTTTCTGGTCTGCAAAGTAAGGGAGGTAAAGTTATGACCCAGACTCCTAAGATTTTCAGAGGACATAACATACTTGGACTCTTCTTCCGTGTGTGTGGTGACTAATAGATGTTCCAGGATTGCTGCTTCTTTTCTTTTGTCTGCCCTCCCCTGCATCTCTGTGCTACCTATATAGAAGTGTTCTGTTACTTACTGGAGTCGTAAGCCAGAGGCCCAACTATGGAGATCCCAACAAACCAGGTCTGGTCACTTGCCCCAAAAACCAAACAGAAAAAGTAAAGGTGAAAAGCAGGAAAGGAACTTTAACCAGCATAGCTATACTGGGAAGACAGGTGCCACAGCTTCCAGCCCTGTCTTTAGGTACTGATGTGAGCTCCCAGATTACACAGACAAGGTAGACCAAAAGTATGACTAGTCATGCAGTCTTGGTTAAACTGTGGTCTGATCTGTCGTTCTCTGAGGATTGCTCAGGTGTGGCAGTGATAAGAAAGTTCCTGTTGCCTGGGAATGGTTTCAACTCATCACAAGATGTTTATTGACCAGATCCATTGTTTCTGGAATCCAAGATGACTCAGAGCAAAGATGACAGTTGCAAAATGAAGACAGACGCCAATTTTTTTTATTTTTATTTTTTTTTACATTTGCAGGCCCAAGTGAAGAGTCAGTGTTTTTTCATAAAAGCAGCCTCTAAGTCCTTGTTACATTCCTGCAGAATGAGTCAGGTGAGATGGAGCAGGAATTTAGTTAATTGGACATGTTCTAGCATTGCTTTAAATAAATACCAGTTCCTGTGCAGCTTGTAACTGGGGGTGGGGGCTGTCACCCTAGATTCTGTGTTCTGGAAAAACTCTCTCTGTGCTGAGATATGAACTGGGACTTCCTCACTGGAGGTCAGGATGTTCTGCTTCAGCATCTGTGGCTGCCCCTGGGGACAGCTTTGTACAAGGATGCAGCCCAGAATTTGTTGATTTGCTCTTTCAACAAATATTGAAAATCTAAGTACAAGCCAGGCTGCACTCATTCATTCATTCATCAAATGTTTCTACAGTGTATGTCCTGTGTGTGACAATGTACTAAGCACTTTGTAATCAGTGTCTCACTAACTACCCATAACTGGGCTGCGAGGTTGGTTCTCTAATTGTCTCTATTTCAGAGACAAGGACCTGAAGCACAGAAAACTTATACCATTCACCCAAGAAATATATCTAAGACACTGAGTCTGTGGCAATAGAATGTATAGTCCTTCATTGCCTGTCCAGTAGTGAAGGGCAAGCATACATTCATTTGTTCAGGTTTTCATTCTTTCACGGAGACTTTTATCAACCATGAAGTATGTGTCAGACTTTGCTTTAGAAAGGGTGCTTCACAAGACACAGGCCAACTCTCACCTGGCCTACATTCCAAGGGGTAAAAGCCAAGTGGGTCTCGTTTTATCCTTGACTTTGGAACCAGCAAAGAGGTCATTGGCTTAGATCAAGGACATTGTCCTTGCCAGGGGAATAAGTTTCTCTCTTTTTTCTCCTCCTCCTCCTCCTCCTCCTCCTCCTTCTTCTTCTTCTTCTTCAAGAGAGAGAGAGGGACAGTGAGAGAGAGAGAGAGAGAGAGAGAGAAATAATTTTTATTTAGTTTTTCATGGGCCTTTTGTTGCTCTGAGACTTTGTTGGGTATGTGGTGCTGGGATGTGAACTCACATACTTGAGCATGCCAGGCAAGCACCATAACTGCTGAGCCACTGCTCTAGCCCCAGGAATAAGCTTCTTTATATAAAACAAATTATCTTTATGAGGCATTAAACATGTGACCTTGGAGTGATATGGTGGAACACGCCTGTAATTCCAGTGGCCCAGGAAGCTGAGGCAGGAGGATCACAAGTTCAAAGTAAGCCTTAGCAATTAAACAAGGGCCTAAGCAACTTAGTGAGACCTGTTTCAAAATAAAAAAAGTGCTGGGGGTGTGGCTCTGTGGTTACGCACTGCAGGCTTCAATCTCTGGTAACAAAACAAAACCAAACCACACCAAAATAAAACAAAAAAAACCTGTGTGGCCTTTGCTCTTGTAATGTTCACGCTAAAGAGTCTATCAGAGGTACTTATTTAGCCCTTCTGAAGACAAAAAGTTCAGAGGAGAAAATGTATATAAGCCCAACAGGATAAGTGGTCATAAGAAGGACCCAGTGTTCCCAAACTTAAGGTTCAATATTTTATATTAGGTGTTAGGTATTTATTTTTATGTGTATTGTAATATACATAAAGAACACCGTTGACTCATTTTTTTTTTCAAATATACTGTTGCTTGGAGTAAATGAAAAAATATTTAAAAAGTGAGTGAATTTAAAAAAACAATAAACTAATAGTGGCTCAGGTGGTACTTTAGATATTGAAAATTATCAAAGGCACTCAAATGACCGTATGGTAGTCATTCATGGGGTGTCACAGGTATTTTGGGTAGGTTAGTTCTTCATCCTGTAGGGTTATCAACCATACTGAAGCACATCTACTGTCCCCAGTCCCTGCCTATCACAAGGCAGCAGTGCCACTCCTGTCTTCCCATCAATGTGTGGTGATAACTGCACCCCCCAGATAATTCTTCAAAACATTATCAAAAGCTACATGGTAGCAGACTGGGGGATTTGATAGCATTCTTTGTTGGGCCTGTGGTTAAACCAAAGTTAAAGACATGCTGAATGCCCACTGGAAAAACAAACACATAGGAGATTATATATATACATATATAATTTTTTTAAAAGTAGAATGAAGGGAAGATAAAAGCCAAGTTTAACTACCAGGTGGGTTAGTGGGGGAGGCAACAGAGTGGGCAAATGAGAACCCAAATAGGATGATTGCAAAAGCTTAGAAAGTCCTGGCAACATCGGGGGCAGACAGTAAATGCCTGGGGCAACAAACAGCTTTCCTGACTCAGGGTTGCTTTCATGGGGCAAAACCAATTCCTTCCTGTTCATCCCACAGTTGCCACCTGGCATCTGTCAATGTCCTGAGAGAGTGTCCACTGCCTGTTGAAGAACAAGCAATACAGCTTATTACTTGAACTAAATGCAGTATGACATCAAATCAGGGAGAATTTTTGCAAGGATACCAGAGTCATACGATGAAAAATGTGATAGATTTATCAATCGTTAAAGAAGGAAAAAAAGGGTCCAGAAAACCATGTTTCTCTTTCAAGTGCCCCATCATATAATGTGTTGTTAACAGTGTGAATGAATTGTGGGAAGAGAATAAATTAATGATTGCATATCACCTAAGACACTGTTCAAAACCTTTTAAAGATCCTGGTTGTGTTTGGTACCTGTGAGTCACTAGTTTTCCCATTACACTCCGAGGCTGAATGGCCTCTACCTCAGTGTGTCCACAGAATAAATCTTTCCAAAGATATTAATAGGTGGAGGCATGGAAAGAAAGGCCCTAATGTCAAAGAAGTTTGGGAAATCTTGCACATTTCCATTTGGGAGAATGATGGCATCTTCTAGGTTTTGAGAAGATTTCTTCTATGTCTTCTAATCTAAAAGGTGAAATCCGCACTCCTTGGCTGGGGTTAAAAATCTTCTCTGCCTTGCCCCACCTGATTTAGTCCATCTCACTTCTTTGGGAGGCAGACTTGTCACATCTGTTGCTAGTGTGTGTCTTGCTGGTCTTCCCCTTGTTCTTCTTCCTGACACTCTCCCCAGCTTGTCCACTTCCGCCATGCTTGGCCAAGCCCCAACTCAATCAAGATTCATCTCCGAAACCGCAGGTCCCTCTGATGAGCTTGCTCTTCACTATGAATTTTCTCAGAACTGTATCTGCACAAGGTGGTGGCGTGTCATTGTGATTACTTCAAGGTTACTTTGGAATTGACCTTTGGGTATGTGACATACATAGTTTATAAACAGCTTTGTCTCTTTTCAACTTCTCGTGGGAGCCATTATTGTACTATGGATTGTAAAGCTTTGGAGATTAAAAAATACTGCTTGATATGTTTCCTGGTGGATGAACTAATGTACTTCCCTTGTAAGGCCACTTAGACTCCGGGTCTTTATGAATTGATAACCATTGGGCAGTATTTGAACATAGGTCTCCCATTTTCTACGTTTAATTACTTTGATGTTCCTCAAATTGAATGAAATTGCAATGCAACAGATCTATCTCTAAGTGTATAATGATGGAGGTATTCAAAGTCAAAGTTAAGATTGTGTTTCTGGAAATGGAATTTGACCTTTTACCTGCATATTCAGTATGCATGTGGGGAGGTGCACATGCAGCTGCTGGGACTGAACCCAAGGCCTTCTGCATACTAGGCACACTGTACTACTGAGTCACACCCCTCAAATTATTTTTTGGGCGATGGGTTCTGGGGATTGAACCCAGGGCTTGTGTATGCTAAACACACTTTACCAATGACCTAAACCTCCAATCCCTAAGTTTGTTTTTATTTCTAACATATTCCCTACCTTTCTCCTCTATTTCCATAGCCCTCTACCCTCAACACACACAAAATTCTGCCTTTCCCATGGTGTTTCTCATTTCATTCAATAATGATGGCATCCTTTTTTAGGGCAAAATTTCAGGGTTTCATAGCTGAATTTTATGTTGGAATATCACATCCAAATGTATTGAAAATGTCTTTAGACAGGGGTAAAAAGTATGTAGCATACTCTATCCACACCCTCCTAGAAGGCAAATGATATTTATGCAATCATTTAATTATATTTGTTATAGGGGTGTAATATAGAAGAATCAAGAGACTTGGGTGGGGTGACTATGGTTTATAATCAAATGCATGTCATATGGTTATTTTACAGGCATTTATAATTGTAAAACAACTCAACTCCTTAATAAAAAACATATTTAAAAAAAGGAAATGTCTTTAGAAACTGACCACTGTTCACTACCTCATTGCTGCTTGTTGTGCACCCCTGGAAACTGATCTGAGATGGAGTTAAGGGGCAGAAAGTTGACATGGGGGTGCTCCTGGGATCAATGCTTTAATAAAGTAAGAAAACAGGTTTGGACAAAGGAAGAGGCTGGGCTGTGATGCAATCACCACAGAGGCCTGGGCTGGCTCCCCAAGGAGCTCTGGGCTGGGAGGGCCTTTAGGAGCTGTCTGAGTGGAGGCCAGGGCAGCCCTTTGCGCCCCTCCCTGACAGATCACTTCATGCAGGCAAGTCTTAAAGATAGGTGACAGCAGAAGGCCATTAGCTGGAGCCCTCTCGCCTGCAGGAGGACCAGCATTGCATTCCTGAAGGGACCCAGCAGTGAAGCGCAGCCTCCCTTACACTCTGCCATGACCAGCTTGTTTGGAGCCCCATCTTCTCGAGAGCAGGGCCACAGCCTCCTCTCTGGTTTCCTGCTTCAGTACTCTTCAAACATTGCCTAGGGTGAATCTTTGAAAATGTGGTAGAAGACACCTGGCCTCTGCCCCAAACCACCGCCAGCTTCCTATCTCCCCCGAGTGGAATCCAAGGTCCTAACTGTCCACACCACCCTGGTCCCTCTGCTCCCCTGGCTCTCAGACCTCACCCTACGGCTCTCCCTTTTGCCCACTGCACTCTGGCCACTCTGGCCTCCTTGATGTTGCTTGAAAATGCTTGGAAAGTTCTGTTAAAGGGTCAATTCAGGTAGGTTGACATTTTAACAAGTGTATGGGAGCAGCTGACCAGGATGGCAGTGCCTGGCTGTGCTTGCAGCCGCAGGCTCCACTAAGGCAGGAGCAGGGGAACCGTGTAAGGCGTCCCCAGAGTGAGGCAGAGAGGACACTTGATTGGTTAAGGACGAAACACCCGACTTCAAGGTTAGCTGGCAGTTTCGGATTGGTGAAGACTTCAGCTACAAGTTAGAGCGCTGGGCGGTGGCTCAGGGTTACAGTGCTTGCCTGGCATGCGGAGGACGTTCCCTGGAAGGTAAGACTAGCTTTATTTCCTCTCCTTTTATTTAGCTTTCATCACGCAGGCCATTTGTTTCTCTTTACCCAGATCAAATAGGAGACAGTTTGGGTCATTTTTGAAAGTGATGCAGAGTGAAAGGGAGAGCTCATTTTACTTTTTCATCTGGCTTTTTCCTCCACTTGGTTGTGTGTGTGGTGCTGGGGATTGAACCTGCGTCCTTGCACATGCCAGGCAAGCTCTGTATCACTGAGCCACCTCTCCAGTCCCGTAAGTGTCTTTTGTAAAACAGGAAATCAAGACACCAGAACTCTGATTTTATCAGATACCCAAGCCTTATAAAAGCTAATTTTTTCTTTCAAATTTACTTTTGGCTCTTATAGAAGTTCGTTTTGCACTGCTATCTGAAATAGAAAAGGCAGGCTAATTTTATAAAAATTAAAAAAGGGTTTTGGAGGCTGAAAGTCACAGATCAGGTGGTTCCATTGATTTGGTCTTGGTGAAGGCCGAATGGTATGTGGTGTACTGGTAGGACAGCTGGTGAGAGGGAGGCACACATCACTGGAAAAACCAACAGATTAATTCAGGGCTCATTTCAGAGGCTGGGCTTGCTCTTCTAGCAACTCAGGGGCCAAAGAACTCAGGTTCCCTCAAGAATGGCCTTACCTCCTTCTGAGGGCAGTGCCCTCTGGCAAGGATCTCCCACTAGGCCCACCTGTTAGAGATCCCACCCCCACTCACACCACCACACTGAGAAACAGGCTCCCAGAACCCGAGCCCTCTGGGGACAAGCCATATCCAAGTCATTAAAAACTGAAAAAGGCATGACTTTTGATCATGTTCAACTTTCACAGAGCCCTGGACACTCTGAGAATAATGACGATTAAGGAATAAAGTTTAAGGTGAGGGATATGCTGATTACCATGAATTGATCACTACCCAAAGCACATACAAATCAAAACATCACACTGTAACTCATGGATATGTACAAATATTGTGTCAATCAACAAATTTTTAAAAATTGTAAGCCCCCTTTTGTGTTTCAAACAACAAACTAACACATGGGGAGCGGTGGCTCAGCAGTTATGACACTTGCCTGGGATGTGCAAGTACGTGAGTTCAGACCCCAGCACCACGCACACAACGAAATGCTGGAGCAACAAAGTCACATGAAAAACTAAATAAAATTGATTCTCTCTTTTTCTCTCTCTCACTGTCCCTCTCTCTTTAAAAAACTAACTAACTAAACAATTAAAACAAAAAACAGCTAAGCACCACAACGGATGACCCAGCCCTCAAATATTCTAAGACACACCTCCACCCTTCCTCGTGACTCCCATAAGACTCAGGGATGGCTCCCTTGTTAATCTGCCTTCATGAAATCTGAGCCTCCTTCTTTTCTTTAAGACATTCCTCAATAATGAATGTTCTCAAACTGCAACAGCCTGAATAAAATAATATCCCAACTGATGGGTGTATTTTGTCTTTTGTTCTTTCATGAAGAGGGGACTTGTGTTGGGAGGCTTTATTTATAGTCTCGAAGATAAAGTGTCCATTGGAAAATCAACAGCTGATTATATTGAGTGACAAAAGGACTCTTGACAATAGACCACAGATAACCAAAGAGTCCCCTCCCTCATGAGAAAGCCAGTACAGAGCTCACCTTCAGAGCAGGAGTAATTCCTACACATTGAGGCTGTCAAAACTTAAGCAGATGGCTGGACAAAAAAAATTGCTGTAAGTAATTTCCCAGTATATAAAGTAAATGCAGCTCTATATAATTTCCCGCTGAAATCAACTACCCGCCATGTGTTAGGCACGAAAGACTCATTGCTGCCCTGATGGGTACTCTGGTTCTAAGAAGGTGAAGTAGACAAAGTAGTCCCCAGAAGTTAGACATTGTCATACATCACACACTTATAAGCTCTTACCTTTCCAAGAGGTGGGTCCAGAAGGGCCACCAGCCCACCCTCCCATAGAGGAAAGGGTCTATAAAGACCAGGATTTAGATATATGACTTCATCTTTGTTCTAATACCGTGGTCAGCTCTTCATACTGATTCATATCCTCATATAATCCATTCCATTGCTCACAAAGCCTCCAAACACTATTTAAAACCCCAAAAAGACCAGTGTAGATGTTGATGAAATTTGCTGCCAGGGGCACATTAATAACTTGCAGGTATGGGGTTCCTGGGATGAATGAACTGGACTCAGGGATTCAGGTACACTGGGAGTCCTTTCAAAATTAAATGCCATATGTGTTTTGTGTGTGAGCAAGCACATATATTTTTCTAAAGAAAGTTTCCATAGCTCTCTAATGTTATTAAAAGGAGGGAGCCAAGGCTCCTAAATGGATAAGAACCACTGTTTACTGCAGATATTCTGGGCCTTCACAGACATATCTCCTAGACAGACCCTATCATTCTTTCTTGGCCAAGGCATATACTGGAGCAGCAAGTTCACTGCCATCTGTGATCGGGCTTCATTACTACTCAGATGAAGGCATTCAGCCCAGTACAGGGATCAGCAATGAGCTAAGTCATGCCAAGACCTTGGTATTGGCAAAGGCTTCACAAAATCAACTTGTTTTCTAGAAGCTGACAAAGGCAGGGCTACATGTCATCAAGAGAAAGGCTAGTAATTATTTGGTTGAATCCAACTTGTTTTATATTTTCCATAAATATTCTCCATCAAGAATGCAATTCGAAACCTAAAGCAACACTGGCTAGAGATAAACCATGAAAATGCGGTGAAAACATGCATTACCCAGACGCTGGGTCTGTTTTTTCCTTTCTAAGCATTAAACCTGGATGTCATAGGCTGTGCTTTGAATTAACAATAGCTACCAGAATTATTGCCATATGTTTCACACAAGTTTTAACAAAGCAAGGACAAAGCTTAAATGGCTTACTGAACCGTGCCCTCATGAGAATTTAATTTTCCTGTAAGAACAGTAAATGCCAACAAGATAGAGATCCCTGTTCTTCTGAGTTGTTTATAGTTCTAAGAAGTAAATAGAAAATTATACTGAAAACATTCCCTGTATGCCAGCAACATCTAACTTGAATTTGTGGGAGTCTTACAGGAAGAAGGGCTAAAGGATGGCATAAACAATGCAAAAATGTGCCTAATGCCTAAATCTGAAGCCTGATCTTGATTGCACTGTGGTAAAACAAACCACATGCTTCTCAAAGTCACTGTTATCTTGAGGTATAGAAGAAGACAGAATTTGTCACTAGGTTTAGTTTCAAAATTGCTTTCAGATAGTGTTTTCGAGGTGGGGTCATTTTGCAGACCCAGGGCAAGGGGGTGCCATTTGTCAAACTGGATGTAGAATAAATTAAATGGAATTCTGGCATCCATTAATGTCCTCAAGGGGACTGTTTTAGTCAGTGTTGCATCGTTGTGACCAAAAGACCTGTTAAGAAAAGTTTAGAGTAGCCAAAGTTTGTTTTGGCTCATAGTTTCAGAGTTTCAGTCCATGGTTGGCTAACTCCATAGCTCTGGGCCCAAGGTGAGGCAGGAAATCATGGTGGAAGGGTCTGGGCAGGGGGCAGCAGCTCAGGACGTGGCAACCAGAAAGCACACACCAAGGACAAATGTAAACCCCAAAGTCACACCCCCAGTGACCTACTACTTCCACCACCCTACCCGCCTGCAATTTTTTATTGCTGCAGTTACCACACAATTAATCCATAGGAGAGGATTAAGCCATAGGAGAGGATTAGGTTGCAACTCTCATAGTCTAATCGTTTCACCTCTGAAAATTCTTGCATTTTCTCACATATGGGCTTTTGGGGGACACCTCATATCTAAAACAGGGACCAACATATTAACTTGCACAGAACTTGCAAAAGCTCAGTTGAAGTGTCACCTCCTCTGTGGTCAACTTCATCGCTCCCTCTTCTGTGCTGGCCAAACAGTATCAGAGTTGCTGGCTCTTATCCCCTAGCAGGCTGAGACCCTGTGGGGCAGGGACCATGCCTTATTTATCTTTGGATCTCCAGTAACTTGCACAATCTTTTGAAATCAGCAAGAATTTGTGCCATGGCTGTCAGAATTCATTTAATGAGAGCCAAGTGCTGGATCAGCCTCCCAGCCCAGTTCCGAATGTGCGCTGGAGTGTGCTTGCTGCCTGCGCGTAGGTCTGTAGAGTCCTGATAAATGTGCTAAAGGACTATGCACTTTCTATCGCCATTCTTTGGACCCTAGGGAAGAAAACCCAACAACAAACAAACAAAAAAACCCCAACAGCCAAAATAATTCAGCTCAATGACCCAGTGAAACATTTTCTGTGCCAGGGACTGCTTTAAGCACAATGCACCTTTTATCTCAAGGGCTGCTCAGTGAAATCATAGATAAACACTATTATGCACATTTTCCATGTGAGGAAATTTGCACAAAAAGGTGGAGTAAGTTGTCCGAGTGATGGAGCATTATTATTATTGCCCAGGCCTCCCACTGCCCTAGAAGCAAGGCAGAGGAATCACCTCTCTGTTCCCACGGTTCCACTCTGTGGCCTCTCTTTTCTGCCCAGTACTCAGGTGTGGCCTTGGTCCCATCGTGTTGTGATTTGAGATCCAAGTCTGACTCACTGGTCAAACCATGAGTCTAATAGGCTGGGATTTTTTATTGCTCAACTTTTCACCTCCCCACTCAGCAGCCAGACTGGCTTACAGTGGCCAATAACCTTCCCTGAACAAGGAAGGGAGGCTCCATCCCAAACTACCTCTTCTGGGGGATTCCCAGAGAAAAGGGTGAAGGCAGATGACTCCTCCTTCTGTCTCAGGAGCATGTGTGCAACCCAACAGCAACCTTCACAGTGGACCACTGGGACTAAGTGGTTTTAAAACCCAGATCCTCTATATTTTATTAGATCAAATGTAGGGTTTTTTTTTTTTATTGGTTCAGCATGGTCTTCCATAATGAAGGGATTCACTGGTACATTCATACAGAGTTGTTTAAACCCGATTCTGGTCCAGGATCTGCCCCGTTCCCTCACTCCCCGATCTCATGACTCCTCTCCAATTCCCCCAAGTTACATATATAAATGACCATATACATGTAATTTAAATACTCAAATTACTAGACTGGGTATATTTGGGGTTCTCATGGGAGTCAAGAGTACTCTAAAGTATTGAACGACCTCCTTTTCCCTCCCTCTCTACCTTCCATTTCTTCTTTCCCCTCCCCTTCATAGCTATAGTCCCCATAGCTTATGTGTTACTTCAGATTTGGGGGGTCTATTAAATAAACTTAACTTTCACCCTATCTTAGGTTTTACTCTAGTTTCCACATATGAGGGAAAACATTTGACCCTTAAGCCTCTGGGTTTGGCTTGTTTCTCTCAGCACGATTTTTTCCATTTCCAACCATTTACCTGCAAAAGCCATGAAACCATTTTTTCTAATAGCTAAGTAGAACTCCATTGTATGTGTATATATGTGTATGTATGTGTATATATAACGCCACAGTTTTTGGATCCATTCATCCAGTGAGGGGCATCTAGGTTATTTCCATAATTTTGCTATTGTAAATCAAGCTGCTATAGACATTGATGTAGCTGTGTCTCTGTAATATGCCTATTCTAGCTCTCTGGGAAAATACCTAGGATTAGGATAGCTGGGTCGAATGGTGGTTCCATCCCTAATTGTTTGAGGACCCTCCACATTGCTTTCCAGAGTGGCTGTACAAGTTTGCAGTCCTATCAATGGTGTTTTGGTGTTACTTTCTCCCAGAACCTCTCCAGCATCTGTTATTATTCATATTCTTCACTTTTACCACTCTGACTGGAGTGAGGTGGAATCTCAGTGTGGTTGTGATTTGCATTTCTCTGATTGCTGGTGATGTAGAACACTTTCTCATATATCTTTTGGCTTTTTGAACTTCCTCTGTTGAGAAGTTTCTGTTTAGTTCCATAGCCCATTTATTGATTAGAGTGTTTGTGTTTTGGGTATTTTTTGAGTTCTTTATATATTTGGATATTAGCTCCTGTTGGAGAGGTAGCAGGCCATGATTTTCTCCCATTCTGCAGGCTCTCTCTTCATGTTCTTGACTAATTCCTTAGCTGTTCAGAGGCTTTTCAGTTAATGACATCCCACTCATTGATTCTTGGTTTTAATTCTTGTACTACGGGAGTCTTGTTAAGGAAGAAGGTGCCTACACCAATGTCGTGGAGTGTTGATCCTATTTTTTCTTCTAATAATTGTATGGGTGCTGGTTTAATTCCTAGTTCTTTGATACATTTGTATTTGATTTTTGTGCAGGGTGAGAGGTAAGGATCTAATTTCAATTGTCTGCAAATGGCTGTGTAGTTTGTCCAGCACCATTGGTTGAACAGACTGTCTTTCCTCTTAGCTATATATTTGCCCCCTGTGTCAAACATCAGATGGCTAAAGATTTGTGTGTTAGTCTCAGTGTCCTCTATTCTATTCCCTTGGTCTTTCTGCCTATTATGATACCAATACCATACTGTTTTTGTTAATACAGCTCTATAATAAAATTTCAGGTGAGGTAAAGCAAATGTAGTTTTAATTGTTTTTAAAATCCAAGTCATTATAAAAATATATACATAACTGGGGCTGGAGCAGTGGCTCAGCAGTTGCAGTGCTTGCCTGGCATGCGCGAGTATGCAAGTTCAAACCCCAGCACTGCGTACACAGCGAAGTCTCAGAGCAACGAAGGTCACATGAAAAACTGAATGGAATTGAGTCTCTCTCTCTCTCTCTCTCTCTCACACACACACACACACAGACTGTCCCTGTCTCTTAAAAAAAAAAATATATATATATAAATAAATATATTTATATAAAATAAATATATTTATATAAATAACTATATATATATATATATATATATAAAACTTTAAACCTAGCAATTCTCCTACTAGGAATTTATTCCAAGAATCATGGCTCTTTTCCTAGTGGTAGGTTATAAGTAAAAACACCTGCAAGAGCTAAACAATAGTAGAAAGAGGTGGGTAAAGGTTATGCAGAGTGTCACTGGAGGGATAGTGGCATGCTGGGAAGGGCTTGCCCACTACTGTGATGTGAGGAGGGGGATCCTGAGTAGCCAAACTTTGTTTTTCAACAGGCCCAGAAATCTCAGTTCTAAGATATTGGCTGTGGTAGATTGCAAAAAGTGGACCCCAATTATTCCCCTCCTGTCTCCATGTCTTTGGGTGGAGACCACTCAGCTGCTTCTTGCCAAACGCACAAGTGAGGTTGCCTAGGTCATCCAGCCTCAGTCAGTGACTGCAGATGCAGGAACCAGCACGGCAGAGGTCAGTGGAGTTGGCCTCCAGCAACATCCCTGCCTGCTTACAGGATTGTGAGCCACATTAAGCTGGTGCATTTGTTATTTGAAGCCAATACACACTGGGGTGGTTTGCTATACAATATCTAATTGGTAACAAAATTAAAACATGTTTGGAGTAAAACAAAACAGGGATCCAGTTCATTGTAACCTCAACAAATGTTGACTTTTACTTCCCTGGCATCATTATTTATTGCAGTGCTGGGCACTAAACCAGGCTCACATATCCTAGGCAAGTGCTATATCACGGAGCTACATCCCTAGTCCTTTCTACATATGTTTTTAAAATTTTGAGATAAGCTGTCACTACGTTGCACAAACTGGCCTTAAACTTGGATCCTCCTGTCTCAGCCTCCCTAGTAGCTAGAATTATAGGTGTGCATCACAAAGCCTGGATGCATCATTTATAATAATAAAAAAGCAAAGAAAACCTAAAAATCTACCCAATAGGTTCATAAACATAATCATATCTTAGATAAGTGTGCTGCCACTGAACATGAAGGTGTAGAACTATAGCAGCACACAGGTCTACGAACCCTTTACAAGTGTGCCATCAATTTTGCTGTTTTGCCCTAGTGTGGATAGGACCCAGGGGTGCTTTACCCCTGATCTACACCCCTGGCTCTTATGGAAATTTTGAGACAGAGTCTCACTAGGTTGCAAAGACTGGCCTTGAACTTGCTAGCCTCCTGCTTTAGCCTCCAGAGTCGCTGGTATTACAGGCATGTGCCACTCACTACCCCGGCACCATCTAGTTTTAGTCAGTAGGTAGAATTTTACTTCCTCCCCATTCTCTTGTAGCAATGGAATACTGAGCTGATTGGATCACATGGTGCAGTGTAGAGGACATCTCCGCGTAAAGGAGAGATGGACTCTCAGAAGGGAGCCCGGACTGTACTAAGCTTTGCTGTTTGAGGACATCTGAGTACACAACAGCACTCAGTAAAGAGCTCGCTCACACAGGGAATGGGGCTAAACGGGGATCAAGCAAAAGTGGGATGGTGGATGTTTCGATGGTGAATGCCATTGCTATAGGTAGTAGCTAAGTGTCTTTTAATCTCTTCAAAGGTGTTGCCAAAACTATTGTCATGTATATCTAAAAGAACAGGGGGTGGGAGGAAGGGAGGGGAAAGGAAAATACTGGTGACTGAATTAGAACAAGTTATGTTCCAATGCTTTTATGTCATTGTATAGTCTAATGTCATGTATATCTAAAAAAGAACCAATAAAAATGATTAAATACAACATCAACAACAACTATGGGACTTGAAAGTGTGCTCCAAACACAAAGGATGTGGGATACCATGGTAATGTAAAATCTTTAATATCATTGGGAAGACAGTGGTATGTCAACTAAAGAAAGCCAACAGGGAAGCAACACATACAATACAACCCCCCACCATTCTCATATAAAAAGAATATGCAGGCACAGGAACTGGAGAACAGAGAGCACAGCTGGGTGTAACAGCTTTGGAAGATGGGAGCATGGGTGATTGTTATTTTATTTTTTCCTATTTTTCATTGTACTTTTTTACAAACTGATGCAATAAATGTGCACTTTATTCATGTTGATAAAATTCAATAAAAGTTATAGATTTAAAAGCATGAGGAGGCACTCATGTCTGCATGTACACATTATATATCATCATCCCCCCCGCCCTGACATCCCAAGCTAAAGTGGAGTAAGACTGTCATTTTCTTGTTTCTTTAGTACCTGCAAGTGCCCTGTGCCCTACAACACTCATCCAAAATTTTCTTGGGGGTAGGCAGACTCTGGAACTGTAGGATCTTCTTCAATGCAAACCCCTGTGGAATTCTTGTAGGCAGCTCATCTCCCTGATTCTCTGGGGAGGCAGGCAGATGCTATGTAGCGTCACCCTTCATAGCTGGGGTTTGGAAAGATGAGGCAATAATTCTTCTGCTCTGTTCCTCCACTCTGCAGAACTTCTGCAAGAATGTGATCCTGATGCCCAAGTACCAGCCACTGCAGCCATCTGGAGGTGGCAACGCCCTGCTCGTTAAAGTCAGAGCTCTAAAGGCCCCCTTGACCCCATCAGACCTTTGCAGCCTTGTTCTTTACTAACTGTCCCTCACTACTGAGACAGCACAGAAGAGCCTTTAGCATGACAGATTCCTTGCAAGCAGTGGGAAGGAGACGCAGCTAATCATCAGGCCTACTTCTCAGAAGCAGGAGAGTCAGACCCAGGAGACCCTGGCTAAACTCACTCATCCATAAATGTGACGCTTGAGTGGTAAGAGCAAAAGCACCCTATTAGGAAATCAGGGGGTGGAAGAGAGCAAAACAAGCCAAAGATTCAAAATAACGGCAGTTTCTTGAAGATGCCATTCAAGCACACAGTCTATCACTGGCTACAGGGATGCGGCCAAAAGTATGAGAGTTTTACAAGATAATGAATTATTGGCTGGGAGACAAGATCGAAAATGAGAGCTGATAAGGTCAGTGGGTGATCCTTTTGGACTGCATTCATTGAATGAATGAGCTGTGGAATAACTGATCTCACTAGTAAAGGGGATATGGTTACCAGATGACTGACAGGATGTCAACACACCAGTTTTCTTTTTGAGTACCTGATTTGTATTTAACTCTACCCTCTATAGACTTGTCCTCAGAATGTAGGGAGGTAGGTAAAAGGTCTACATTTTTTCCTTTTGGAAAATCTCAAGTTATGCTAGCATTAAATAGATTGCCCAGCTATTAACCGGGATTGAACATGAGTGGGGAATCTTTGCCTGTTCTTTTCTTGTTTGAATCCATTGTAGAGTTAATAAAGTCACATATTTTAAAACCCGGTAATCAAATGCACTGGTAGTAGTTCCCCCTACAGTGTCCTCATTTTCAGGCACTATTGACTTTGTGAACTAAATGTTCAACCACAACAGCAAAACAGCTACCAATTCCTCAGAGCTGACTACAGTCTGCTGTCGATGTGCTCTTAGCAGACTTTATTGCTTTAATCATTAGGAAGATCCTGGAGGTGGGCACAATCATTTCCCCATTCTGTGAATGAGGAAACTGAGGCTTATAGAGGGCAAGGCGGTGCAGCTAGTAGGTAGGAGCAGGCTGCTCCTGTCCTGCTTGAGCATGCAAAAGGGAGGGGAGGGGCAGCCACACAGGGCAGCTAAGAAGGCAGTCTGGGGCCAGTGCTGGCGAGACACGTACTCTCTCAGTCACCCCAGAGGGAAAACCAAATCTTTCTACAGAAGGAGGCCAACCTGCCTTATAGGGCTGTGGAGAGGACCAAATGAGATCGCATACAGGGAAAAGGCCTGAAAAGAGTGAAGTACTCTGTAAACTCCATGTGCAACGGGTGAAAGGGCAGCTGACTCCATCACACTCCAGGAGCACACCCTTCAGTCATGGCAGCTTCGGTGGAAAGATCACAGCCTCCCTTTCGCCCTAATTTAATGCTTTAAATAAACAGCATGGGATTTTCTTAAGCAATCTTTTAAAGATGAAGGGCTCAGGTATACATGCTGGTACTTGAACTGGTCGTTGCAGGGAGTTTGAGTATCTCATGTTTAATACAGACATCCTGCCTGAGCTGTTTATCTTAACTGGGGAAAGAAAGTATTACATTCTTACTATCAATTCTGTTCCAAAAGAAATGATACTGTAATTTTACACCCTCAATCTATGCAATATAAGAATAAGAGAGAGAAAAAAACCCCACAATACCTTCTCATGCAAGGAACACACTATATATAGTAATTCTCTTTTTATTATCATTATCATCATGAATAGCAAAGTTCACAGTTCAGTTTCCAGCAGCATAAAGGTGGTGTTTTATATACAGGACACCTGCATGTAATGTGGTCACATGGTATTTCTTTTTTGAACCATTATGATTTGCTAGTCTATTAAAAGGCAAACTCACAGTTAAAAACTACAATTACAACACAATCTTCAAGCAATTAAAAACAATGAACTGTTGAACCAATGTGGGAGATCTGCTGAGTAATTTGGCCTTATAAGTAATGTCAAGTAGAAACTGTTTTCTCTTTCCAGTTAGGGATCGGTGAAAAGAAAAAACAAAAGGAAAAACCTGCTCTGAGTGAGTCAGGACACAGCAAGTGCGACTTGGGGACAACCCCCTGCCAGTGTGATGGGCTGGCGTCACTCCAGCATGTGCTGGAGCACAGAGGGGTCCACCTCCATGGCCTCCAGGCCCTTGTGCAAGCTCAGGAAAGTGGCCTGCTTCCCGAAGCGCTGCCGCCAGCGGACGAAGGCCTCGACCACCTGCGACTGCACGTTGTGGGGGTGGTTGGCCTTGCAGCGGTAGACATCCGTCTGGGACAGTCCCAGCGACAGCACCACGGGCTCCCACTCGGGGCCCAGCCTCTGGGCCAGCTGGTTAATCTGGCGGTCCGACGGGGAGCTGTTGAGGATGTGCGTGGGGATCCCAGTCACGCGGTCACCTGAAGAGGAAAAAGGCACGGAAGTGAAACTCGCAAGCAGACACCTCAGCTGCGCAGAGGCAGAAAGGTGGGCAGCAGAGGAGCCCCACGGAGGGGCCGCCCCAGTCTTCAGGTCACCTGCAGGATCTCAGGGCCTACGACAGGCTCACACCTGTGAAAATGTCTGCCATGGCAAGATGGAAAGCAAGAAACTAGGAATAACTAGAAATCCCGCCAGAGAAGCCCGCTGATAGTAATTTGGTCTATTTCCTTTCTTTTGCGTATACAACATACATCAAGGGTCACCTTTTACATGCTGCTTTTCATTCCGTGTTTTTTTTTTTTTTTAAAGAGAGAGTGGGACTGTGAGAGAGAGAAAGAATCAATTTTATTTAGTTTTTCATGTGGCTTCCATTGTTCCAGACACTTTGTTGTGTAGAGGGTGCTGGGGTTCGAACCCAGGTCCTTGAGCATGCCAGGCAAGTGCTGTAACTGCTGAGCCACAGCTCCAGCCTCTCACTCCGTCTCTTTTATCAGAGGCCAAGAGAGGAGAATGGCAGCGCCTGATTCCCTCTGGCACTGGCCTGTGGGCCAGCAGTGGGGCTGGTCCCAGGCTGTGAATGCTCCTCCCGGGGAGAAGGGCCCTCTCCGAGAGTAAGGCCTAAACCAAACAGTCCTCTCTCCTGATGGCTTAAACATGAAACATTACCAAGAACAGGTGCAGTTGCTCGAAGCAGGAGCCAAGAGGCCTGCTGAGAAAAAATAAACTGCAGACTACAAGGGAAGAGAGGAACGTGGGGCTGGTGGTTAGCAGCACAGGCCACTGGACTGGAGTTACCCTCCCGGCTGAGCCCAGAAGAGGATCAGAAGTGTGTGCTGTGGAGAGGCAGGGAGAGAACTTGACCTTGTACTTCCTAAATTAGTTTCCTATCTGTTAACAACTGTGACAGTGAGGGAGTGGCTCTAAAAGTTCCCTACATGCCCAACAAGCAGAGCCACAGGTCACAGAAGGCGATCCTCCCCAGTGTGGGCCAGAGAGGCCTTCCAGAGGAAGGAGGCTGAGGCCAAGCCCTGGACAGGAGGAAGAGGAGATAGGCGGGAGGGGAGAAAAGGGGGCCATGCGTTCCATCCAGAGGAAACTGTGAGGACACTGGAGCACTGGGCGGGAGGGCGAGGGGGAGGCAGGGGCAGCACACAGCAGCCCTGCACAGTTTCGGAGGGAACAAACGTCAGATGATGACCCCAGTGTAGGCCAGGTTCTGAGGCTTGCACAAAGGCACAGAGTGCCGCACTTGCTGTCCACTGGCATCACCAGGATTCAGGACAATCCACCTCACCCTGGCCAGCCCGCTGAAGGCAAAAGGCCTCCTGCAAGAAGAGCTGCTGTTTTCCACTGCTGAGCCTTTGGCCTCTAGGCAGTTAGTTGCCAATACCTTAGAGACTAGTTGCAAAAATATTGCCAAGGTCTTTTTCTGGTATTTGTCAACACTGCAATTTAAATGATAACTTTTAAATGAATACTATTTATACATATTAATGGGGTTCAGTGTGATATTTCCACATGTGTATACAGTGTGCACTGATCAAATCCAAACACCCTTCTCCCTCCTATTTCTCCACCCGCTTCCCAATCTCTAGTAATCACAGCTCTACTTTTGGGTTGACTTTTTTTTAGCTTCCACATGAGAGAGAACATGCAGGGCTTTTCTTCCTGTGCCTGGCTTCCTTCACTTAACATCTTCCAGTTCTATCCATGTTGCTGCAAATGACAGGATGTCCTCCTTCTCTGTGGCTGAATAATACTCAGTTGGGAATATGTATGCCACTTTTTTCTTTTTATCAGTTCACCTGTCGATAGGCACCCAGGCTAACTCTAACTTTGTTACTGTCAACAATGCAATTTAAAAAATGACTAAGAAGCAATTGGAATGATGATGATAATCTTTACCAATGTTTTATATTAACAGTATGATTTTATGGCTTTTATTAAAATGTTGGAGGTTTTACAAAAAGAGTGCATGAAAAAATTCAAGGAACACAAAAAGCTGCAAAGAAGGAAGCAAATCATCCAGTGTCACCGCTGTATTTGCGGCTGCTGAACACCATCCGCTATCTCTACGCACATGCACTGTTGGGACAGGTGGACATCCACGATCTCATGTAGAATGATAATATCAGAGCTTCTCTCTAGTAAGAACTATTTGGTTTTGTTTCAATTTAACAGAAGAAGCAGATGTAACACTCAATGCCTTTCTGACTAGCAGTTAACTACTTAAAAGTACATATGTACAATTTAACTCAGAGAAAAACTATGAAAGCATAAGAGCTTAACTAAACTTTTTTTTTTTAAGAGAAAGAGAGAGAGAATCAATTTTTATTTATTTTTCATCTGGTTCTGGTTTCTCCAACACCCAGCTGTATACATGGGGCTGGGGTTCGAACCTGGGTCCTCACACACACCAGGCCACTGCTCCAGCCCCAACTAAATGTTTTCTTATCTATGCTTTATAATTAACACTTGACATTCCCTCTCCCCTGCTTCCTCTGGCTTGTCCTCTGTGGCTCTCTTTTTTCTCTTATTGCTTTAGTCTCTCCATGGGAGTCTTCTCACACTCCGCCCTCTGCCATTCATTTGACTTTCAGCTGTCTCTATTGTTTATTTATTATTATATTTTTCTGGTTCTAATCTGGTATTGTGTTTTTTTCTCAACTTCTTCTCTTGTCTCTTTAAAAAAAAATTCCATTCCACACCTATTAGGAAGACTATCAAAAAGACAGAACAAGTGTTGGTGAGCACCCTTGTGCTCTGTTGGTGGCAGTGTAACAGGTGCTGCTGCTGTGGGAAATAGAAAACAGTATGGCAGTTCCTCAAAAAATAAAAAACAGAAGTAGTATATGAACCAGCAATTCCACTTGGGATATATACCCAAACAAATCAAAAAAGGCACTTGAAGATACGGTGTACACCCAAGCGTACAGCAGCATTAATCACAGTAGCCAGGAGGTGGAAGCAACCTGAGTTGCTTCGTTCACTGATGAATGGGTAAACAAAATGTGGTAAATACATGCAGCAGAATTATCATTCAGACTTAAAGGTTAGAAATTCTAACACAAGCTTCAACACTGGTCAACCCTGAGGACACTATGCTAAATGAAATGAACCAACTGCAAAGGGACAAATACTGTGTGATTCTGTTCATATGAGGTATGGAGAGTGGTCAGATTCATAGAGTAGAATGGTGGCTGCCAGGGGCTGGGGGATGGAGGAACGAGGGGTTCGTGTTTAACAGATCTGGCATTTCAGTTTAGAAGGAAGGTAAGCATCTTGGAGATGTGCTATAGAACAATGTGAATGTACTTAACACTACGGAACTGAACATTTTAAATGGTTATGATGTTACATTTTATATCATCCACATTTTGCCACAATTACAAATAAAAATTAAATAGAACTAAATAGAATTCCTCACCTTCTTTTCCCAGAACTGCTTCTGATGGCCTGAGGCGGGGTGTTTTCTTCCCTGCCAACCACTTTTCATAGGGCCTGGCATAAAGTGCAATTGCTTTTGTGTTTGTTAGTTTCTTTGCCGCTGGTGCACTGGGGACAAGGTCCGTTTTTGGTTTTGACTGCTTTTCGGTTTAGTTGCCTGGGAGTGGGGGAGGGAGTGTTGTGTTTCTGCTACGCTCTGTCATCATCTTTCCCACGCGGCCAACTCTGCACGCAACAGACGTTGCAAGCCAATTGTCTGGCAGGAAGGACAGGCTGCTCTGATTCTTCCATACTTTCAGGTTCACATACCCCCTGTGAATAGTGCCACGTAACTGAGAGATGGCAGAAGTGTGTAGACACAGGCTGGGGCAAAGATGACTGGCACATTCACACTTGCCTGCCAAGCAAATCAAGCCTTTCCAACCAGACAGCTTTACATACACAAAGAGGCAAGAGCAGCTGTCTGTGCCGTCTGACCTTTATCTGGAAAAGGATCCTCAGGAGGCTCATTTTGCTTGTGTATTCTGCTGAATACAAAGTTACTTAAAAACGGAGTCCTAAGGCTTTAGCGTTAACTCCCAAGAACATACTACTTAAAATGAGGACAAGCTATAAATCAGTCCAGTGTGGTCACCTGGCTACTGTTTTTCAGAGTTAATGCATTACGCTAATGGTGTGCAAGATGATATCAGGTAGACGAATGCACTGCATTACAGTATTCTTACCTACTTTAAGACAGTGAGAAAACTAAATAGCATTCCAAACTCAGGACTGCAAGGATTCAGATAAGTAAATTTAAAAAGCTGGTATAGAATGGGAAAAAAATTAAAAAGAAAAAATAAATTTAAAGAAAAGCATTAAATTAGTGGCACAGGTAGTACACAGATGTGGCAAAAACTGCATAAATGGAACCCAAATGACTGAGGCAGGGGAAGCCGGTGTGTGTCCATAGTGCACAATGGCACTCCAGGCAGACCTCACGTGTGCAGGCTTTCCCCAGTACCTCCCAGGCCTCGAGTCCCTGCCTGGCACCGACTGATTGCTAGTAACACTTCCTACTTCACCACGAGCACACAGGTTCACACATCCTGGGGTGGCACAGTACTTACCCTTGATATGGGGCCGGAGTGGTGGATCAGTGGTTACCAGGCTTGCCTGGCATGTGTGAGGATGTGGGTTCGAACCCCAGCACTACGTACACAATGAAGTGGAAGTGTCAGAGCAATGAAAACCACGTGAAAAACTAAATAAAGTTGATTCTCTTGATTCTCTCTTTCTTTCTCTTTCAGTGTCCCTCTCTATATATATTTTTTAAAAAAATCACCAGACACTGTGGCATAAGAATGTCACATTCAAATGAGAAGACCTAATCTCCTTCTAAATTCGGACCAGATCTTAAATACAGATCTTAAATCATTTCAAGCAGACTTTTAATCCCATTCTCAGGGAAGCTAAAACTCACCTCTTTCAAAAAGGACAACATACATTGAAAACCCACCTATCACAATGAAGCCAAGGATCCACTTGAGGGGATGGGGTGACCCCCACCCAAAAGGCCCTTCCAATCATTCTCACTCTTCCATCCCCATCTCTGTGGTCATTACATGAATGAAAACATCACAGCTTG
Organism: Aplodontia rufa; assembly: GCA_004027875.1. Classification (NCBI taxonomy): domain Eukaryota; kingdom Metazoa; phylum Chordata; class Mammalia; order Rodentia; family Aplodontiidae; genus Aplodontia; species Aplodontia rufa. The sequence continues at coordinate 191,959 of PVKS010000034.1, read as the reverse complement.
CCTCTCCTTCTTTAACTGGCTCATCCTCCCTCTTCCATACTTATCAATGGCTATTTCGGCCTCAAAACTAAAAGTCCCCTTCCAATTCCTATTGCTTTTAGAATCAGATCTAAAAGTTGCACACATAATTTTTCCACGTTTTATATCTGGCATTGCTGCTGCTCAAGCTCCTTATGGAAGTGGATCACGTCTTCTACTTCTACAGCCTCCTCCCCCAGCCTTTAGCCCCTTACTGAGCGCAACAGGGAACTTGAATACACTTTTCCAGTAACTGATCATAATTTTAAGGCAAAAAAGTCCTGTAGGTCAAGTGTCCAACTCATCATCTCCAGCAGCTTTGTGCTTCTGAGTTTTTTGTTTCATAAACAAAGTCATCTCTTCCAACAAACTCTGGTGTGGGCAGTATTCTCTACCTCTTCCCTATCTACTCTGAGTGAATTGGCATTTGTCTGGTCAGCCTCCCTTTTCTACTCTGTGTATGCTATATGTGTCCACCTTAAAGGTGACCCGAGAAGAGGAATAACTCAGAGTTCAAAAGCACCACTCAGAGGCTAAAGACCATAGACTGAGCAAGGCATGGCAGATGAGTAAACATCTGATAGGGCAGTCAGCTGAATCTACAGCCAGGGGTCTAGAATATTAGGGGGCTTTAAACTATAATGCTTTTAAAACTTTGGCTATCTGGCAATATGACTGGAGATGTTGCAAGTGGATACATACATATTCTTTAGCACAGTACTCAACTGGACATGGTCTAGCACTTTTAAAAACTACACACATTTCTCTGGAGAGTATGGTAATACACCAATTGCCCCAACTCACGTGGCTGTGAGCCGCTGTCACTGATGGAAGTGTCCTATACTTCAGGTTTGATGGACTAGAGAAAGAGCTGAGCTAAGAGAGGCCCCTTCCAGTGTAGTCAGGACCCAGCTTAGGCCCTTGCGCATGCGAGGTAAGGGCTCTGCCACTGAGCTGAATCCCCAATCCCTGCAGTCACATTTTATTTTAGGAGTCAAAATCTAACTCCTTCCTCAAGGGCATTTAAGGCCTCAACTCATGTCAAGTCCACTAATGTTCCATTCATCAAAGCAAAACACATGGCTATACCCACAAACAGAGGGATAGGGAATTAAATCCCACAGGATGAGCAGAGTGAAAATTTGCTGGGAAATGATCTCTAAATACTCAAAAGTGCTTGAAATGGGTAAAGGGGAAAAAGTTAAAAAATTAGAATCGACCAAAGTATTAAATACATTGGAATGGCAAACACATCATTCCCTGCCAGAGAGCCTTAGGCCAGAGGGTTGTACAGGTGAGCTCTATCAAAGATTCATTGAATTTCTATTGTCTTCATCTTGGGCCCAGAGCAATGGACTAAACCTCTGAAACTGGGAGGACAACAGACTTTTTCTCTTAAAAAAATAATCCTACATTGTAGAAGTTGTTTAAGAAAATAGAAACAGAAAGATGTTACCTAGCTGATTTTATGAGGTTACCACACTTTTTATTCCAAACAGAATACAAGGAGTGTAAGAAAAATTAAGCCTTGATTCAGTTATACTTTCAGAAGCAAATTAAAATATTTTTCATTTAAATAATATGTTTTACTTACTAAATAAATATTAACTTCAGGAGGAACTCAAAGGAGAAAAGTGACCAGGGAAGGGGAGAAGGAGGACAAGGGGAGGATTATGTTGGGAAGGGAACTGGCCCACAATAAATTGTTATGATATGTCTGTGTATGAAAGTGTAACAACAACCCCCTTTTTAAATTTTTTTTAGGTTTTTCCTATTTATTTATTTATTTATTTATATTATTTTTTTCTATTGGTGCATTACAGTTGTACATAGTGATGGGATTAGTTGTCACATATTCATACATGCACACAATACAACAATATAATTTGGCCAACATACCACCCCAGCACTCACCTACTTCCCTCCTCCCATCCCCTGGTCCCTTGCCTCTCTTTCTGGGGTATATATATATTTATTCTAATATACCCAAGTACAGTGACATAATTCTTACACCTATGAACATTTTGAATATATGTGACAATAGTATATATAATGACATATTTATAAAAGCTTGGAGTGTACCTTGTTTTAACTCAGCTCCAGCATTTTCCCCTCCCCTCCTTTCCTCCCAACCCCTGTTCTTGTTAGATATATTTGACAACAGGATAAAGATTAACATTTTTATAAAAGCATGCAGCATAAGTTATTCTAATTCAGTCCCCCAAAGCTCCCCATCCCCTCTTTTCTCTTCCCTCTACTGGTCTGTTATTTACTAAATACCTTTCTTTTTTGTTATTGACTCATTGATATATCCATTTGTATCTATACATATCTATATCTATCTATCTCTATATATACATTGATAAGATTCACTATGATATGTTCACATATGGACATAGGAAAGTTAAGTCTGATTCCTTCCATTAACTTTCCCTATTTCATTCCTCCTTCCTCCATTTCCTTATCCTTTGACTATTCCTCTGTTCTTTTCCTTATTTTGGGTTAGCTCCCACATATCAGAGAGAATGTTTGACCTTTGCTTCGTTTTTTTTTTTTTTGAGAGTAGTTTATTTCAGTTAGTATGATATCCTCCAGTTTCATCCACTTGCCAGCAAATGAAATAATGTCATTCATTCTTCCTTGCAGCTGAATAAACTCCATTGTGTGTATATGCACAATGTGTGTATATTTCTTTATCCATTCATCAATTGAAGGGCACCTTGGTTGGTTCCACAGCTTAACTATTGTGAATTGTGCTGCTACAAACCTTGATGTGGATGTACCACTGCTATGCTGCTTTTAGGTCCTTTGGATACATATGCTGGGTCAAATGGTGGATCCATTCCTAGTTGTATGAGGAATCTCCAAATTGCTTTCCAGAGTGGTTGGGCCAGTTTTCAGTCCCACAAACAATGTATAAGTGTACCCTTTTCTCTGCAACACTGCCAATATTTTTGTTCATATTCTTGATTATTGCCATTCTAACTGAGGTGAGTGAAACCTTAGTGTAGTTTTAATCTGCATTTCTCTAATTGCTAGAGAAGTTGAACATGTTTTCATATATTTGTTGACAATTTGTACTTGTTCATTTGAGAAGTGTATATTTAGCTCTTTTGCCCATTTATTATTTGTTTTTTGGTGTAAAGTTTTTTAAATTCTTTGTACATCCTGGATATTAATGCCCTGTCTGAGGTGCAAGAGGCAGAGATTTTTTTTTCCTATTCTGTAGGTTCTCTCTTCATGCTCTTACTTGTTTCCTTTGCTGTGAGGAAGCATTTCAATTCAAAGCCATCCCATTTATTGATTTTTCCTTTTTACTTTTTGTGCTTTAGGGGTCTTGTTTATAAAGGAAGTCAATTCCTGAGCCAATGTGTTGGAATGTTGGGTCTAACTTTTCTTCTAGTAGACACAGGGTTTCTGGTCCAATCCCTAGGTTTTTGATCTACTCTGAGTTGAATTTTTGTGGAGGGTGACAGAAAGGGACTGCGTTTCATCCTACTACCTATGGATTTCCAGTTTCTCCAGCACCATTTGTTAAAGAGACTGTCTCTTCTCCAACTTATTTTTTGGTTCTTTTGTTAAGTATGAGGTAACTGCATTTATGTGGGGTAGTCTCTGTGTCTTTTACTCTATTCCATTGGTCATTGTGTCTGTTTTGGTGCCGGTACCATGCTGTTTTTGTTCTTGGAGCTCTGTAGTATAATTTGATGTCTGGTACTGTGATGCCTCCTGCTTCATTTTTCTCGCTAAGGTTTGCTTTGGCTCTTCTGGGTCTCTTATTTTCCCAAATGAATTTCATGACTGTTTTTTGTAATTCTGTGAAGAACATCATTGGAATTTTGATACATATTGCACTGAATCTTGTACAGCACTTTAGGTAACACGTATATTTTGATAATATTTATTCTCCTTATCCAAGAACATGGAAGGTCTTTCCATCTTCTAAGATCTTCTTCAATTTCTTTAGTGTTCTATAGTTTTCATTGTAGGAGTCCTTTACCTCTTCAATTACACTGATTTACAAGTATTTTTTAAAGCTATTTTGAATGAAGTAATTTTCCTAATTTCTTTCTCAGCAAGTTCATCATTGGAATACAGGAATGTGATTGATTTGTGAATGCTGATCTCATATCCTGCTACCTTGCTAAATTCATTTAGGAGCCCTTGGAGTCTTCTGGTGGAGTTCTTTTTGGTCTTCTAAATACATGATCACATCACCAGCGAAAAGTGATAGTTTGAGCTCTTCTTTGCCTATTTGTATCCCTTTAATTTCCTTCTCTTGCCTAATTGCTCTGGCCAGAGTTGCAAGGACTATGTTGAATAGGAGTACTGAAAGTGGGCATCCTTGTCTAGTTCCTGTTTTTAGAGGAAGTGCTTTCATTTTTCTCCATTCAAAATAGTGTAGGGGTTAGGTTTGTCATAAATGGCCTTACTATGTTGAGGTAAGTTCCCCTCTATTCCTATCTTTTCTAGTGTTTTAAACATGAATAGGTGTTATACCTTGAGAAATGTTTTTTCTGCATTTATTGAAACAATCATGTGATTCTTGTTTTTAAGTCTACTTATGTGGTGAATTATATTTATTGACTTCTGAATATTGAACCAACCTTGCATCCCTGGGATGAATACTACTTGGTCAGGGTGTATTATCTTTTTAATGTATTTTTATGTGATTTGCCAATATTTTATTAAGGATTTTTGTATCTATGTTCATCAAGAATATTGGTCTAAAGTTTTCTTTCCTTGATTTGTCTTTGTCAGGTTTTGGTATCAGGGTGATACTGGCTTCATGGAAATAGTTTGGTAAAAATCCTTCCTTTTCTAGTTAATGGGATAATTTGAGGAGGATTGGTATTAGTTCTTCTTTAAAGGTCTTGTAGAACTCATTGGAAAATCCATCCAGTCCTGGGCTTTTATTTGTTGGAAGGCTTTTGATGGCTGCTTCAATTTCATTACTAGAAATTGATCTGTTTAAGTTTTCTATTTCCTCCTGATTCAATTTGCTTGAACAAACCCCTTATTTATGTAAAACTATAATGCACCAATAAAAAATGAATAAGAAAAAATATTAACAACTTAAATATATATTTAAAGTAATATATCATGAAAAAGTGGAACTTATCCAAGGCTTAAAATAGTTTTCAACATCATAAACTCTATTAATTAATGCAACATTATCAATAGACTAAAGAAGAAAATAAATATATTAATAGATGCAAAAAAGCATTTGATAAAGACTGATAACATGATTTTAAAAATATTTCTTAATAATTTTAGAATATGGAAACTTTTTTAACTTGGTAAAACTTGTGAAAAGGTTCAGTAAGCATCTGATTTAATGGAGAATCTTTAAATGTATTCCCTTTAAGAATGGGAACAGGACAAGGATTCCCTGAAGGTCTTGATTAATGCTCGAAAGAAAGAAGACGAAATTAGGTACAAGCATTTGAAGGGAAGAGATAAAACTATCACTTTCTTTCAGATAATAAGACTTAGTATGTAGAGAACAACCAGAATTAACGATCCATTCAAATAAGATTGAGCAAAATTGCCAGATACAAGATCAACTTAAAACAAAATCAATTTCAACATTCCAAAAATAATAAAAACAAAATATAATAAAAATAAAATAAGCAATAAGAAGTATAACAGATCTAGTAAGTAAATTTGTAAAGACTGCATAAGATCTCAATGGGAAATTTTTTTATATTAAATTTTTAAAATACAAAGCAAGAAATGAATAAAAGGAGAGTCATTCATGTGCTAGAATGGATGACATTATCATAACATAAAGATGATCATTCTTATAATGAAAATTACAATTCTGGAATGGAAAAGGATTTCCTCAAACTGGGGGGACTGGCTTATACAGAGAAAAAGAAAACGAAACTTTGACATCACACCATAAACAACAAGAGGTTTCATGAAGACAAAGGTCCAAACATCAAAGTTAAAACTATAAAAAGTGGAAAATAAGGTAACATTATCTTTATGACCAGTGCTGAGAGGTGATTGTTTAAATAAAAGATGAACTTTTTTCATGTCAAAATTAAAGATTTCTGCATAACCTAAGTTGACAGAAAAATGGCAAAAGTTACTTGCCTTCATCTAACACCATCAAGGGACTACTATCTGGACCATGTAAGATACTGCTGAAAACCAACAGAAAGATAAGAACTGCCACAGGAAGAGACAAAGGTCGAACATTTGGTCCAAATTAGAGGAAGCATAAAAGCAATCACATGAAGAGATGCTTAAATGCAGAAATTTAAGAAACTAAAAGGGAAACAATATAAATCACTTTATGTGCACAGAAATCTAATGCTACCAAGTTTTGTCTGAGATGTGATACACGCAACTTTATTCATGCTGGTGGGAATAAAGACGAGCAGTCATTTTAGACAGCAAGCTGGCAGTGTGCATAAAACTGAATTCCTATAAAATCTTTTTCCTGGTTGTAAGTATCCAAGAAAATTTCTGAAAAAGACCCACAAGGGACATGTATAAGGCTGTTTGTGTACAAAATTTCATTACCTGTGCTAGCAAATATATATATATATATATATATACACACACACACACACACACACACACACACACACCATATAACCCAGCAACCCTGCTTTGAAATATACATTTTATATATAGTTTATTTCATGATCTTCATATTCCTCCCATATGTACTCTCATACAGATCCATGAGGCATCACATAGGCAGTTATTAATAGGAGGTAACACTGTGGGAATAAAGGAGGTAGAAGCAATCTAAGAGATCTCATTAGTGGAAGATATAAAGAAATATGAAAGTGCTCCTAGGAATACTGGCAGAGTTAGAAAAGGATGGACTAAACACAGCGTACCGCAAAAACTGTAAGGAAAAGCATGAGATCCATAACCACGAAAATTAAAGACAATGTTCAGAGCACAACTTACAAAAACACACAGATAAAAGAATACAGGTAGTTACCTATGCCAGGGAGAAGAATGTCAATGGAAATGAAAGTAAACGGACAAATGAGAGGGAAGTTTTCCATAGATCAGCTAATGAAATACAAATATGCCATCAACTGATGAGCATGAAAGAGGAAAAAGGGGGAGGGGAGGCAGGAAAGAAGAAAAGGGGAAAGGAAATAAGGGAGGGAGGAAGGAAGGGTCGGGAGAAGGTCGAGCCCACACTGTCAACTGTTGTCTCACGATACTCGTAGGGCTCACAGTGTGGGAGCCGAACTGGTTTGTGGGATGGGGTGGAGGGTGTTCCAGGCTAGGCAAGGTAATATGACAGCCACATCCCAGGACACATGTTAACCCTGGTCCCCAAGGACCCTTTGGTTACCTAGAAAAGAAAGAAAGACACCTTCAAAGGCAGCTAATTAGACACCCTTGATCTGAAAATCACAGAGAACATTCTGGGTTTTCCGGAGAGGTGGAGAAATCAACTGATTCTTTCTAAAACCAATTTCCAGGATGATGGAGTGACACTCTACTCCAAAGAACAAGGACATATTGCAAAACATAAATTCTACTTATTGTAATGGACAACTGCATTTGACTGTCAAGTCTGGGAAGGTCAGCAATAACAACAACAACAAAATGCTAGCAATACTGGAGTTCTTGCTGAACTCATAGGCGGGAGGCAGGGTGGACACCCTTTGACTAAGGACATGGAGGCCTGGGCGCTATCTAAATTTGAATCTGTCACTGTATAGCCATACAGTTTGAAATAAGTCATTTGGCCTCTTAGACTGTTTTCATTTGTAAAAGATAACACCAGATGAAGTCCAAGACTTCATTTAGATGCAATATCACACTATTTTTTTTGGAAGCAATTTTATTAGTTTCTACAGATCTTGTGGTTTCTGACTTCTCATTACATCAACAATTCATTATTTATTATTGCATCAATTTTCTCTACATGTCTTTGAAGATAGCACCAAACCATCGGAGCTTTTAGTAATGCTTTTTGCTTATTTGTTTTCGCTTTGTGAAGATTACACATGGAAACTTATCCTTCCAAGTGGGGGGAATGTGGCAGGGAAAGTGAAATGAGTCTCTGGTACAGTAAATTTTCAAAACTGTATAAGAAAGTTCAGAGGTTCATGTTACAACTTGCTGGGCCAGTCATTTCTTACACTCTTGCACAGACCTGACACAGTTCCATCAGTATGTCATTCATTCTGCTCCTTGAATGTACCAACCAGCCTTGGGCCACAGAGCCCTGTCCCTGAAGCATTCTCTCACTGATTTCTTCCATCAAATGCGGCTTCTCAATTCAGCCACCCTGACCGTCTTTTCTCAGTTGCAACCCCCATTCCACACATCACCTTCTAGCCCCTAGGCTAGATGTGTTCTAGTTACTGCTGCTGTCTACCCCTCACCCCCACACCACCTCCCTGCTTCCATCCCTGACAGAATGCACACTGTCTGGCAGGGAGCTGAGTCTGCTTCTGCTCAGTGATGTCTTTCGGGCAGCCAGAATAGCACCTTGCACACGGCAGTCACTCACTGAAGTTTTGTTGGATAGAGGAATGAATTAAAGGGAATAAACCACTACAATTGCAACATATTTACTTAGCTCTGCTTTCCATAGTTGCAGTGTTGCCACGTGCTCCCACTTTTAGTTCACTAAGGACTTAAAAAACAGAGAAACTGCATAACCTGGGAGTGAATAGAAAATTAAAAAGAGGGAGGATTCCACATAGTAAAATATTGTCAAGGTTAGAGTTAACCCTTTCTATACTGAACTGGCCACAATGGTCTCTCTCTTCCAACATCTACGTCTAATTTGAAAAGAGAAAGATAGAACCCAAAACATCTGGGTAAACACCACAGAGTGAGGCCAGATCCCACGACTCCATCAGCCAGTACCCAAGGAAATGAACAAAGGTAATAATAAGGCCATCAGAAAAGATAGCAGAATCACCTCCCAATCCCCATCTCCCTGAAGCTGTATCAATTATTCAATAAAACTCAACTCTAAGAGATTCACTCAAAATCCTCACATCTGGAGAGGAACAAATTAAGTGGGGCTTCTTAATCTTTTTTCTTGACTTCAGTAGAATGGAGAAGTAATTGCAACATGGAGGGAGGGGGAGATCAGATCTGTGCACAATGAGGACTGACTGTTATCTGGATGGCACAATGAAAAGACATCTTGTGTGTTCTCAGAAGAGAGTGCAGGGTGCAGGTGTTTCAGTGCAAGTCCCACATACACAACCCCTAAGCTCAGCTCCCTGCATGACTCCTCTGCCCATAAGCTGAAGGTAAGTGATCAGAAGTGCCCGGTCCTCAAGAGGAAGCACAAAGGGATCAGAAGGGTGTCAAAAAGAAATAACCCCAGTGGATCAGAGTGCTGAAGGCTGGACACAGGTGCCCCAACATGAGGAAGATGGAACGGGAGGGTGTGGCTGCTGAGTCACCTGGTGTTTTAACAAATGTTTTAAGAAGGGAGTATTATGTAGAAGAAAACTGGCCATAACCAAAAGTCTACAATCCCCAAGAAATAAATGAAAGTATTTTGTGTTACAGAACAACTTAATGAGAAGAGGAATAAAAATACAGTAAAACTAGAGCTTAATAATAAGATAATCAAATAACAAAATGAGATTTAGAAAGAATCTTGCCATACTAAAATGATAAATGGATGACCAGAACCATCATCATGAAGCTAATAAATAAATTAGAAACACTAAGGAATAAAATTAATATGGCTCAAATTATACTTCAGAAAGGCTGGAGGTAATCAGAGATGAAAGGCAGAGATTATAGGTAACTTTGATACACAAGATGAAGAGAGAAATGCAGTCCATTTAGAGGTTAAGGGGCATCCCTAAAGTTGAAAAACCAGCCCAAAGTATCCAGATCTAATATAAGAAAATATCCTTAAAATGAATAAGCAATAGAACCTCTAAGTCAAAAGAGCATATACTGTTTTTAGGAAACAGATAAGGAATAATCAACAATGAGAAATAACCTGTTAAATAAATGACTTTCCAGTTTGCAAAAATAATTCAAGCAGAAAAAGTTGCCTAGAAGGAGGGGAAGCTAATCAAAAATTTCAACCATTCTTTAAATGCAAAAAGTAAAGAAGCATTTACTCCAAAATTCCAAGGGGACTAAAGGATAGTGTCTGACTATCATTCCTAGCTAAGAGGATACTTGTATATAAAGGTAATTCTTAGATATTCTTGAACATGAAAAAACTCAGAAATTCACCATTCATATGGTCCCTCCACTAAAAATCTTAACAATCTAGTCAGTTCAGTAAGTAAAATAAAGGTATCAGCAGTGACATAAATGGGGGGAGGTGAAAATGGCTTTCTTCAAAAGCAGGCAATGGGGGCTGGAGTGGTGGCTTGGCGGTATCATGCAAGGACCTGGCTTTGAACCGCAGCACCACGTACGCAACCAAGTGTTGGAGAAACAAAACCAGATGAATAAATAAATCAAATTGATTTTTTTGTTTTTAAAAAACAGGCATTAGGGAAGCATTATAGAGGGAGAATTTAAAACCAGTATCAACCCCACTAAGTCAGTTGGTTTTCATACGAAGCATCTGCCAGCATTTCTAAACAAGGCAAATTATGGAAATCTCTCTCTTCTGGGGTGGTAAATTCTTTGGCCTGGCAGTCTCCAGCATACCCCTTAATCTACTCCTGAGTATGAGTAATACAAAAAGATCAGTACTGGGCCCTGAACTCACTTAAACATAAAACTAACTGTAAACAATTGAGCAGAGTACAAATTACATTCCTTGAAAATATGAAAATAATAACTAATCAAAAGCAAGGTTAGATTTATGAAATAGAATGTTAATATCATACACCTTGACTACGGAAAAAAACGGTGTAATTCACTGAAATCTAGAAGGGAAGAAAGGAAAGAGTGAATGTGCCTACAATCTCAGTTATCATGGCAGGGAGTACATAACTAACCTGGAAATGGCAAGCCGGGCCTTTAAATTACCTATGGCTAAAATCGAGTCATCGGTATCAGTGACTTGACAGATCAAGAGTTTGTTTCTCACTCCAACATCCTCCACTGCAGGCCCACATGGCTGTTCAGGGCAGTGCCCTCCACGTGCTGGCTCCATATCCTTTGTGCACTGATCCCATGACCTCCTGCAGCATCAAGAGCATCCATGCTCACTAAGGCAGGAGAAGAAAAGGTGAGAGACTGGAGACCTGGTGCCTGAAGACATCCATAAGCAAAACTGATCATTTCTGCGCACATTGTGTGGTTAAGCACGTCACAATACTTAACTTGAAGGGAGTGAGCCAGTATGCGTCTCTAATACCCCTGAAGGAGACAGGAACCATTTGAACACCAATGGTTGTGTCTGCCGCGGAAACTTTTAATTGGAAAAGGCACAAAGCCCAAGCCAGCAGGTTCTTTATCACCTCTTTTCTTAAACTTAATAAAGAAAAAAAAAAATTCTTACTGTGGAAAGATGCTTATTCAAAGTTCAGAAATCCTTCAACTCTTAGTTTCTTTTTCTCCAGTTAAGTTCAAGTAAAATTAAATGTAATGATTTTTAAATTTAAAAATGAGCATGTATCATATAATCTCACTTTTATAGTCCATCACCAGAGCCACTCAGGCACGATTACAGCTTCTCATCCCAGTTTTGTGAGAGCATTTCTATCTATTAGCCAGCTCCCTCTTTCTGTGTATCCAGTCATCCATCTGCCCACCCATCCATATCCTCCCATTTGTACACATGCTTAGACCAATGTTCAGTTAACGCTAACGAAGCTTATTTGTTTTTCTATTTGTGGTGCTGGGGATCAGACCCGTGGCCTCACGTACACTAAGTGAGTGCTCCACCACTGAGCTATATCCCCAGGCCAGCTCACTTCTGTATGACAGGATTTGTGATTTTTTTTCTACTTACATTTCTGCATTTCTTGGATTCCTTAAAGTCAGCATGCATCATTTTTATAACAAAGTCATGAGAAACAGAATGAGAAATAACAGCTGACCTTCTATCATCCAACCTTAAGACCAATGGATGATGAAGCTTTTACACTGTAGGAAGTAAGGAGGAATAAAGGTGGAGAAATGTAATATTTCATGACATCACACAGTCTGAAATCACAAAGTGGGTAAAGGCTGAGCATGGCACTTGTGCCTTGGAGAGCTCACAAAAGTGACAGAAGCTTTAGGCCCTGCAGTTGGCCTGAATCAGCTACGTAAAGGATGCACTTTTCTGTTTTATCAAGTTTTAAAAAACTTTTCTCTCTTATGAATAGCTGCTGATACAGATCAGGGCTGATCCAACTCATTGCTACCAAATATGCAGAGCTGTTCTTGTGGAGGTGGAGTTGATTTTTTCCTTATTAAAGATATGGACATTAAAATACAAAAGTGTAATTTTAAAAAATGAAAAAGAGGGGGCTGGAGTGGTGGCTCAGAGGCAAAGTGCTTGCCTAGCATGTGCAAGGACCTGGGTTCAAACCCCAGCACCACATAAACAACTAAATGTCAGAAAAACTTAAAAAAAAAAAAGGATGAGAAAATAAATAAAAATTGATTCTCTCCCTCTGGCTCTATCTTTAAAAAAATGAAAAAGAGAAGGATAACTTCTAATTAGGGCCCCTTATCCATGAGGCACAGTGGGGACAGTGCTGAGGGCACCATGAAAAAAATTTAATTTCTTTTACAATCAGAAGAAAAAATGAACTTTAGGTCAAATAAAATACTGGGACAGATAATACTAATATATTCCTCTTTATACCAACATTATAACATGAAGAATTTATATTGTTTTAGGCAAGAAGGGCCCACAAAGACAAAAGTGCCCTTCAAAGTCATAAATGGGACCCTGCTTCTAATATTGCTCAATCACAAATTTAGTGGCAGATGGCAAAAATTACTTGGTTTATAGAAACATGTGCTTTCAAGCTACCTTTTGAAATTAAAAGCAGAGTGTGGTTGCTGAGAGACAAAATTCCGAAGTGCCTTTTGACTGTACCAGAAGCATTACATAACTGATGTAAACTCTCAACATTAACAACAATACTGCTTCTTTCCAGGCTACTTGCAAAAGAATTAATGATTCTTATAATGGAAGTTATATCATGTAGATATAGTTTTGAGTTTTTCTCCTTTTCTAAATAGGGAAAATGAATTCCTTAATCACATCATTTTCCTCTGCTAACTATTCTCCAAAATTTTCAAAATCCTTTTAAAGTATTTGCAACTTTATAATTTGAATCTTCAAGATCAAATATATATACACATAAATATACACACATATATTTATATCCAAACTAAAGAAAACAAGCTGGCTTTCGTAGTTCCTAGCTATTAACCTTTATTGTTGTATCCTGGGCAGTTGAAATTAAAGAGAGAATTCACTGCATATCATAAATTATAAATAACAACTCTGATGGATTTAAGTTTTACATATTAGTCCTAAACCTAACTAGAAGAAGGCTAAGACCATCAGAAGGCAATTGAATTCAGGCACTAAAAGCACATTTTTTTTTTTTTTTATGGAGTTGAGCTGGTTGAGTGGTTTGGTGATAAAACCAAAAGAAAAAAAGAATGAAGGTCATGTAAAATTGCCGATCAAAATCCTTCCAAGCTGTGACACAACACCAATCTTAAAAATGAAATATTCAGTCCTCCTATCAGCATCTAGAAAGAGAAAGAGAATCTGGCTTTTTAAAATTTGCTGACATCTCAAAGCTGGAAGGGACAGCTAATATGGTGACTGATATAATCAACAATCAAAACAACTTCATCAGACTGATGGAATGATACTAACAAGGTTTATTTTATTTTGGGATGAATGTGATATCCTATCATCAAGTTTTTAAAAATCAATCATAAAAATACAGAATGTTTTCAATGTGGGTTAAATGCAGTCCAGAAGGAAAGGTTCACATGTTTTATTTGTAAATGCAATATGACCCTAGCAAAATAAGGCCAAACCAAACATAAAACCAAGAGCACTCTTAGTTTCATTAGCACATACATTTGGAATCAGGAACAAGGAAAATAGCAGTGTCATAGAGTTCAAAGTAACCAGACAGCTCACTTACAGATTAATGACTGATTGCACATCATGTGCACAGAGATGCAAGCAAGCCTGAATGCAGGGTCTGTCCCAAAGCATTAACCTGCAAGCACGAATCACCTCAGTGACAATGCATGAGGCATAAACTACGGTGAACTGTGAGGTCTTGCATGACGGGAACTGTGTCCCTCTTGTTCACAGCTAGTATCTAGCACAATGTCTGACAGTGGCTCCTAGGAAATATCCTTTCAGAGTGAAAAAAAAAATTATGGAGTACAACTCATGCAGGAGGTGCATTCCTAAGATCTCACATGCTGGGAAGCTAACCTGACAAAACACAGGAGGCACTGGCAGGCAGCAAGAGCTATCCACAGTTGAGAATCCCACCTGGCTTTGGAATTTTGTGATTCTTGATAATTTTTTAATTTTCTAGGATATGTAACATTTCAAATTATGTGCCTAAAGTGAGACTTTAGCAATAATTTTTATCAACTGATTCAAATATGCTTCATTTCACGTAAAATGCAATGGTAGGGGCTGGGGCAGTGGCTCAGTGGTACAGTGCTTGTGTGGATGTGTGAGGACCCGGGTTTGATCCCCAGTACCACATATACAACTAAGTGGAGGAAAAACAACAACAAAAAAAAACCATGAAAAAATAATAAAATTAATTTTCTCTTTTTCTGTCTCACTCTCTCTTTTAAAAAATGCAATGCTACTCTAAAGATAACATATATCAATTCAGAAAATATTAATTGAGGCACATTTTAGGTGCTAATGATAAAGTACGAGGCAAATTTAGCCATTTATGTAAATGGGTTGAGGTTGCGTAGAGCACCCCTAAGCACCTGTGGGAAACCTAGGCTTGAACACTGGCTTTCTAATGTTACCAGTGAAGGAAAAGTCCAGGGAATTAAAGTCACTTGCTCACTCTCACCATTAGCTGATGATGGAGCTCAGCCAGTAATAGCAATTTGCAGATGGTTGTCCCTACGTAGAGGTACAAGTAAACAGATAAAATTAACAATTTTAGTGCATGTTATGAAAGGCTATCAGATATTACACAGGCTCCTAATTAATAAATCTTCTTTTAATCCTCTTGTTAGCATTCTCAAAAATGAAAAATTTTCCAGACAGTATTTTTCTATATTTTTTACCAAAAATTTCTTTTAAAAGATATAGATGTGCCGGGCACGGTGACACATGCCTGTAACCCCAGTAACTCAGGAGGCTGAGGCGGAAGGACTGCAAATTCAAAGCCAGCTTCAGCAACTTAGTGAGGCCCCAAGCAACTTAGCAAGACCTTGTCTCAAAATAAAAAACAAAAAGGGGTGGGGATGTGGCTCAGTGGTTAAGTACCCCGGGGTTTAATCCTAGTACCAAAAAAGATACAGATGTATTAGAAGCATGTGCACATGTGTGTGGGAGAACCTGAAAGAAAAGTTAAACAGAATAATAAATACTTAGGTTTACTATATGCTAGGCTATTTTACTTTATTTTAATCCTGATTAGCAACCACTAATTAATTTTGTGCTCCATAATAGGCAGCAACCAGAAGTCTGACTAGCACTGTTCCTGTGCACATTCAGCTGGCTAATTTCTACTTCAATTCAATCAGCAACTTGCAAGTCATCTCCTCAAAGAAGCCTGCTGGGAGGCTTCCAAGCATAATCAATCACACCCTTCTTGGAGGACCTGAAATGAAAGGGCAGATTCAGGGGAGAAAGTGAGAGGTGGCACGGAGATGCTTCTCTATGCCACACCTAAATCCCACATTGGAGCAGAAGCTCCAGAGCCCAGGAGAGGAAGGATCCTACCAGCCCTGTCCAATTTCCTGGGCACCAAGCACTTCCTGGCACATTATGAGTGCTCAATAAGCAATTGTGGAAATAAATTCTTCAGGGAGCTGATGAAAGAGCTGACCCTGAAAGCAAATAAAAGAGCCCATCCATCAGAGGCTGCACTTTGGTAGCCAATGAACTGAATTTGGCCCACACGTGTTGTTTTGTTTGGCCTGTGTAGGTCAAAAAACTACAGAGACAGCATTTGAAAATTGGGAGGTTTCACAAAATTCCAGCCTGGTGGCTTTGCTTGTCAGCTCACTGGAGTCTTCCTCATGCTGGTCACCCCATAACATCCACTCTCTCCCACCATGCAGGGAAAGCTCGCTTGCCAGGCTGCTTTCTCATGTCCAGGATCTCCCAGGCCTCAGAGGGATTTGATTTGTGCCTCCAGTGGCAAATAATGGGAAGGATCCTGTAAGCTTGGCAGTGTAACGCGTGGTGGATGAGCCCCGAGTCAGAAGAGCACAGCAAAGGCCTCTTCTCACCCTGGACAGCACCACCCTCCCAAGAACCTGCAGAGGCCTCCTGGGGCGAAGGGCTGCCCAAGAGAACTCACTTGGCCCCTTCCCTCTCTGGAAGAAGATGAAACAAAGGTGAAATCACAGGGAATAAGGACCAGAACTAGGACACTTTCTTTTTCCTTGTATCCTTTGGCATCAAATAACACCATTTTGCACAGGTGGGTTTTCAATAAAATTGGAAGCAAGGCTGTGGAAAATGTTTTAAATACTGTATGGGTTTCAAAATGTCAGTTTTTCAGATATAAAAATGTGTTTCTTCCTATGAATATATCCTTCTAAAAGCCCAATTACTCCCAATCAAAATGTTGGCATATTCTAAAACAGAAATTGACAAGATGATTTTGCAAGGAAATGTGAAAAAGCAGAATAGCCAAAATAATTTTGAAAAACAAAAATGAAGAATTACACTACCTAATTTTAAGACGTATGCTAAAGCTGCAGAAACTAAGACAGTAGGTATTAGTTAAATGACAAACAGTTCAAAAGGACAGACTAAAGTCTAGAAATACACACACACCAATATGGAAACTGTTCTTGTTTTTTCTTTTAGAGAGCAGGACAGTGAGAGAGAGAGAGAGAGAATCAATTTTTATTTAGTTTTCCATGTGGCCTTTGTTGCTCTGACACTTCATTGTGTATGTGGTGCTGGGGTTCGAACCCATATCCTTGTGCGTGCCAGGCAAGTGCCATAACTGCTGAGCCACTGCTCCAGCCCCATGGAAATTGGTTTTTGACAAAAGTGCAAAAGCAATTCAGTGGAGAAAGAGTAGTCTTTTCTACAAATGATGCTAAAACAACTTTTTATTTGCACACGCATACAAGAGAGAACTTCAACTCATTCCTCATAACATTCCTCAGTATGAGCTCAAATGGATCACAAACTTCAGTAGAAAACAACATTATAAGATTTCTAGAAGAAAACATTTGTGACCTTAGCTAGGCAAAGATTGCTTAGAAATGACAGCAAAAGCAAGCATTATCTATAAAACAAACAATAAATTAGATGCCTAAAACTTCTGCTCTCTGAAAAAGATCATTAAGAAAATAAAAGAAAATGGGGCTGAAGTGGTGGCTTGTGGGTTGTGGTGCTTGCCTGGCATGCACAAGTACACAAGTTCAAACCCCAGCACCACATACACAACAAAGTGTTGGAGCAACAAAGGTCATGCGAGAAACTAAACAAAATTGATTCTCTCTCTCTCTCTCTCTCTCACTGTCTCTCTCTTTGGAAAAAAAAGACAAAACAGACTGAGAGAAAATATTTGCAAGTCATATAAGATAGATAAACATATACATATATGTATTTCTCTAGTATATCCTATAAAGGACTTGCATGTAACATATACAAACAGTCCTCAAAGCTTAATTTAAAAAAACAATTTTAAAAGTAGGCAAAGCTCTGGAAAGCAGTTCAGCTAAGAAGATGCATGGATGGTAAGTATGGACATGACAACACACTGACATTAGTCATTAGAGAAATGCAAATTAAAAACCACAATGTAGTACCACTTTATTCATCTTAGAATGCTTTCTGGTCACAAAAAGGACAAATGAGGTATTTAAAATGGTCAAATTTATAGAAAGAGATGAACAGTGGTTGCCAGGAGCTAGGGGACTGGGTAAAGGGGAGCACCTGCTCAGCAGGTGTGGCTTTAGTTATAAAACAGAAGTAAGCTATACAACACTGTGCACCGTACAGATCTCATATGGTGGTCTGCTATTAAAAAAAGGTTAAGGGGCTGGAGTGGTGGCTCAGCGGGTATGGCACTTGCCTAGCATGCGGAAGGACATGAGTTTGAATCCCAATACCGCATACACAACAAAGTGTCAGCAACAAAAGCCACATGAAAAACTAAATAAAGTTGATTCTTAGTCCCTCTCTCTTTCTCTTCTCTCTTACTGTCCTTCTTTCCTTAAAAAAAAGGTTAAAATTCAAAAGACTGATTTACAATGCTGGTGATGCTATGGAAAGCCTGGAACTCTCATATACTGCTGATAGGACCTAAAATGGGGAAATTACTTTGCAAAAGTTTAATAGTCCCTTAAGAAGCCAAACATATACCCATGACACAGTCCTGCCATTCCACTCCTAAATGCTTACTGCAGAAAAAAGAAGCCTATGTCCATACATAGGCTTTGACATAAAGGTTTTTAGCAGCTTTATTTGTAATATCCCAAAACACAAGGGTCTGTCAACAGGTGAACAGATAAACTGTGATACAACTGTACAACGAAATATTGCTCTGCAATGAAAAGGAATGAAACACAGACACACCTAACTGGATTAATCTAAAAATATTTATGCTGAGCAAAGGTAGCCAGACAA
Organism: Aplodontia rufa; assembly: GCA_004027875.1. Classification (NCBI taxonomy): domain Eukaryota; kingdom Metazoa; phylum Chordata; class Mammalia; order Rodentia; family Aplodontiidae; genus Aplodontia; species Aplodontia rufa. The sequence goes on along the minus strand of PVKS010000034.1, from coordinate 173,229 downwards.
AAAGGAGCACTGTGGGCCTCCATTTGTGTGAAATTCTAGGAAATGAAGCTTACATTTCCTAGAGGGATGGAAAGCACATCAATGTTTGCTGGGGCTTGGGGCGATGGGAAGAAGGAATTAAAAGGGCCATGAGGAAAGTTTTGGAGATGATAGATATGTTCACTGTTGTTATGGTGGTGATGGTGACTGCATGTGTCAAAACTTACCAAATCGTATACTGACTATGGGTAGTTTATTGCATGCCAATTACACCTCAGTAATACTGGCTTTGTTTGTTTAAAAATACTCAGCTGTGCTGTCCCTTCTTATCCCTCACCCCACTTCACTGTGAGGTCTCTTCCTTGGACCTTCCCATAGTGCTGCTTGCTGGCCCCACTGCAGCCTTCAGCACTATGTGAAGTTTTCTTCTAGTTACAGACTCAGTGATATAACCCTTACAACATTCTATCATTTCTGGTCTAATAATCAAAAATGGTTGCTTCCCATGGCTCAACCTGAGGCTTGGTTGCCAGCCACACCTGACAGTGAGCACTGAGGTCCGGGAGCATTGGGCCGAGTGCTGTTGGCTGAGAGGTGCTGCTGGTGGAACTTCCCCAGAGACCTTCCCAGGGTTCTTCGCAAGCAACAGGGGAAAGGCTTCTGGGCCCTGACTTTACAGCCTCATCCCTTTCATCCATTTGAAATCACTCCAACACCTAGTACTGTAAAACCTCCTTTTTACATACTTTTAGAACTTCCCATTTGAAAAGTATCTTTCAAAGCAACAGAAACACACCCGTAGGCTGCTGGAAGCAGAGAGTAGAGCTTTGAAAATGTAAAAAGTATTAAACATTTAAAACAACCATAAATCACAGTAAAACTCTGATTCCTGACATCTCTCAGAGGAAAAATTCCAGAGGCTGCAGCACTTTAAAATAATATCATGTGCTTTGGTTCCAGCCTTGGCTGCTTTTCCCTTGGAACAACAAAAAGAATCATGCCAGCTATTAAAGGCGGTCTTGTTATATAATGCAGTTAATCTCGCATACTCTTCCCTATGGGATTTAACCCAAGTTTCACAGTGGTCTATTTTATTTAGCATTGATAGTTTTATTCGTTTCTTATTAAAGAGATCTTTCCACAAAATTGGCTGCTCTCTTTGCTTTGGCTTGAGAAGGAAGAACATCTGAATTAAAAACCTGTGCCACAGATGGACCTCGGTTACAAAGAATATCCCTGGCTTCAGAAGCTCCTTATAGAGGTGGTGTCAAGCATGCTAATAAGTTCTTGGCTTTTAGATTTTCCTGAAGGCAGTTTAGCCTTCCACTCATGTACTTTATAGGTAGAACAGAAAATAAAAAGCACAGAGTTCTACAAATACTCATCAGAGTCCAGGGATGTATATGCCTCACTTGTTCACTCCCCAGGTACTGTGTGATTTTAGTAATGGAAAAACAAAACAATGAAAGGGAGGGAGGAGGCAGAGGGGATGTGTAGCTGGTAAGCCTGCCCTCCTCTGGGGGGGGTGTCCCTGGCATTGAAGGGTCTGAAAAGTCAGGGAGGGTTGTACTAGACGTCCTGCTTGTCCTTCTTTGGTGCCATGGCTCTTTCTTTCACCAGGAAAGGGCTGAGAAAGAGCTATGCGAAACAGGTTCTCATGGCTTAATATAGTTATTCCTCATTCAAGGCTCAGTCAGCCCTGATTTTCTCTCCAAGCTTCTGGGTAGATAATAGAGAGAACCAAGACAGATCATTTCCTTCTCTTGCATCAAAGATTCTACTCTAGGTTTAGACACAGTTTCTAACAGCCCCTCTGGTTTCAGAGAGTTCTGACATAAACATGTTCCCTCGTTTTCATTTTAAAACAGGAAAAGGAAAGAATATGGAAACATGTGAACTCATAAACCTATTACTACAAGACAGCTGTCATCATCTTTTCATAAAGGGGTCATTACTATTAGGAGACAGTGAATAGACTGGCAAGGGACAGAGTCTAGTTTTCAACCCAGGTCTTTCTTCCAGATGAGTCTCTATGCTCTGCTGTGTCTATCTGATTTGATGAATGTTGACAAATCCCCAGAGAGAGAAAGATTCCTGGGCAGTAATTTCAGGCTAATTCAAGTATAATTCCAAAGTGTGCAAATCCCCAGGGACACCTACTGAATGGTTAAGCCATTCCACAAGCCACAGTGGAAAGACAAATCCGCAGAGAACACTTCCGTCATTCATTCTGCAGCCTGAGGATCCCAGAAAGAAACAGTCTGGTCAAACAGTTTTGGCCATAGGTACGCTGTAACAAACAACACCAACAACAAACACTTATTTTTGTGCTGGATTTGCAACAAACCCCTCCAAAATACATGCCTGTAATGCTCATCTGATTGAATAGACAATGTGAACATTTAATTGACAAAAAAGACAGGTGGGTCTAAAAAAGACATCTGGGTTTTTGCTCCTCTCCTCTGCCACCCCCAACCAGCATGCTTCATTTTATCCAGTGGCAGCTTCCACCTCCTGCTGGTCAGTCACATTCCTTGGACATTCTTCCCCATACAGGAGATACATACACCACCAACAGCATCTAAATTTTGGTAAATGAATTCTTGATTTCCTAGAGTGAGGAATATCCCTCAACAGAAAGCTGGATTTTAGCTTCAGCTATATCATTCTAAATTAGTCTTCAGGTTTAACATAATACAGATTGTGTTCAACTTCTGATTTTTTTCCAACTTCTGATTTTTTGACTTTATGATGGGACAAGGTGACATGTATTCAGTAGAAACCACATTTCACATTCTGAATCTGGATTTTTTTCCTGGGCTAGCAGTATATGGTATGATCCTCTCAAGTCACCAGCACTGGCAGCTCCAAAGAGCTCCCAGCCAGCCACAGGATCACAAGGGGAAACTCCCCATACTCTACAGCAGACTGCTGCTAAGCTGTGATGCGCTGAGGTTAGGTATATTTATGCGTTTGCCACCTGGGATATTTTTAACTTAGCATAGGTTTATCAGGACCTAACCCCACTGTAAACCGAGGAGGCATTCATAGTTCCTTAAGTAAGCTGAACTTTGACAAATACTCTCTGAAAAGTAATTTTAAAAATTTCCTCCTTCAATAGTAAGGTACTTCTTTTTGAAAGAAAGAAACAAACAAAACAACATAAAACCCCACATCATAATCTTCTAGCCTCCTTCCTGGCAGCATTTTCGGGTAGGTGTTCCAAAGAGCATAGCAGCAGCTTTTATGGTTAGAAAACTGAAGTGCTATCAAATCTAGGAAATTACAGGGATGAAAAACAAAACAGCTTATCTACATATGTCCCATCTGCTTCTGGTTTTGTGTTTTGCACAATCCATTACTGGAAGCATCTGAGAGCATGCTGAGACACTGGAAATGAGAAAGGGGTGCACACCTCAGCAGCCAGGAGGTGAGGGGGATGTGAGCGGAACGCCGCCATGGATGTGAATGGGGGTTTCCAGGAAAATCAATGTAGCGTATTACAAATAGAAATACCACACACGTCCAGTTGCAGCCAATGTTTTGGAACACGGTTTAAAGCAACCTTCCCCTCACTCGGGAAATACCACCTATTTCATTATCTTGTCAGTTTGGGTCATAGCGTTCTCTGCGACTCGGCATTTTCACTGCAGGCAGCAATCGCTCCCAAGTTGCTTTGACTGCAGATGCTCTGCTGTTTGACAACTGCCCAGCTCTGTGCTGCTGGGCGTCTCTGGTGGGAGCTCCTTCCAGCAAGTCTCTTGGGACCTCTCCATTCCAACAGCTCTGCTTCTTGGTCCTCTTCCACACCCCACCTCCATCCCCTGCTGGTGGACTCACCCTGCATGCTCAACACACACATTATTCCCACTCCTCCAAGACACCCACAGGCGCGAAAAAGGGCCTCACTTCTAAAAATGCAGACAAAGGTAAAAACAGCAATGTTCTCAAATTAAGTAATGTATTCCAAATTAATTAAATGCCTGAACTGAAGAGGTATTATGCTGAATGAACTCAGTGGCAGAAAATTCTTAAAAGAAAAACTCTTTCTGCACCTGTTGATCTGACCCATTAATGGAAATATGTCATTAGCAAAAGTAATTTTTAAGAAATATTTGTGTCTAAGGGTAAAAAGTGAAAGGGGATGGTGTTAGTTACTGATGCGTTAATTTTTTGATATATTATTTAAGGAAGGAAAAACAGATAAGGGTCCCTGGATTCTATAAATAAAACCAACAATGTGAGCCTATTCTTAAATGACTACATTTCACTTGCATAAATCATCATGTTCATTAGTCTGCTGTTGTAAGGGGATGACAATCCATGAAATCATAAATCTGATTTCTATTTTTGAGCAATGAGTAGAGATTGAAAGAGAGAATCTGATTTCTACATCTGTGTCTAGAGGAAACTATTTCTTCTAATTACACTGGCGTATTCATTAGAGACTGTTAATGTAAGTGTGAGTTCTTAGATACACTTGAATACACATAAAGGAAATAAAATCAGGTATCATTAAACATTTCTGAAAATGAAATAGGAAATAAAAAAGAGAATAGAGGATGCAGATGCCAGGAGAATCTGGTCCTCCTCGGGGCTGATTTGCCTAGGGCATAATTTACCCTTCTCTAAGGAACCCAGAAGATTTCTTCCATCTGACTCACAGCTCTGGGGCTGTGGTTCACTCCAGTCCTCCTGATAGGTCAAAGCTATTGTTCACCAAGGCAAACTGTGAATTTCCCACATTTCACTAATCTATCTATCCATGTTAATTCTCAGGGAGGGGCAGTGTGGTGGGGACACAGTGCCCAGTGATTCGCCTTCCCATCCTCTTTCTGCCACTTACACATTGCTATCTACTTTTGTCATTTGCATGTTCCTGAAAAGATGGCAACTCTGTTGGCTCCCCACCTTCCAGTAACACTGCAAAGGAAGAGGTTGTGTCCAGATTTAATTTTCCCTATCATTTTCAATTCTTGATATTTTCCCCACTTTTCATATTTGGGTATCAGTCTTGCATGAAGTAGTGGTGTTCTCCAAACACTATCCTGGCCCCCTCTAGACCATATGTTCTAATTTTCTTTCTTTTTTTTTTCTTTTTTAAATTTTTTTATTCGTGCATTATAGTTTTACATAATGTTGGGATTAGTTGTCACATATTCCTAGATTCACACTATTCAGCAATGCAATTTGTTCAATATCCACCCCCCCACCTCCTTCTGCCTCCCTCCTCGGTTCCCCCAATCCCTTGCCTTTCACATGTTCTAATTTTCATGTGGCCAAGGATACAAATAAAATAACAAAAGAGACACTGGTTAGCAATCATGCAGGAAGAATAACTAAGCCAGCTACAGAGTGTGTTTCCAGGGGAAGAGAGCAGGAATCTGGGAGTCGGACACCATGAGGTGGTTCATGATCCAGTTCAAGAACTAGAGACACATGTGCCACTTTACTGGCCTCACCTTCCATACCTGTAAGGTGAAGGAGTTGACCAGCTCAGGGACTGCAAGTGAAAATGTCTAAGAGGCCTGGTAGAGAACATTAATAAGTATAAAACATGGAGCAACAGGGGTTGGGGCAAATCAGAGAGGCACGTCCCACCTTAAGAGGGACAGTAGCCACTTGGTAGCAGAGGACTGTCACTCTGGAAGAAGGAGGGTCAATGTCTCCACATCTTCTTATCTTTGAGGAGAAGTCACAAATTCCAATTTTAAGTAAAATCTCTTTAAAATTTAAAATAGTGTCAACTAATTTACAAAATTTTAAAGATGTTGCGTGAGCCAAATAAAAAGTGTCTGCAGGCTGGCTGCAGCCCTGAGTGTTCAATCTGTAGCCTCTGCACTAGGCAGTGTCTCCACGCTCTCTTTAAGAGCTAACATTCTACGATCTGCCCCAGAGCACATCTTTACAGCAAAATCTCCTACCTGATTAATGGCTATTTGATGATGAAGCCAGACAGGACACTGTGGGACTGGAATCTGGTCTGATCTCAATGACAGAAAAACCATGAAAGACTGAGGATGGGGGTGATACTGGAGAGAAGAGTGGCATGACCCAATTTCTATTTGGATAAGATCATTCATTGAATGAATGAACTGGAAGGAAAGACCACTGGTTACTGCTGAGCAGATGTGCAAAGCTCAGGGTGCCTGCTGAGTGACAAGGGAGTGGTGAATCTGCCTGGGGCAGTGGATGCTCATAGGGGGAGTGTACTTTTTCTTTTCCAAGTGGCCTACAGGGAGAGGTAAAACAGGAAGACCAGTTAGAAAACTCCTGCAGGGAAGCAATGATGAGCCCTGAACAAGAATGGAGGCAGTGGCTACAAAGAAAAGTAGATGGGTTCTCAAGCCTCTGAAGAGTAAAATGGACATCTGCTGGTAACTGGTTAAATATGGGGGCGAGGCAGAGGGGAGGCTTCAAAGCTGCCAAGTTTCTACTGAGTGCGTGGCTGGCATTGCCACTGTCAGTATTGAAACACTGAAATGGAAAGGACAACACGAGGAGCAGGTAGAAGCATGATCCAGAGATGCATTGTGAATATGTTAAGAGGGAGGTGCCTGAGAGATACCAAAGGGCAAATTTCAAGCAGATGACTAGCAATGCACATCTTCCATGGGTCTGGAGACCCTCCATGGGACTAAAGAATAATTCTATTCAAAATCTACCATTTTCTTTGTTATTTTTCAGGGTCCTTCTTTGAGTAACTTTAATTTGAAAAGAAGTTAACCTACATATTGAGGTGGATTTTCCATCACTGATTTTACTTTGGTTATCTGGTATAACCCACTACCTGCTCCTTACTTGGTTGTACATAGTAATGAATACTCAGCTCTTGCTTACTCTGCCAGGCTTGGTTCTACATGTTTACCATGCATTAACCTGCCTCATTCTCAAGACATTCCTAGGAGACAGGTACCCTATTAATCCTATTATTCTCAAGTTCTTTTCCTTCCTTCCTTCCTTCTCTCTCTCTCTCACTCTCTCTCTCTCTCTCTCTCCTTGTACTGGAAATTTAATCCAGGGGTGCTTTACCACTGTACAATGTCCCAGCCCTTTTTATTTTCGATTTTGAGACAGGGTCTTGCTAAGTTCCTAAGGATGGTCTCAAACTTGTGATCCTCCTGCCTCAGCCTCTTGAGTTGCTGGAATTATAGGTATGTGCTACCATGCCCAGCCTCCTTTCTTAAATAGGAAACTGAGATACAGAGAGGTGAAACAACATGCCCAAGGTCCCATGATCAGAAGTATATTAACCAGAATTTGTACCCAGGCAATCTAGCTCCTGAGTCAGGCTTTTAACCACCACACAATGAATTCTACTGCCTCTTCAAACACCTGAGTTGACATTCATGGCTCCTTTTGGTCTCCCTTCTTCCACACTAAATAGCCCTGTTCCTCCTCTGAACTGGTTTCTAGACTCCTCATTAGCATTTTCCTCACATGAACTGGTTTCTAGATGCAACGCTCCCCCTCCCCATTAGTTTTATTTTTCTGCTCTTGAACCACAAGGTTTGCTGGCTTGGATGGTGTGTATGAATGAGTCTTCTCTTCTGGACCAAGGTCAGGAAGCAGACCCTGTGTTTATTCCTTCCGAAATCTTTATGAAGCTGCCAAGCATGCACAAGCCCTCATATATGGACAGGCCAGGCCAAGTAGGGATAATGGGCCTGGCCCTGTGGGTAACATGAGTCAGCTGGGAATATGCTTTTATCTGTCACAACCCTAATTAAAGAAAAAGGCCTTATTTTGTAAAATACTAGCCTTGGAGCAAGAAATGTGAACATAATGAATTGGCTAATTGTTCCTTCCCCCTACATCTTTGCCAGCACTGTCTCTAGATCACAGCATCAAACCTAGAAGGCACCTTACTTGGCTGCCCCATGTGATACAACTGACCTTGAGTTACAGCCCGGCTGCTGGGGTCCAGGCCATCTCTCACAGTGCTTTTGGTCCTCCTCTTTTTTGGGGTATTTTCTGTGGCAGAGTCCCCCTTCACTTCTCATCCTGTCCAGTTCCCCCAGGGCCTGGGAGGAGTCAGAGAATATTCACAATCTGTTCCTGCTGGGCGGTCTGTCGGGGAACTCTCTTTTCTGCTGTCCCTGGGTAGCTCCCACACCCCTGCCCCACCCCTGCACGCAGAGCATGCAGATCTTTCTAACTCCCCTGCCTCGAGTCCTCCCTGCTGGCCTCTCTCATTCCCGCTGCTCATGCTTCTTATCACTCCCACCACTGACGCGTCAAGACAAAACTGGCCTCGTAATGGAGTCTAACCAGGAGACATGGTCCCCATTCAGGAAATGGAGGCCTCAGACAATTTCACTGATAGAAGAAATGGATATAATCTAATTTTCAGAAGAACAGGGGCTGCCCCAGGAAGGAGCTGGGAGGGTAGGTGGGGAACATAGAAGGAAGGCTGGCTTTGTGCACAAGATGCCCTTTAAGACCATGCCCCCCTTCAAAACCTAAATACTTGACTTTTCAGCGTAATCTAAATAGCTGCTTCTGTCCACTTCAAGATATAAAACTGACCTGTCTAGCTGGGCATGGTGGTGCACACCTGTAATCCTAGCTATTTGGGAGGCTGAGGAAGGAGGATGGCGAATTTGCGACCAGCCTGGGCAATGTAGTGAGACCCTGTCATAACAAAAAATGAAAAGGGCTAGGGATGCAGCTCATGGTAGAGCACTAGGGTGGGGAGGGGCAGAGGGGAGGAAAATGCCTCTTCTTGGAGGAGGACTTCAGCTGCAAATGGATTGTGAGAAAAACTAATGTTTTATAGAAGTTTATTCATGCTCTCCCCTGAGTCATCAGCATGAGGATCAGAGTCAAGGTAACTGATTTTGGAGGGGAAAAAACAAAAACCAAAACAAAACAAATCAAATCAATAGATGAAAATGTAAAGAGACTTATTCTCAGAGATGCCCTGCTGGGATCTCAGCTGATCATTGAACACGGAGGCTCTCAGAGGGGCTGACATGCTGGAGAAGCTGGGCTTCCTGGCTGCCAGTGTCAGGCTCAGGCTGCGTCCTGAGTGTACTCAAAGCTTCTAGATGTCATGTCAGAAGCTGAACTAGTTATCACACTTCTGCCTCCAACTGCAGCATGTACTTTCTGAGCTGTGGCCTTTGCTGCCTACACAGAATTCTAGGATTTGTGACAGGGACAACGGAAATATTTAGATCCCTCAGACCAATTAAGTTGCAGTCGAGCTGGATTCCCACTGGGTAATACCACCCGAGCCTTGTGTACCTTGGGGGAATGTGAACACCACTCATTTCATTCAAAACCTGTATGAACAAGGTGAAGTCAGTCCCTCTATATCTCCCCTCCTCCCAAACTTGGTGTCTCAGAGTAGGAAAGCAGGTCAGTTCCTGAGAGGGCTCACTGTGCCCTGCCCAGCAGCATGTGTGTTCCATGTGGGCACAACCTGCTCACCTCGAGACACTGACAGTAGTTATGGGAAAACAGCTTGTCTACAGCCAGCACCAAAGTGTGGCTTGTACTTGTGGCTGGCACTGCCCTGGCAGGGAATCAGCAGGCAGCTGAGAAACTTCTGCAGCCACCAGGCTATGATAGCCACCTCCACTGCCCTTGTTTGCCCTTTACTGCCTCACCCCTCGGTTTGGGCTTCCGGTCTGTGAGCAATATTCTCTGGCTCCAAGTCAATTCCTATTCTGTGACAGGCTCAACAGCTGGGGAAAAGGGTGGCTCTGCCTTGCCCTGGACTCCAATCTGCTCTCAGCTTCCCCAGACACCTTCCCTTTGCCTGGTAGCTCTCAGCCCATCCTGCTCCCCTCCACTGCTCAGCTCCATACCCTTCCCCAGGCCAATGGTTCTTTAATGCACACAGAACCCAGGCCAAGTCTATGTCATGCCAGTAAGTGCACCTTGCTGCTCGCACTTGGACCACTGAGGGTCCCTTGGACTTGAGATGATGTACATCTCAGCGTATGAGAGAATTCGACCTAAAAAAGTGATAGAAGTGGGGCAGAAGAAACAAAAGGAACTGGGTATCAGGATTTCTTCAATAGGTGTGTATGATACAGATGTACTGGAAAATGTATAGGCATAGATATGTAAAGGACAAAGAAAATACCATGGAAAGAAAAAGGAAGCTTCTGTCCCAACTCGTCCTAATTACTAATAATTCGATGGCTTTGAAGTGAGCCAAGAAAAGCTGCCAAATACGAAGGTGGAAGATAAAGACATAGACGTAACGTATCTTTTTTAGTGCTTTGTAAAAGCCCAAAGGCCACTTCCACATAACTGCACTGGATTCAAGTTTTGTGGGATTTGGACACTGGAAGTTTTTGCATGGCTAGGTCCTTAGCATCTAGGAGGAAAGGGATGCTAACACACAAGAGTTCCAGTTGCGAAGTAGTCGTTAGTTCTTATTTAACCATACAATCCCTTCTTTTTTTTTTTTTAAAGTGTGTGTGTGAGTGAGAGAGAGAGAGAAAGAGAGAGAGAGAGAGAAATAACTTTATTGAGTTTTTCACATGGCCTTTGTTGCTCCAACACTTAGTTGTGTACGTGGTGCTGGGGTCTGAACCCTGGTCCTCTCGCTTGCCAGGCAAGTGCCATAACCGCTGAGCCACCACTCCAGCCCCCATATAATCCCTTCTGTCTATCAGATGTTGGCAAAGTTTTCTGTGCACTGCTTTAATGCTTTGGGATATATAATTTTTTATGATTTAACATTTCACTTAAATTGATATTTCCTGCTTTTTCTTCATACATTAATTTGAACCAGACAAAACACTAATAGAAAAGAGGAGAAACTCCACCTAGGACAAATAAGGGTACTGTACTAGAGTAATTCTTGATCAAAGTTAGCATTTTGCATAACAGTACAGGATCTGGCAAAAATCAGCTTACGATGCAGGATGCTACAATTGCATTATCCCTAACCAAGTCCAGACCCAAACTTCACACCAACTATAAGTCCTGGTGACTAAAATAAAATTCATGCATGAGCGCATTTGCTCTCCTTCAATTTGGCAACAAACTATCACTAACTTGAGGTAAGACAGGCTGCAGGGGAAAAACATTACCTTTCTCTGACTTAATTTGTGATTATAAATAGAAGCTAATTCTCACTTGGTAACCAGCTAGATATTTAAATAACAATAGTTCTTTTTTTTTTTTTTTTGAGATAGGGTCTCACTAAATTAATGAGACTGGCCTTGAATTTGCAATCCTTTTGCCTCAGCCACCTGAGTCACTGGGACTACAGGCATGAGCCACAGTACTCAGGAATAGTATGACTTTTAATTAAATTGATACCTTTAACCCAAACGGAAACTATGCCTAAACAATATTATTGAAACTTAGAGTAAGAATAAAATAAAATAAAATAGACTCTCAAGAGCTAGTTAGTATTAGGTAGTACAGTCTTTTTAAAAACTTATTTATTTACTAACATCTATAGTTTACATAAAGGCCCATTCTTTGTGTTGTACATTCTACAGGTTTTGAGAAATGCCCAATGTCATTTGTCCACTATTACAGTATCATAAAAAACAGTTTTGCTGCTGTAAGAATCCCTTTCACCTATGCCTCCCTCACCCCCTCCTCTTGAGCCCCTGGCAACCTCTGATCTTTTCACTATTTCTGTAGTTTCACCTTTTTTAGGAACGTCACAGAGTTAGCATCACATTGTAGGTGTTTTTCACCTATCAATATGCGCTTATTGTTCTACCATATCTTTTCGTGGCTTGATAGTTTTTTTCTTATTAGAGCACTGTAAGTGTACATAGCAGTTGGGTTCATTTTGATAAAAGTCATACATGCAAGGAATTTGATTTTCATCCCATTTGCCTCCCCCACCATATTTTCTCCCCTCCTCTCCCTGTTCTCCTTCCTCTGCTCTACTGATTTTCCTTTTCCCTTTCTTTCTTTGTGATTGATACTTTCTAGATATACTTAAAGGTGAGATTCCCTTTGGTACATTTCTGAATGCATATAACATGATTCCCCTTTCCCATTCTCCCTCCCTTTTCTCTCTCCTTCTACTCACTGATCTTCCCTATGTAGTTATGATATCTGATCCCCCTCCCCCACAGCCTTCTTTCCCTTATTTTACTCTAGCTTCCACATATAAGAGAAAACATTCAACCCTTGATTTTCTGAATTTGGTTTATTTCGCCTAGCATGATGTTCTCCATTTCCATCCATTTATCGGCACATGCCATTAGTTCATTTTTCTTTATGGCCAAAGCTCATTTCTTTTATTATTAAATAATCATAATAATAATCATAGAGATGTGCTACGGTTTTATCCATTTCATTACCAAGGAACACATCAATATTTGGTTGAGTTTTTGCTATTATGAATACAACTCATATAAACATTCTTGTGCAGGTTTTTTGTGTGGACATACATTTCAGCTCATTTGGGTAAATACTCAGGAGAACAACTCCTAGATCATACAGTGACATCATGTTTAAGTGCCTGAACCGTTTTGCCTTCTCATTGCCTAATCTTCTGGCAGCCCTTTACTTTATGTATTTTATACTTGTTGCTCAGATTAGAAAACTGAAATTCCAGAATGTCAAATAACTTGTCCACAGTCACACAGCACAGTGAGGACTAATGGTGTGATTCAAATTTGAGTTGACCAATCTTTTAAGGCTCGTCATCTTTCTACTATACTGCCCTGCCTCCTGAGCAATACCAACACCCAGCCAGGGAAAGGTCATTTGATGGTGCATGTAGCCAACCTCCTCTGCAAGTATTAATGTCCCTGTCTGGAGTCTGAAGCCAGGTATCAGGCAAATATCCTATCATAGCCTTATAACCTTCCTCCTTCCTCTGAACCACAGAGGTGCTCTCCTTCTCCTCTGCCACAGCTCGAAGGAGGAGCTGCAAGGCACTTGAATCTGCAGAGGGCAGAGCTGGATGCACCCACATTAGAATATAGCTTTTCTGTGTATGTGTATGTGTGTGTGTGTGTGTGTGTGTGTGTGTTGCTAGGTATCAAACCCAGCTCCACATGTGCCAGGCAAGTGCTTCTACTGCTGAACTGCTGTCTCAAGAGAACATCGTAAAAACATTGTTAACCCAGGAAGAGATCACAATTCAAAATTTGAGACACAGTTTTACAAAATGCATATCACATTTGATCACTTTAAGGTAAAAAATCTTAAGCTGAGCCTCAACTGTCTAACCAAAAGCCTCAATAACAGGCTTTTGAATTCAGGGCTTCTTGCAGAGAACTAGAGTACCAGTAGCTGGCAGTTCTAGGATGGGAGACTATGGAAGAGAGACCCTGGCATTCCTTTTGCTAAAAACAACTAAAGGTGAGTTTCACAGATTCATACCTAAAAGCTCAACTTAGAGATTTAATCACCTTAAATGTTTCTGGACTTTTAGCCCAAGACAGGGAGTTTTGCATTGCACATTTGAGATGTGATCTGAGAGCCCACGTTCTCAACCTGGCAGAATCTGAATATACTTGTACCTCAATTAACTGATCATCATAATGTACTCTGTAGGTGTCAGGGAGGAAAGACAGACAGTGATAGAGGGGTGAGGATGGGGATGGTGAGCCTGAGCCCATGGCTAGGACTACATTTGAGGACAACCATGGTACTATTTAGTATGACCTTGAAGCATGATATGCAGACCATTCCATCATCTGGAAGGTAGGGAGAGGTATTTGCCATATAATAACATATATATCAGCTAAATGTATTGTGCAAAAGGCCTCATGGAATTTCCTGTTCTTAAAGCACATCAGTTCTTTGTCCTCTCAGCAATTCCTGCTATATTAGTCACACCAGCTTTCAAAAAGGGCACACAGTGTCCTACTTCAAGAAGCACAGTCCAGTACAGCTTGGAGAGGTGCCTTAAGAAGCTTATCATGAGGAGTGATGCTTGTTCTCATGGTTAATATGATCTGGTTAATGTAGGGAGTGCACTTTATATAGCAATTTGGACAGCCTAGAAGCAAAGTCCTATGCTGACAGTCATTTCTTTAAAAAACGTTTATTAAACTTTTCAGCTGTTGCTTGAGAAGGTTATTTCTCTGGCTGCTTCTTAAAGAAGGGAGGGCATGAATTGAGAGGAAAGGATAAGACTAGTAAAAAACGAAAACAGGTTAAATTAATGGAGATCTTATGTGCCCATGTGTTTACTTGCCAAGAAAGGGGTATGGGTTAAGCTCATATTTCCATCTACATAGAAAAGGGAAGTCGAATAATGTAAAAATCAGCCATGCAAGGAAGCTTATTCATTATTTATTCAATAATAAAAAATCTTGACTGCAATTATGAGTAACAAAGAGGCTAAGGGCGGCAACGTGGGGCCTTCTGGTCTATAAAGTGCAGTAATACGGGGCCTAAAGAGCCATGGGTCTAGTATTCAGGATTCTATGTTATGATAGCACAATAGAAAGAACAGTCTTTGTGATTATCCAATCTCACCACTTATCTTCTTCCTCCCCAAATTATATAAAAGAAAATGGGACATCAATAGGTTAAATGATGGGGCTATAGCGGTGGCTCGGCGATTACAGAGCTTGCCTGTCATGCTCAAGTACACGGATTCAAACCCGAGCACCCATGTACACAACTAAGTGTCAGAGCAATGAAAGCCATGTGAAAAACTCAATAAAAATTGATTCTCTCTGTCTCTCTCTCTCTCTGTCCTTCTCTCTTTATAAAAAAAAAATAGGTTAAATGATTTGCTCAGGGTCATATACCTACTCTATGGAAACAGGTCTAGAACACGTATCTCTATTTCCAATCTAATATTCTTCCCAGTACACCCATGTTCCTCAAACATGGCAGAGCCATCCCTGGGGCATAACTGCTTATACAATATGAGTCTATTTCTCATTACTGTGACAAAATGCCTGAAATAATCATCTTAAAAGGAGGACAACTTATTTTCATTCATGGTTTCATAAGTTTCAGTCCATGCTCACTTAGATGTTGCTTTGAAAACACAGTATGGCATGGCAGGTGCTCGAGGCAGAGGAGGTCTGTTCACCTCATGGTGGCCAAGAAGTTAGAGAGGCAGGAAGGGGTGAGAGTCCCAATATTCCCTCCAAGCGCATGTCCCCAGTGACCTAACTTCCTTCCGTTAGACCTCATCTCTCAAAGGTTCCATGATCTCCCAACAGAGCCAAGGTAAGGACCTCGAAATAAAAAATAAAAAGGTCCTGGGATGTG
Source organism: Aplodontia rufa (assembly GCA_004027875.1). Classification (NCBI taxonomy): domain Eukaryota; kingdom Metazoa; phylum Chordata; class Mammalia; order Rodentia; family Aplodontiidae; genus Aplodontia; species Aplodontia rufa. The sequence goes on along the minus strand of PVKS010000034.1, from coordinate 158,073 downwards.
ACTCAGTGGTTAAGCACTCCTGGATTCAACCCCTGGTACTAAAAACAAACAAAAATATAAACAAAGAAAAACATGGATCTTTGGGGGACGACTAGTCCAGAGCCAAACTATAGCACACAGCAATAGAATGCATATTGTATATATTCCTGGGGGATTAATTTTACTAAATAACTTTTTATATTAAAACACATATGAATACATTATGGAAGAGAAGTAAAAATTAACAAAAATGTTTAAGATGAAAGGAAAACTTTACAAAGATTCTGTACTTGAGATGAGCCATTGTGGTCTACCTTCCTGGACCTTCCTAGGGCCATTGGTCAGTCTGAGTTCAGGATTCTTCAGAGAAAATCTGGAGAAGCAGTGTTCATGGGGTTCAGCCACTCAATGGCATTGATTCACTCAAAGATGATCAGGGACTAGAAATGTATTAGGTAAAGTCACAAAGAACTGGAATGATTAAGTACAATGCAGACTAGTCCAAAACAGTCCACTTGCCAATATCTTCTGGTCTCATTGGCCTCCTTGAGAAATGGGATAAATACAGTGGTAGAGTGAAAGGGACCTAGATAATTTTAAGATATAGTAAAGGTCAATCAAACCTACTACAAAAACATGTTGTTCCTTACCCAAAATATGGAATATTTACACTGCCCAATCACTGACAAAAATTTCTTGAATATATTTGTCTAAATTCATTTTTTCAAAAATGTTCCCTCACCTTCCTCATGAACCTATTATAGAAATGAATGAGAAAAATACAAAAATTAATTTATGAATTTATAAATAAAATAACTTGCATTAGATTATATATATTTAAATTTCTTTCTGAGTTTTGTAAACCAATCTAGTTCATAATGGAATTTTGAAATAGCCATGTATCAGTAACACTGAGCTTTTAAAACTTTGTTTCCAAATTACTAGGCTCTACACTTTCTGGAAGCAAGATCCTGAAGAAATGAAATGTTCAGCTCTAAACATTATATGCTGCATTGTATCAAATTCATAACACAATTCCAGACAGTAAACATATACAGACTTATTTCATCTTCATTTCCTTGAAAGGCAACTACAGAGTACAAAAGCTTCTGGGCCCTATTCCTGTTGTATTAGTAAACCTGAAATCATCTAAGGAGAGGGCCCTATTTATATGGAATAGGAGTAAACAGCTTATACGTGCACATTTTAATTCCTCACTTTTTTACTCAGCACATCTGCACTATTAAGCCAAGACGAGCAGCCCGCATTTCAGCTTGAAGGTCATTGCAGGCAAGCATCAGTTCTCAGATCTCTGCCAGCCCTCCCATTCTTTGGCTCCAGATCTGCCAACTCTATTTCAGTCTTCTGCCCTGTGCTTCTGCTCTTTGTTCCTCTGAATGATCTTGTTTCCTCTCAACTTGACCCCTGTGCCCTCTGAAAGACTGGCTTGTGTTCAACCCTACAGTTCTTGGCGCTCTGCAGTATTGCTGGACTCTAGGACTCAACCCGTGGTACTTACATGGCTGCTTCTCCTAAGGAAGAATGTAGGCCTCCAATATTTATTCCTTCCTCATTGATACAAAGCAATGTGCCTCATTAAACCCTTCTTTGTTATTTTGATCCATGGCTAGTAATCATATTTTTAAAGATGATGGAAAGCATCATATATGCCAAAAGATTTCGGAGTAAAAACTGAAGTTGAAAAATCCAACTTTAATGACTCCAACACAAATATTTCAGGAAAATATTAAAGTTTCTAACATTCTAGGCAGTAAAGATAAGAAATCAGTGGGAAACAATACTACTATAAGATTTAACTACCAGCTTTTTGGAACTTGGATGAGAAAAACAATTCTGGCCACTCTAAGTTTATTTATTTATTTAATGCTTTTAAATAAAGAAGAACAGTGAAAGAGAGAGAGGTAGAGGGAGAGAGAATCAATTTTTATTTAGTTTTTCATATGGCCTCCTTGTTGCTCTAACATCTCATTGCATACGTGGTCCTGGGGTTCGAACCCATGTCAGGCAAGTGCTGCAACCACAGAGCCACCGCTCCAGTCCCTTTTTTTTTTTTTTTAAGAGAGAGACTGAGAGAAGAGAGAGGGAATCAACTTTATTATTTTTTTTTTAATTTGGCCTTTATTTCTCTGACACTTAGTTGTGTATGTGGTGCTGGGGATCAAACCCTGATCCTCATGCATGCCAGACAAGAGTTCCAAACTGCTGAGCTACCACTCCAGCCCTGTAAGTTAGTTTAAATATCTAATTCCCCAAGAGGTAAAACATTTTCCAGGTCATCTACTTGTTATAAACCATGGTATAATCTCATGGTCTTATATTTTTGCCAGGAATCCTTTGTATTACTTGGGCTTCAGTTTTATTCTTGTTTCCAGAGCTAATAAAATGGAATTTGCCTAGATTTAATACAGTCTCAGAAAGAGAGAGATACATATTTTACCATTCATAAAATGTGAATCAAAATTCCATAACAGATATTTCTGCCACTTGCTCTGTCAACTTTATGTAGTCTCCACAGCTTTCAAATTGATTGTTAAATATCCTTGAAAACAAACAAAACCCTAAGAGGATACAAGTCAAAATATGTAGAAAATATTATCAAAGAGATTCAAGATGATATGGTTTCATAAAAAAGAAACAGTTAAAAATCTTGAAAACAAAAATACAATCATTAAAATAAAACAAAATCAAAACAGACATAGTTGAGGCAGAAAGATTGAGAGCTGCAGACTGACAAAGCATTTCCTCTCTGCAAGAACGCAGCATGAAATGATAAAGATGGAGGACACGAAAGAAGAGTTGAGAGACACAAAGAACAGCAGAAGTTCTAATATCTGCTTAACAAAAGTTAGAAAAGGAAAGAAAGAATGGAGGGCAGAAAATAGTCAAAGGAAAAATATTTCAAAAATTCTCTGAGTTTGCAAAAAGTCATGAGTCTCCAGATTAAAGATCCCATCAAATATGGAACTGTTTCTGAATGCCTCAGTACTTACAGAGGCACAGCTGCCCGGAGATCCTTTACCACCCGAGCCCCAGACCCAGTTCCTTCTCCCAAGTGTGAGACCAGTAGTATCAAGATAACCAATTACCAGCACTCCCATCCTCCCACAGCATGCGGACAGCCTTCCCCAAAGCTTAAGATTTTACAAAGCACTCAACACATCTCAGTATTTCTAAGAATCCAATAAGTAACATTACTGTTATATCTGATACTTTTCACTGTGAACTTCATTTTGTCTATTTCTAATATTATCATATTTTGTTTGCCTTGTATATTTCTTCCAGTCCTTTTTGCTGTTGTTGTTTTAAGTATTAAGGACTGAACCCAGGGATGCTCTATCACTGAGCTATCCTCTTCCTTCAGCCTACTGAGTTGCTGGGGTTACAGGTATGTGCCATTGCACCTGGCCAATCCTTTATTTTTAGCCTTTCTTTGCCATTTTGTTTTAGGCTGGTGTCTTGTAACTATCACAATTTTATCGGGGGTGGGGTGAAAAGGAGAAAGAGCTCTAATCAGATAGTTAGATAGCTTCTACCATGTAAAGGAAAAGTTTCCCATCTGTTATCAATATGTTCTTGCTCATTCCTGCGGTCTCACCCAAAATTTTTTACTTACCTTAATATCTTGGCATTTTCTTTTCCATTCTGAATTTTATTTCACTTTTTCACTCTATTGAAAGTTATGCACTCCATTTTTATTTGACTGATAAATTTTAAACACACATATTTAAGTTAAAAATTGAACATGTAGCTAGAGTTTAATTAGACACTCTCCCGAACAAAACAATATCTACAGAATTCCTTATTTTCCTCTAACTCCTTTGCTTTTCTTTATTCCATTTCTACCATTTCCCTATTTTGGAATTCATGTCCAATTTAAGATCTCCATGATTAGTTTCTTTAAGTGTATAAAATCTAGTAACACTTCTTAAATTTAAGAGAAAATAATTTTCCTTTTGCCTAGAATGCTTCCCCCTAATCTTCATTCCAAAACCTGTTCTGTAAAAGGCCTTCCCATCTCAGCTGATGCAATTCTATCCTTTCAGTTGCTCAGATCAGAACCAAGTTTGTCTCTTCTCTGTCACCCACACCCCATTCCAAGCTGACAGGAGATCATGCTGGCTCCACCTTCAATGTGCACTTACCACCTCCACTGTTAGCACCTGACCCAAATCGCCTGCACCATGCACCTGGATTACTCAGCCTCTTACAGGGCTCCCTGTTCAACTCTTGCTCCCAGACAAACTATTCTCCACAGGGCAGCCAGCATGATCCGGTTGAAACCTGTCAGATCATGCTGCTCTCTGCCTCCAAACTGCAATGGTTCCCCATTTTGCTCAGAGAGAAAATACAGAATCTTCCCAATGGCCTACACAATCGAGATCATTCGATCTCTGGTGACCTTCTCTGACCTCCTGTGCTAATACCAGCCACATTCTTGCCAGTCCTTACGTGTGTGAGTCATATTTCCAACTTAGGGCCTTTTGCTGGCTCTTTCCCTTTCACAGCCCCAAGTTCACAGTTAACTCCTCCCTCTCATTCAAGTCTTTGCTTACTGGACACCTGCTCTGTGATGTCTTTCCAGAGTCCTAATTAAAATCACAGCCCCCCTTCTTCCTATTGTCCTTAGTCTGTTCCACGCTTTTTCTTTTTTGGATAACAATTACTTCTCCAAACATGCCATGTAATTTAACTTTTTATTTTCTGTCTCCCTGCTACCCAGTTAGAATGTCAGATCCCCAAAAATATTTCCTTGTTTTCCAATATCAGTCAAGTACCTAATCAGTGACTAGCACATAGTAGGCACACAATAAATATTTTCTGGCTGATGAATGTAAAGACTGATTGTTATGTGGATGACTAAGTCTCAGCTCTGAAAAGCCATTTCTGCCCAGCTTGGGTAGCACAGCAGTCCAGCTGTGTCACTCCGGGGATTTTTATAAGTGTCTCTCTCTCTCCCATGTGTTCTCAAGGATGTACTGATTCCTGTCTCTCCACCTCCCTGCTCCCGCCTTCACAAGGGTAGAACTCTGTTTTGATTACTGGAGTACAGTATCTAGGGGAGTGCCAATCACACAGTAGATACTCAATAAATGTTTCAGATAATAATCTGGAGGATTGGTTACCTCTTTCATGAGCTAGCAGCTTGAAGGAATTGAGGGGGCTGATGCTATAAGTAATCTGAGCCTATTACTTCGGAGGAAGCTCCCTGATCTCTTCCATTGAGTCTCTAGGCATCCTTAAAATACTTGAGCATCCCCATTCTTCCCCTCAGTCTGCCTCATCTACCCACTTCTATGTCTCTCCTTCTACAAGGTACTTATTGGATGCCATGATGATTTAACTGCTTACATCTCAACGGTCCATATGTTAAAATTTTCATTCCCAAGATGGCAGTTGTGTTAGTCAATTTTCTGTCACTGTGACAAAATACCTGAGAAAATCAACTTGGAAGGGAGATAGATTTTATTTTGGCTCATGGTTTCAAAGGTTTCATTCCACGGTTTTCTGACACCATTGCTGTAGGCCTAGCCAAGACACAGCAGACAGGGACCCAATATACCCTTCAAGGGCATTTCCCAGTGACCTACTTTTTCAATTGGGCTCCATCTCATGAAGTTTCCACCACCTCTTACTAGCACCACCATCCAGGGACCAATCCTTCAGCATATGACCCTTTGGAGGGCATTCCAGATGCACACTAACAGTGGACTCGAGGTGCTTTAGACCTTTTAAGAGTAGGCCTAGTAGGAGGCCTTTGGGGTGGCAGTTCTTGAGAAGGTGGTTATAAAAGCCTGAGTTTGGCCCCATCCAATCCTATTTCTGCTGCTGATTTGAGACACTATTGCTTACTCCCAACATACACTTCCACCATTGCCATCTTCATGTGCCATGAAGTGATGTAGTCAAGAGCAGCCTTCACTGGGCCTGTGAAATGCCACTTGGACTTCAACCATCCAAAGTATGAGCTAAATAAACCTTTTTTTCATCATAAGTTGACCACCTCTGGCATTTCATTGTGGTAACAAAAAGCTGACTAATACACTGGGTCTATGATCTATTTTAACAGCCTTCAAATGGACTTTCCAAAGGCATGGGAACAGGGATAGATTTTAAAAAATGAGTTTCTAGGGGCTAGAGTAGTGGCTTAGCAGTTATGGTGCTTGCCTGGCATGCACAAGGACATGGGATCAAACCCCTGCACCACGTATATAACAAAGTGTTGGAGCAATGAATGTTACATGAAAAACTAAATAAAATTCCCTCTCTCTCTCTCTCTCTCTCACACACATACACACACACACACACACACACACACACACACACACACTGCCCCTTTCTCTTTAAATAAAAAATGAGTTTCTATATCCTAAACTTCCATAAGCGCTCTTTATAAAAATGCCAAAGAATTTTTTGGCATAAACAATATTTTTTTCCCACTCTACAAAAGAAAGTTATATCACTCAAATATCTCAAATCTTATATGGTGTGCTGCCCTAAATGATTTGAAATACTGGTTTAAGCCTCAGGGTTTTCTATCTCCCTGTCCTACAAACAAATCGTAAGGGTGAGTATGGTCACTACTACGAAGTTAGAATTCAGAACAAGGTAATATACATAAATGGTGTGTATTATTTCTAAAGTTGCTGCAGTATCTTCTGGAACCATCACATTTTTTAGGACCAGCTGGATAGTGACTACACACAAGACTGTTATGGATTTCTTTCAGATTTAACTTCTTATTCAGTAAGATCATTAAAATCTATTTTAACAAGCCATGTCATGAAATATTCCATACATATGCAATCTTTGTCTTATTTCAACTTTTTAAATATGTAATGTTTTATACTTATTTTTTAAAAAGTGAGGAAGTACAGAGTTTTAAAAACATTCTTTCAGGGAGTAACTAGCAAAGAAAGTTTGAATAGCACTGATCTACAAAAGAAGAGAAGAAGACAAGTTTTTTTGGTGGGACAAAGACACTTGTCTGGTTTCTAAACCACCAACAGACGGCAGAATGACCAGGTGTCGCTCTACCTCTTAATTTTTAAAAAGGTCAGACGTCCTTGTCTGATGTTAACAGACATTTTCAGCCAGTGAAAGAAAACACATGTACCTGGAAATTTTCCCAGAGCAGGAAAATACATTGAAATACCTAGTCCGGTCTTTACCAGTGGCTGCCATGGCCAACATCAAAGGACACAGCAACTCCACACACAATATTCTTTCCTTCATCAGCCAGACCCTTTAGAGACTTGCTGTACCTTGTCTGGTCAAACATCGCTAGGATATCTGTGAGGGATCTGAGCTTTAGGTAGCATATGATACTCCATGCCTCCATCTTTCCCTCCAACAGATACATCATCGCCAAGGCACTTGCTATGCATTGTTTTATAGGTGGCGCCCAGGCCAAGAAACGTGTGCAGTGAGCAGTGGGGCATAGTTTTAATGTACTGATTTCATAAAATAAACAAATGCAGATTTCTAATGGTTTTGCTAATATGTATTTCTTCAGGGAATTTGTGAGTTTTTTCCCCTACATTAGTATTTATTTATTTATACATACATACATAGAAAATGCTGTGTTCCTTTTCATGGAATGATTAAATGTATTGGCAGGAGAAAAGGGCAGTTCAACTAACAGGTTCTGAAGACTAGTTCAGAATAGGAAAAAGAAAAATTTATGATAAAGTAATGCAAAGTCTTTTAATAAATAAGTGAATTCATTTAAATTAATTCATTAAAATTAAAATAAATGAATTAAGTTGTATACACCTGTTCAATGTAATTTCTATAATGATTTTCCATTTCTTGTTAGAGTTATATCATATATATATTAAGAAAAAATGACTTATAACTATTTCTGGACCTCAACTGCTCTCCGTGCCAAGCTCTAAACCCTTAAGTTACAGGATTATTCCCACGTACGATAAAAGAGAAAGCTTAATGGCTATATACTAAGACAAAATGAAATCATCTTCAGAATTAGATTATAGCTATGAGGAAATTACTATAGCTTTAAGAAGGGTTAGCATAGAAAAATACCTGGTGTCCAACTAGAAATAATTTATTGAACTTATCACAGCCCTTAAAAAGAAACTCTAATGTATTCCAAGAAACCTTAAAAGCAGTAGTTATGCTTGGGTTACTCATCATCCTTAACTACCACTTATAAATTCTTTATTAATTCCCCACCTTTGTACAGTAGGTATGATTAATCACCTTCCCAGAGTTCTGAGAAGCTTAGGATCAGGAGGTTAAAGCAAGGTCAAACACTGAGTCCACGGGCAAACCTGGATGGGATCTGAATCTCAAGAGTCTTTCATTCAGCTCTGGTTCCTGATTGTATGTTCATTTCCTTTCTTCCTCCCATCCCTCCCTCCCACCACCCAGCCATGAGGTTTTATTTTCCAACTGTTTTGCTGGTTGTGAATTAGAATGATGACACTAATTGAGAGATGGAGCAGCTAGCCACATTTCAACAGTAGGGGTGGTGATTTAGAAGGAAATGAAAATCTTAATTGTGTCACTTGCCCAAGGGCCTGACCACAGTATTAGCAGCTCATCCTAATGAGTACACCATGACACCAGCAGACACCCAGGGCTGCATTTCATTTTTCTCCTGAGACATGGGGACTTCTTTAGCGCCAAGCAAATCTCATAGTCTGGATATGACAACACTTGCCAGAGCCTGGAGATGAAAACTCTAAAGTTCCTCTCAGATGTAGCTGGTGTATACCTCGCTATACAATTCCAACATCCACTTATTTGGAAAAATACATGGAGGGCTTTTAAACATGCCTGCTGTACAAATATGTATTTTTTCTTTTTCTTTTCATTTAAATGTCTTGTGTGGGATGGAATATTAGTTTGCTATTGCTACCATAACAAATGATCACAAATGTAATGACTTAGAACAGTACATAATTGTTAACTTACACTTCTAAGTCAGAAGCCTGACATGGGTGTCGCTGATCTAAAATCAAGGACCAACAGGACTGTCTTCCCTTCTGAAGGCTCTGGAGAGATTCCATTCCTTTTTTTCTTCTTCTTTTTCTTCTTCTTCTAGCTTCCAGAGGCTCCCTGTATTCCTTGGTTTCTTCAAAGGTGCAACAGGGGGTCAAATCCTCACACACATCTGACTTACTCCTCTGACTCCCTTTTTAAATTTTTTCTAGTGATTAGATTGGGCCCTTCTAAATCATATAGGGTAATCTCAAAATCAGAACCCTTAATCACCTCTGCAAAGTCATTTTTGCCATTTAAAGAAACATATTTACAGATTTGGGGAATTAAGATGTGAACATCTTTATTGGGAGGTATTCTTCTGCCTACCACAGATAAGTTTCTGTTTTGTTTTGCTTATTTTCCATTTCAGCTGGAAGTAATTTGGGACTTCTGCCTCTCAGAATGCCAGGAGAGACAGATCTAAGTTAAGACTTGCTAACAGTTTGTTGGCAGGCCACTTACAGTTTTTTGGGTGGTTTTAGATGCTCAGTGCTAAAAGGTGGATGGGGAATGGCTTTTAAAGAGAAATTGTGTTTGCTAAGGTAGGCTCAGACATAGTAGATATTTCTTTTGTTGCTCACAAACAGGACTGGGCAGGTGAGCTAGCTGGAAGGCTGGGCCTCTTCCATGCAGTCAATCAAGGCCCTGCCAACTTGCAAGGATGTCTGGGAGATGCTGCCCAAAGGGAAAAGGAATATGAAGGACACATCATGAACCAGGCCCAGCAGTGGTACATGCCTCTCTATTCCTATCGCACTGACGAGATCTCAGTTTCCCTTAATTGCAAGATGGCTGGGAACTGCGGTCTGGCTGTATGTCAGGAAGAAGAGGAAGCAAATGTTAGTGAGCAGTTGGCAGCATCAGAAGTCATCCTGATCTACTCTAGTTTCTTCCCAGAAATTAATAATATCATCAACTTCTAGAAGTTGCGAGTCCTAACAATTATACTGATAGCCCTGAAGCATGACAGTTTATTTCTAAAATAAAACTGGCACTTGAGGCTAAAAGGACCATTTCAGATGCACAGCTCTTCTCTCTTTTCTTCCTCGCTTCAAGAGAGCTCCAGCCTGCTGCTAGACTTGCAGCCTTGTTACTTCTGGGCTGCTGGGACCCTTCTGGAGCATTCAGAACCCCCACCTCAGTAAGCAAGAGGCTCCAAGGGCCATCTATAAAGGTCAGCACACCGGTGCCTGGAGGGTCTGTTCCTGCCAAAAGCAGGCAGGGTGGTGTTAAAGGGATTGGTAATCTAGGGATAAAACTATTATTCCGACAACAGATTACAAAAAAACAGATAGTCTTGAGAAAAGTTCTAAAAGGAGTTTTCCCCACCTTCTCAGGAGACCAAGGAGAATGCTCCAAGGGCCCCACAAAGATACATTTACCTACAGAATGGATATTTCTCCATCCCGCACGTGTTGCTGCTTGCTAAAAGGCCTATCCTTTCCAGATGAGGAGGGCAAGCAGCTAGGGCCAGGTCGACCACTGGACAAGCAGCTTAGAAGTCTGGCCCAACAGTCCTTCTGGCTGTTATCAATAGCTGGCACTACTCTATTTTCACAGAAATAACAGTCTGATGAGATACAGCTCAGAGAGCTCTGATTTAAAATAGGGCCAAAGAAATACATCTCAGGATAACCAAATAGTTGAGGAGGGAAAGTTCTTCAGATGTGTCTGCATCTAACAGATGCAGAGGGAGTGTAAGAATTAGAAAACCACCATGCAACATATACTTGTCATGAAATACTAGAACTTGGCAGTGATCACCAGTGGCCAGCAAACCATTATATGAAAAATTGATAGGGAAATTTATAATGGGGAGAGGAAACTGAAGATATCTGAACCCCTGATCTTACAAATATTTCAAATGGGACTGTGACACTTATGTACGTCTTGATGTGATATATTTCAAAGTGGAACTTAGTGGCTAATGTCCCTGGACATTTGTGTCCTGTGTCCCTAGTGGCAAGGACTTGAGGCCACCAGCACACCTGCTTTTGGCCTCCCCTGATAACAATGGTCTGCACTTGTCCTGCTCACAGTTGAAAACTGGACTTCTTAATATGTATATCATACATTGTTTCCACTGTGTTCTAATTTATAAAAAAAAAAGGCTCATCGTTAGAAGATAAAAAGAAATCACACAGTATTTTTATCTGAAATACTTAATCTGAATTTAATCAAGTTTCTAGACCCAACCATTAGCTTACAGGAAATACAGAGTACAGAAAAACATATTAAGTAACACCACAAGAATAAACTCACGCAAATCCAGAATATGTAGAACTGTACAAGATACGTGGCTCAGCCACCTAAATGGTATATATAATGATTAATTTTTTTAAGAGAGAGGGACTGTGAGAGAGAGACAGAGAAAGAGAGAAACAATTTTTATTTAGTTTTCCATGTGGCCTTCATTGCTCCAAGACTCCATTGTGTACGTGGTGCTGGGGTTTGAACTCGCGTACTCACGCAAGCCTGGCAAGTGCCGCAACCGCCACTCCAGCTCTGTGATGATTAATTTTAAGTGTCAACTTGAGCCTAAGGGATGCCCAGATGGCCTAGTAAAATCTTATCTGGAAGGGTTGTATTGAGACAGCAGAAAAAGTGTAGTTGGAAACCAGTTCTATTATGTAAGAGGACAAAGAGTGTCTGGGGCTCCTAAGGATCCCCAGTGCTAGCGAGGAGGGTCCCAGCAGACACTCCCTTCTGCTAACAAAGTCACTGCATTCCTCCTTTGGATAAAGAAGCTCTGCTGACAGGCCAAAGACTGGATCTAGACAAATTCACATCCATGCTCCTAGGCCTAAAACTACAAAAAGAGCAAGCCCCAACCCCTCTTTGACTGTTCCCATATCTCGAACTTGGAGGGGTTGGGAAGGAGTCTGCTCTATTCCCTATGCTATGCTTTTTGTTTTTTTCTTAGAATAAAATCTGTTTACTACGCTTGCCTCAGCATCCCTCAGTTCATCTCTGGTGGATACAAACCTGACTTCACCAAACCAGCATCAATATCCAAAAGAGTATTTCTGGAAAACATTAGCGTTTGACTCAAGACAGTAAAGATCACCCTCCCCAGTGTGAGTGAGACTCCTCCAATGCACAGGGTCTGAATGGAACAAAGGCAAGGAAGGGCGGGTTTCTCTAAGGTGTCTGTCTTCACCTATCCTGGGACATTAATCCACACTCTTCCTGATGTTGTCACCTTTTGACTCTGAACGGGACTCACACCATCCTTTCCTCCCCACCTCACCATCCCACTAAATGACTCAACTGATTTTCCTGATTCTTCGGCTTCCAGACAACTTCTAAGCCCTCTCCCCCAAATCATCTGAGTCAATTCCTACAACAAATCTTCTCACATACCTACACTATCTATCTATCTGTCAACTATCTACTTACCTACCTACTGGTTCTGTTTCTCTGGAGAACTCTACTACGATATATCCCAAAATAAATAAACTTTAAGTCTAATGAAAAAGTCATCATTGTGGACTTATTACATTTTCTATGAATTAATTATTGTAAGCTGACATATTCAAAGGTAGGACCTGTGAACTAAATTTGCTTGCAAGATAAATAAAAATATAGCACTGGCTGGTTTGGTACAGGTTGTTTTGATGCAATGTTTACTGAGCTAATGCAAAACCTCTGTTGCTACACCAAAGAGACATTGAGTTGCTCTTTTCTTGGTGTGTGGTTTCTGATTCACAAATTTTTAGCTACCTGTGTTTTTTCTTGGCAATCAGAACAAAGCAGCTGCTCATTATTTCATGCCTTTATTTTGTTCTCATAATCTGAAGTCAAAGGTTCAATTAATTGCTTAAGATTTATTCTATAAAATGTCTTTCAATGGAACATTTCCACTGCAAAGGCCAAATACAGCCCAGACATGCTCACAGTGAAGTGCCAGGATCTTTCTACTGAAAGCTGTAGCCCAACAGTGGGTCACAACAACTGGAGTGGAGCAGGGGAGGGAGCCACAGGGTACTTACTATGCAGAAATGTAAATAGCACTTTAGAGAACTTTTGTTGCATTTGTACTTACGTGTGTGTGTGTGTGTGTGTGTGCGCCAGGTTAAATGAATTTCAAATTCAAGAATGTGGCTGTTGCAGGTGACTGAACTTGCTCTCATCCCAGTTACAAACACAGACAAATTCAGAAACTCAAAAAGGCAAGGCTCCATCAGAAGATGATCCAAAATAAGGTTATATTAATTTTTTTGTTAAATAAATAAAAATACCTAGTTCTCATAGAATTTTTATATGCCCTGTGTCTTTAGACCCCAATTTGAGAAAGAATAACATAGTTCAAGTCCCCTGTTTTAATATAAGGAAACCAAAATGCAGTTAAGTAGGGAAAAAGTGCCCTTTCTCCCTCCCCTACCTTCCCACTTTCTTTCTCCCTTCCCTTCTCCTTCCCTAAGAATACTGTTTATAGCTTTGTCTTCCACACAGGTGTAAGAGGGCCAGCGCTCCTAAGGCTTGAGAGCCAGGCTGCAATCTATGTAGTGCTGTGGGCCAGGTTGGCTGCGGCCCTGATGGGTTTCTCTGGCCTCATAAAAGGCTACTTAGGATTCCTTGGCCTGGTTTCCTAGGACTAGTAGGTCCTCACTATCAGAGAGCTAAGGAAGGGCACAACTATGGGAACAAGCTCACCTAGGAGAAAGCCACATGCTCACTCTGGTTCTTCAGCAGTACAGACAATAACAGCTGTGACATGCCAGACCTCAGGTGTTCAGGAGCTGAAGCCTTTCAGTCTCTTCTAACCTTAAAGAGGAGGAACAATGGTCAAGGAGCCAAGCTCTGGAGCCTGCTTGAGTTTAGATCTAACTCTGCTACCTAACTGTGACTTTGAGCAAGTCACTTGACTTCTATGGGTCTGTTTCTTCACCTATAAAATGGGAGAGGGCTGGCACTGATTGTTAAGTCATAGGGTTGTTATAAGGAAAATGCTTAGAACACTGACACAGTTGCTGTTATTACTCTATCAATCATAATTTTCACCCTATCTCTTCACTTAAACTTCATTCTAAGAAAATAAAAGTATTTCTGCTTCTAGTATATATTTGCTCACATTCCCAATAACATTCATCCAGCAATTTTGGGGGATGGGGGTACTGGGGATTGAACCCCAGTGGGTACTTAACCACTGAGCCACATCCCAGCCCATTTTATATTTTATTTTGAAACAGGATCTCACTAAGTTGCTTGTGATCTCACTAAGTTGCTAAGGCTGGCTTTGAACTTGTGACCCTCCTGTCTCAGCTGCCTGAGTTCCTGGGATTACAGGCGTGTGCTACTGTGCCTGGCTCATCCAGCAAATATTATGCAGAAGCCACAAAACAGACAAGTTTCCTGCCTTCAATAAAGATATATTCACCTGGGAAACAAAGAAAAATACACACTGCCAATTACGAATAAAGTGTCAAGTGTCAAGCCTGAGAAATGCTATGGGATCAGGGAAGAGCAACCGAGTTTTACCAGGAGTCTCGGGTGAAGCTATAGGAGAAAGACAATACTTCAACTGAGGTTTAAGTGATGTGGAAAGAGACTGTTCCCAATGTTGAGCAAAACCCCACTGGTTCTCATTAAAATATTACCCAGAGCCTGAGCAATATTACTAGAGTGGAAAAACAAAGGCAGGTGGTCTTATAGGGTGACGGGATTGTGGACTCAGTCCTGGAGGAATTGCCTCCTGTCGGTCTGCCCATTTACACACCTGCCTGCCAGGCATTCAAGTTACATTTGACCAAAATGTGTTACTTTGTCCTGGTCCTTAATATTGCTGTTGGCACAGTTAAGCATTATTATAAAGCTCTTTGTGTAATAAAGAATTTTTAAATAGAATTAAAGACATATAAACAGAGTAAACACACATAAAATACAATATGAACAGCTGAGTTACCCATTTCAGTAGTGTTAAATTTTTTAAAAAGCTTTTAGTTGACACATAGTGTTTGTACATATTCACAGATGTAGTATGATTTGAAAAAACTCATGTTGGAGTCCATCAAGACATAGCTCATATGTTAGCCTGGACTCTCACTGCCCTTTAACATGTAAGAAAACTTGGCTCCAATGTCCACCAACTCTATAGCTTCTGGAAACCCAAAGCCTTCTAACATTTGGGGGAGAGATTATGTGCTCAAGGCCTCCTTCAGTTCCTGACTTCTGGTTACATAAGTGTTGTCTCTAGGCTACGCCTTATCGACCGCTATGTGAATGCATACAAGTCCAAGTTCATCCCCTGAAACCTACTCCCTGCCAGCATGCACAGGCAGAAATTTCTCAGAAAAGCTTGGAGACCATGAGGAATAGCTGCATCACACTCCCTCCTGCAATCTTGTGCCCTTGGTTACTGCCTTGCTCCTGGCTTCTTTGTTCTAGCACATATCCCTCTCACTCTCTGAACCATCAATAAATGTATCCCCTTGACTCCCAGAGAGCAACTCTGCCAATGCCCAGGCTGTTGGGGCCTCATTTTCTTTCTCAAGCATTCATCAAGGTGTTCTCCCAAGATCATCTCCTTCATAGTGCAACTTCTGATGTCAGATGATCTGACAGTAGTGTTTCCATTTCCCCTGCCTCCTAACTTTCATACAACAGAGGTAGGGCTGACTCCAGTGGAAGCAGCAGCTATGACAAGAAGATATGACAGCAGCCAGGGAAAGCAGCAGAGACTGCACAGGGACCCATCATATGGTTTCAGGCTTGAACTGCTCAGTGAGACTCAGCCAAGGGCAGAAGAGAGCTCTCCAAAAGGACAGGGTCTAATGAAGCAGAGTGCATAGGAACCAACAAAATGAAAATCATTAATGTCAAAAGACCCAATGACCACAGTGGGGAAGGTTTCAAATAAAATGCATAAGAAAAAGTATATCCTTGTTCTTCTGGGGGAAAGAGCAACAGGGGGAACCTAAGCTGGGCATCCATGATATGGTATTAGCCCTTGATAACTAAGTATACATACATTGGTTCTTGAATGTCTGATAATGTTTCCCCCTCAATTGAATCTCTATATCCATCTAATAAATAAAAAAGTATATCCTTTTCCAGAAACTACAAAGTTGGAAAAATTATAACCTTGACAAGGAAAGTCTAGGTCCACAGAAAAGTAAATGCTTAATAGTTAAAAGGAAAATTCATATGATCCTGACAAAAGAACAGATTTCTATTTATGCCATGAAAAAGAATGTCAATTACAAAACTAGCTGATATCGCAGGAAAAAAAAATTCCTTAGTTTCATATAAAATTTTTTGAAATATAATTCTTTGAGAGAAAAGTCCAAAAAGTCCTTGGGAAAAACACTGACAACAACTTATCCTCTCAACCACTCAGGCAGACACAGATAGCTACACTACACTTGTTTGATAAATAAATTCCAACTTACCCCTCACCTAGAAGATTCCTGAAACACTGATCTACTCTAAGAGATGTCTTTGTCAGGAACTTCTCTCTTAAGGGCATGCTAGAATCTGATCAAGTCCCTGGAACACACTTAGCCTGTTTCAGTCTAATGGTCAAAATAATACTCTTGCCCTTGAGTTAGCTTATTTTACAAAGGGCTGCTCCACTATCACATTAAAATTAGTATTTGAGTGCAGCTGTGGGTTATATAACCAAGATCAGGAAATAGGCTTTCTAGCAGTTGCTCTCAACTAAAAACATGTGGGTTATTTTCTAGAAGAAAAGAAAAATCAAAGAGAAAGGAAGGAGCAAATTGACAATTAGAAATAGGCAAAGAAAGATAAGAAGAAACACGTGCGTGCTAGGTTAAAGCTCCAATGTAGGAAAAATAAGAAAGTGTGGGTTGACATCAGCCAAGAAAAGAAACTATTCCAAGAAAAAAAAGTGGCCGCTTATATCAAATGTTGGTGAAAGTCAAGTAACAAAAGAGGAGAATTAACCACCCCATATATAGCAAGACGGAGGTCCGCCATGACCTTGAGGAAGGTACTTCAGTCAGCTGGTGGGCTGACGGACAGGATGAGGAAGCAGCACTGTAGTATTAGACAACAGTTATTTTTAGAAGCTGCAGGTAGGCAGGAACAAGGGAGGTCTTTGTTGTTGTTGACTCTTTATTTTCAAAGATGCAGAAAAGCAGAGATAAGAGCATAATGAACACCCATGTCTCCTGGTTTTGACAGCTGTCAACTCCTCACTGCGATTTTTTTATCTATTCCCCTACTCCTTCCCAACTCCCCATCCATAGGACAACTTTGAAGTAAATCCCAAAATCACTTCAAGGAAAAAAACTGTTAAGTGAGCAATATTGGTTTTTGTGCAGAAGAAGGAAAACAGAGGAGCCTGATACACAATGCTTTCACTGAGAAAATTCCAGCTCCACTGCTTTAACAAAGTGACTTTAAGAAAATGCATAATCTTTATTCTTCTTTTAGGGCTTCCCCCCCGCCCTTTGTGGTGCTGAGAACTGAACTCAGGTAGGTCATTACACTTGCTAGCCAAGAACTCTACCAATGAACTACACCCCCAACCCCTCTGTTCTTTTTTTAAAGTGAGGATTCTTAAACTATGGGCCACAGCCCATAGGGCCAAGAGGGGTGAGCAGGAAACTGGGGCAAAACCCAAGTCCTTCCATTGGTTCTAATGGATGGTGGAAATCCAAGTTCACTGTCTTCTATCAACTTTTTCCTTTCTTTTTTTGTTAAATATTTGTGCATGAAGAAGTAATAGCTTACCACCGAAATTATTTAGGTTCACTAAAATGAGCATGTCCCTGGAGTTTGCAATAACTCTCTTTCAACATTATGTAAGAAGTCTGATTGGAGCATGATATCTGGCCCTGTTGTAGAACAACGCATAAGTGGTTCGAAATTTTGTAAGTAGGGGGAAGGACGCCTAACCACCCATGCACGTTCTGAGACTTTGCCATTCTCCTATGCTTGCTTTTTAATTACAAATACCTACCTCCAATAACGATTTAGTTTACTGAAAGTTGTTTGGCTAAATCCTCAGTATATAGTAATGCATGTTTGAACCATTAATTTGTATCATAAATTAACTGATTTAATTAATTTGCAACTCACTCATTCACTGATTATCCTGGATACAAAGATCTGATACAGAAAAACCTAAAAGGTAGAAAATTTTACATATTGTTAACTGCTTCTATAGATTTGGGGGCTTTATAACTTTATTTTATCTGTGTAAATCTCAGTCCTGTTGAGATAGTATAGCAGTTAAGAGCATAAACTAGATCTACAGCGACTAGGTTCAAATCAAGGTCTTTCTATTTACTACATATGTGACCTTGGGAAGCTACTTTTCTGTTTCTCAGTTTCTTCATCTGTAAGCAGGAATAATAATAGTCCCTGTTTCAATTATGGATATTCACTCATTTAGGCAATTGAAACAGTACCTCACACATTTTAAATTCTATATTTTCTTATAGAAAATATTGCTACTGTACCTACCACAACAATAATTGCTACAACTATTCCAGTTCATGATTCCAGGGTTCTAAGACAGGACAATTTGAAAATCACTAATGTGTAATTTAAAACTTTTTTTTTTGAAAGAGAGGGAGTGAGAAAGAGAGAATCAATTTTATTTATTTTTCTAATCTGGCCTGTTTCTCCGACACTTAATTGTGTATGTGGTGCTGGGGTATGATTTTAAACGCTTTTAAAGTGGTAAATCTGATAGTGTGGCTAGCTTTACATAGAAATCTATTTAACTCATAATCATATTATCCACTAAGAGTACTGGGTTGAATCCTGGATCTTGGATCCATTTGATACAGCAATCACTGAGATGCAGATCCTTTCCGAATATTGTACCAACATGAGAACTTTGGGGGAAGAGTCTTCAACATCTCCTCCTTTCTTTAAGCTTTTCTACTTTCTAACTCCATGCTTTCTAACCTTCCAGTACCTGATATTCTGATTTTATCTTGAGTCTTTTACAATAATACCAGGCCAATTCTCCCTTAATGTATTCTGTTCTTCAAAAATGAATTATTCTCTACACCTTTTACTCCCAGATATATATGAAGAAAAAAATGTTTTGAAAAAAATTATGGCTACTTGTTTATGGCTAGTAACATCTTAAGAATCTCAGAAGTATTTATATTTGTAAAGTCCTTATCATAATATCTCATTATTAGAAATTAAGGCAGAATAATAAAGCTAAATGAAAAAACTAGCTTGGGTCACTGTAGAACCTTTCCTGGAAGCCAGTCTTTAGACAGAAAAATCCATTAGCACCATTTTTATTATTTTCTTCCCTATTTTAAAACTATACAGCATTTATTTTATATTATCATTTAATTGACAAATAATTATATATATTTGTAGGGTGAAACATGATATTTTCATATGTATATACATTAAATCAAGTTAACTATTGTATCCACCACCTTCCATATTTATAATTTTGTGGTGTGAATATTCAACATCCACTCTCAGCCACTTAAAATAATACATTGTTAAATACAGACCATGCTGTGTGATACTTTTCAAGAACTTACTCTCCTGTCAAACTGAAATTTTGTGCCCTTGGACCAACATCTCCCCAACCATAGTCCCTGGGCCCTTGGCAATCACCCCTCTGCTTCTATGAGTTCAACATTCTTAGATTCTGCATGTTAAGTGATATCATGAGTTATCTGTCATTTTGTACCTGGCTTCTCCCACCATTAACATACTTACTGTCTTCCAGGTTCATCCATGTCACCACAAATGGAAGGATTTTTTTTTCTTTTTAAAGACTAAATAGTATTTATGGAATATGTATACATATACACCACATTTTTAAAATCTATTCATAGCCAGGTGTGGTGACACTTGTCTATAATATGGTGGCCCCTGAGGCTGAGACAGGAGGATCGCAAGTTCAAAGCCAGCCTCAGCAACTTAGTGAGGCCATAAGCAACTTAGCCAGATCCAAAGCAAGCTAGTGATGTGCCTCAGTGGTTAAGCACTATTGGGTTCAAACCCCTGCACAAAAAAAAAAAAAAGGAAACTATTCATCTGTAATGGGCACTTAGTTTGATTCTGTGTCTTGAGTGTTGTGAATGATGCTGTAATGAACATTGGTGTTCAGATGTGTCTTCAGCATACCAATTTCAATTCTTTTGGATGTGAACCTAGAACTGGGATTTCTAGACCATATGGTAGAGTTCTATTTTTAGTTTTTTGATTCTTGATTATCAGGCCCCTCAAGGTGAAGCATGCTCATATTATCACCAGCATCACTGCCATACGTGGCTGGTGATGCCTGCAACATTGTAGCCCTCAAGACATTGTAGAATGAATGAATGAGGTCAATAGGCCACACCACCGGACTCTTTAATTCTAATGTTAATAGCTGATGGGAAATGTGCTTGTCCCTCAGTCATGGTTCAAGACTCATAGTCAGCGATGAGGCAATCCTTTCCACTTCAGAGAACTGAAAAGGATACAGACAAGCATGTCTTTCCATTAAGTTCTGAAAGTAGCTCCTGATTCCTTTTCCTGGATGAAATCTATTCCTGAGCTTGCTACAACACTGAAAAGAAAAAACAAAAACAGAACAGGGAGTGCCAAAAGGTAATTACAGGCTCTTTTAGCAAGCACACTATCACATGCTCACAAGCCCCATTCGCTGCAGAGCCAGGGTGAAACAGGGCTGTCAGAAAGCTGCAAATGTGTGCCAGGGATACCAGCTCTTGGGGGGCGGGGTGCAAAGTGCCTTTGGAATACCTTTATCTCTATAATCATTTTATGTGACATACAAGGAAACATGTCATATTACTTTATGGTTCTGGCTTCTTTTTAACTAAAAATCACTCTAGTCAGCTTGATCACCACCTATGAAGCTAGCTAGGCTGACTTGGTGCTAAACAGCTTTTGGCCAGTCTCCTAAATCAAATCCCTTCTAAGAATGAATACTAGCAGTGGAAAAAAAATCTTCAGCAAAATGTGCCAACAGCTATAAAAGCAAATTCCAAAGAGAGATTTCAGGGATATTTTGAGCAATGGTAGCATTCCCTCTCAAGGTGAACGCCTACACAAACTGTAACCTGAATCTCTTAAAAAGCTAGGACAACCTTGCTCCATTACCTCTTACTCATGCTGTTACTATTCCCCTGGCACACGGCCCAGCACACAGTAGGACAGGTAGCAAATGCTTCCAAATAGCTTCCCGGTGGCAGTAATCAAGCTATGGATTCAGCATCAGTCACAGCATCATCCACTGATTTTTTTTTCCTTAAGGAAGAAAAGCTGTCTTGTTTTTTCCTCATTGTTAAAGGCGGATTTTGCTACTTTAGGGATTCTACCTCAAAAGAAAAACTGACATATCTATTTAATCAGATTTCCTTCTACATCTACTGGCAAATGGCAAACTTATCCCTCCATGCAGCATCTCTTAAAGACAAAAATAAAGATTTTTAGACTGAAAGATAAATTGAAGAGATTTCAGAAACTGAAAAAGCACCAGCATCTACCATTCTTTTACATTGTGAGCAACTGGTCATCAAGATAAAAATGAAAAAAAAATTACAGTGGGTCTATGTCCATCACAAAGGTAGTAGGATTTACATATATTAAATACCATATTACCTGCAAATCCTAAGAAAGAGGTACTACCATTCTCATTTGGAACTTTGGGAAGTTAAATAAAGATATATAAGCTTACATATATATTTAAGAGTGGGACTAAAGTGTAAGTTCAGGTCTGCCAGAATCTGAAGCCTTTTCCTTTACCTCTAAAATGTAGAGTATGTACCAGAAGGCAAAGCAAAAGGCCCATCAACCAGTCACATGCGGTCTGGAACAGTGGTTTGATAAAAACAAACGACTTGCCAATGTTGAAAATAGGGAGTTTTATATAAAATAGGGATTTGTAACTCTATAAACTCCTTCTTTCATCTGTCCACTCAGGCCAAGCATATGAGTCTGTGACCCTGCTGCCTCTCTCATCCTTAAAGGCAAAATCCAAGACCGATGCTCCACTCGTCCTGTCCTGCCTGTTTGCTCCTCAAGAATGCAGAATCAGACCATTTTAATGATGTTGGACAAAACCACTGTTTTAATTAGCCTTTTCACTGCTGTGACTAAAATACCTGACGAGAACAATTTTAGAAAGAACAATTTATTTGGGTCTCAAGGTTTCAGAGGTCTTAGTCCACAGATGGCCAGCTCCATTCTTTGGGGCTTCAGGTGAGGCTGGACATCATGGCAGAAGAGCGTGGTGGAGAGGGAAGCAGCTCATATGATGATCAGGAAGCAGAGACTCCACTTGCCAGACACAAAATATATACCCCAAAGACATGGCCCAGGGACCACCTCCAGCCATACCCTACTTGCCTTCAGTCACCACTCGGTGGTAATCCTGTCAGATTTGCTATTGGATTAGGGATCTCAGAGCCCAATCATTTCTCCTCTAAGCTTTCTTGCATTGTTTCACATATGAGCTTTTGGGTGACACCTTTCACCCAAACCATAACAAACACTGTTTATATAATAATCTAAGTCAAGTGTTCAGTGACTTGTTCATTCACACACTATAGCACTAGACCCTAAATGCCATTTGTCTGCCCTGCTACCCTCATTCTCACTGGTAGCCACATATATGGATTGAGTTAATGACCTTCACGATTCCCTTTGAAATTACTATCATGGGCTTGCATTTCAAAAATGGTGAATACTGCCAAGATTTCAAATCTATTTTCTTTCATTCAGCAAGATCTCCTGGAGTGAATCACTCTGCTTTTACATATCCACCCTTGGTCTCCCATTCTTGCTTGGCCAGGAGCTACCAGCAGCAGTTGTGCTGGGACACTGGAGGGGAAAAGAAGCTGAAAAAGCCCCAGGGAAGCGTTTTTTACTTCTAACCCATAGGCCAGGCCACAGGATCAAGAAACTGAGGAGGACGGACACCAGGAGTGACTCAGAGGGCATGCACTCCAGGGGGTGACTCAAGCCTACTATCCTCTGAAGTAGACATGATTTTTAGTTTCAGTTCTGGTGTTCGTCAGACAAAATCAGTGTGAGTCATCTTCAATTATTACATAAATAGTAAAGCATATTCCATTTATATAAGCTGGCAAAATTTTCTCCTCCTTATTCCCAAAAGTACTAAGCTTATCAAATTTATATTTAAAAACTTCCTTTCCCAGACCAGGAAAAGATATAAAAAAAAAATCTTGTCAACTGCATATTTCTTTTAGAGGTGGTTGGAGCATATGCATTATTAAATACAGTTGTACTCATTCCAGTGTTTCTGTATGTGACTGAAGTCAGAAACTGCTTTTGTCAAATATTATTTTTTCAGGAAAATACATCATATTAACAAGGAGGTGTGTCGGAAGAAGTTTAGGATTTCATAGTAAGAAGGTTCTGTGTTTCTAATAAATAATAGACACCTCCTTACTAACAGGACAGATTTTTATTGTGTTATTTATTTTATTGTGTTATTTCTTTGCCATTTTTTTCATGTCTGACCCACTTTCTTTCTGGTAGTCTTCAATGAATATCCATTTTGATGTCCTTTAACTGTCTTGCAAGGTAGGCAGACCAAGTGGCTTTCCCACTAGATCAAGTATGTCACTCTGCACTGTTCTAATAACAGCCCTACCAGGGATTTGCCATGTGTACTCTATCAATCCAAGTCTTCATCTCTTTCTGGTTGGTTCCAGAAATCTGTAAAATGGAAAAATGGAGTTCTGGCATACAACAAAGGTTTTGAAAATGCTCTGAAAGCCCCTTGAGGGCCAAATCATGGCAGTGGTGGCTCAGAGTGTTCTCCTCCTTGTATTGGCACTGACTGCACAGTGGATAGAAAGCAAAGGCTCAGGAGTAAGACCACCGGGTTTAGAGCCCAGCTCTGCCTCTCACTAATTGCAACTCTGGGCAAGTCACTGAGACTCTCTGTGGCTCATCTACTTCAGCCATAAAATGGGTTTACAGAGAGGCTAAGTGCGATTAAGTATTTGTAGAGCTCAGCACAGCACCTGACATACAGTAAGACTCAACTAATACTAGCATTTGTAATTTTCTTCCATTTTTGATACCTGTGCTGGCCCCTGATGTGACTAAAATTGTGTCATTCAGCATGATTATATTTGGTGCCTTGATTCTTGAAGGAAATGTCAGACCCATTAGTATAATTTCCCAGTACCCAGTCAGACATCTGTGGGGCACAAATTGTTATGTGAGACCAGCCATGAAGTACTGCACTGCGGGTGTTTAGCAAAGTCACACTAAATCTTGTAAAGCAGAAGGCATGAATCTCACACACCCTGCAGCAAGAATTCAGAGGGTAGCTTGCCACACTTACTTGACTGATGACTGCGACTTCTAACATCTAGAGCATGACACACAACAGACAGATAACAGCAAGACAGCAAGATCTACCCATGCCCACAGGCGCACTCAGGTTTTACAAAAGCCAAGAAAAATCTGCTGGAAGGTAAAGCAGATAGCGGCAGGGGGGAGCTCAGAATTTCATCTGTTTGCTTGTGTTGACATTTTAGAGGTTTTCTTCATTGTGATTATCCTAAAAGTATTTTACAAACACATGAGAAATGAAATCAGCCATTTTTCTCAGGCTGCCTTGTAACAGAGCTAGGTAAAGTGGCTTTCCCACTTTCTAGTAGGAAGATGATCAAATATATCCTGTTGAAGCACAAGTATAATGTCATTTTTTACTTCAAAGTTATGGTTTGTAGGTTTTACTCTTATGAATTTGTAGCACATTGCTACATATTTCAATTTTATCACTGATTGCCTTCCATTAGGTCTTTATAATTATTATAATGATAACTTCATCTTTCTTACACACAAGAAATTCACACGTTATACCACTTCATTTATTATTTTAAAAAAAGGGGGACAGTGAGAGAAAGAGAGAGAAAGAGGGAATCAATTTTTTATTTAGTTTTTCATTGCTCCAAAACTTTGTTGTGTATGTGGTGCTGGGGTTCAAACTTGCATACTCACGCATGCCAGACAAGCACTATAACTGCTGAGCCACCACTCCAGCCCCTCATTTATTCTTATTTATGCATTGTTTAAACTTTATCCATAAATAAAAGTAAAACTTTTAAAAATTTAAACTATAAAATCAAAGGACTACTCTTAGGAATCAGCATAAAATAATGCCTAAGAGCTCAGATTTTGGAGATTGGCAGATGGGTTTGTAGTTGTTATTAGGGTTTGGACCTAAATATCCTCCCAAGAACCATGTATTAAAGGCATGGTCATGAGCTTCTGGCAATGGAGGTGGTAGAACTTAAAAAAAAAAAAAAACAGTCTGTTTTATTTTTTTCATTTGGTTTTTGTTTTTCTGACACTTGGTTGTATATGTGGCGCTGGAGTTCAAACCCAGGTCCTCATTCATGCCAGAAAAGAGCTCTACTGCTAAGCCACCTCTGCAGCCCAAGGTGGTAGAACTTTTAAGAGGGGAGGCCTAGTGGAAGGAAGTTGCTTGGTCACTGGGGCATGCCCTTGAAGGGACTATCGGGACCCTGGCTCCTGCCATGATATACTATGCCACCACAGTCCGAAGTGATGGGCAAGCAATCATGGACTAAAACCTCTGAAACCAAGAGCCAAAATAAATCTTTCCTCCTTGTAAATTGATTTTCTCAGGTGTTATAGTCACAGCAACAGAAATTTGACTGATGCAATGTAAAATCCTCAAGCTTCTTCTGCCTCATTACAGTAGTATCTGAACCTAGGAAGGCTAGTAGCACCAGAACAGTGCCTAGTATAAAATGTGGCTCAGTAATTTTTTTTTCCCATACTGGAAGCTGAACCCAGCACCTCACATATGTTAGGCATGTGTTCTATCAAAGGACATCATTAAGTTGCCTATAATGGCCATGAACCTATGATCCTCCTTCAGCCTCCCAAGCAACTGGATTTATAAGAATGTGCCACAATGCCTATGGTAAAATATTGTTTTTTTGAAAGAGAGAGAGGGACAATGAGAGAGAGAGAGAGAGAATCAATTTTATTTAGTTTTTCATGTGACTTTTGTTGCTCTGACACTTTGTTGTGTACGTGGTGCTGGGCTTCGAACCCACGTCCTAGCACATGCCAGTCAAGCACCGTAACTGTCAAGTACTACTCTAGCCCTACAGTAAACTATTTTTGAGGACATGGAAGAAATGGAAGGAATGAAAAAGGGAAGAGAAGGAAAAGAAAATTGAGAGAACAGTGACCCTTTCTAGTTAAACAAATAGTGGTTATAACTCAAGTCTGCCAGGATTCTTCCTCTCAAATAGCAAAACTTGATTGTTTTATCATGAAAATTTCCATATATAATAAAGTAGAGACAAAAGTATAAATAACTTCATGAACCCATCACCAAACTTGAGGAATTATTACATTCTGTCATTTTTATTTCATTTAGTTCCCTATACATACTTTTTTTTTCTTTCTGTGTAGTATTTTTCTGAAGAAAATCTTGCATTTTATCAATTCATTAGTAAGCGCTTCTGATAGATAAAGTCTCTTTAAAAAAAAACTGCAATACCATTAACAGATCCACTAAAATATCAGGAATCCCTTAGTAACATGTGGTAAATGGAGTATATTTCATTTTCTACTAATGTTTAAAAAAAAGAAAGGGACTCTAATAGTTGGTTTGTATGAATCATGTTCCAAACAATGTTCATACCTGTACTTGGGTTATAGGTCTCTTAAGGCTTTTAACATGTAACAGTTCCCCCACCCTACTTTTTTTCATAACATTTTTTGCTGAAGAAATTGGCTCATTTGTTTTGTGGATATTCCTACATTGAGGCATTAGTTGATTTATAGCCTGTCGAGTTTAACATGTTCCTCTGTCTCCTTTATTTCCTGTAAACTGTAAACAGTCCCTCTTACCTGGAGCAGTTTGATTTTCTGTAGTTTTGGTTACCCTCAGTCAAAAACAGTCTGAAAATATTAAATGGAAAATTCCAGAAATAAATAATTCATAAGTTTCAAATTATGTGCTGTTCTAAGTAGTATAATAAAGTCTTATGCTGTTCCACACTGTTGCACCCAGGACAGTTCATGTATATGCTATCCGCCCATCAGTAAGTAACCATATCGGTTGTCAGAGTGCTAGCATTCTATCAAAGTTCTGATATAATGATAGGCGAAAAAGTGAAAGTTCTCAACAAAAAAAGAAAAAAGTATGCTAAAATTGCTAAGACCTATGATAAAAACAAGTCTATCTCTAAAATTTTGAAGAAGGAAAAACAATTTTGTGCTAGAGCTGAGGATGTAGCTCAGTGGTAGTGTACTTGGCCAGCATGCCTAAGGTCCTGGGTTCAATTCCCAGAACCACAAAAACAGAAAAATTCAAAAGGATAAGAACAGTGCAATAAGATATTTTGAGAGAGAATGCACATTCGCGTCACTTATATTATAGTATATTGTTATAATTGTTCTAGTTAATTTTTTAAAAGAAAGGGACAGTGAGAGAGAAACAGAGAATCAATTTTTATTTAGTTTTTATGTGGCTTTCATTGCTCAGACACCTCATTATATACATGGTACTGGGGCTCAACTCCGCATCCTCGCACATGCCAAGCAAGCGCTACAACCACTGAGCCACTGCTTTAGCCGTTCTAATTCATTATTAATTATTATTGTTTATCTCTATCTAATTTACAAATTAAACTTTATCATAGCTATGCACATAGAGGAAAAAAACATAATGTATATAGGGATCAGTACTATCCACAGTTTAGGCACCCACTGGGGGAGTCCCCCCCACCCCCGTGGATAAGGGTGGGCCATTACAGTTAGATATGGGGGTCTCCTGAGATTTTGGCTCAACCTTGCAGGAGGCAAGGATGTGAGTAAGAATACATCACAGGCAGTGCTTACTTTTCTATCAGATCATGTTGGAAGAACACACTGTTTAGTTGTTCTACTTTTGATGATCTTGAGACTGATTAGTGGGTTCAAGCGTTATCAGCCTATTATAATGAACTAACTTTGCCTAATGATTTTAGCATTAAATAATAGTTGTTGCCTAGCTCCATTATTTTATTAGATGTTACAAAGTCATGATTTTTTAGAAATTTTGTAGAGATGGAGAAGTGGCTCAGGAGTAGAGAACTGGCCTGGCATGCATAAGGACCCAGGTTCGAACCCTAGCACCACAAACACAACTAAGTGTTGGAAAAAACTTACCCTGAAGTACAGTCTACATGAGAAAGCAGAGTGGGTGCTAGATTTCTGTGTGTGTGTGTGTGTCTGTGTGTGTGTGTGTGTGTGTGAGAGAGAGAGAGAGAAAGAGAGAGAGAGAGAGAGAATCTATTTTCAGGACAATGACTTGACACCTTTACAACTTCAAAGTGACAAATGAGTTTGGGTTTTTGTTGTTGTGGTTGTGTTTTTAAAGTACTGTCATAAAATCACTTTTGGAGGAGGGCATTGGGAGTTGAACCCAGAGGTGCTTAACCATACATCCTCAGGCTTCTCTCTTTTTTAAATTTTTAAATTTTGAGACAGGGTCTCACTAAGTTGCTTAGGGCCTAAGTTGCTGGGTCTGGGTTCAAACTTGTGATCCTCCTACCTCTGCCTCCTGGGCTGCTGAGATTACAGGCGTGTACCACTGCGCCCAGCTACATATTTAATTTTTACATATTTTTAACCCTGTGACGCACAAAATGTCCCTTTTTTGCCCCCCTTGGAATCCCTTCAGTTTGGATCTGCATCATTTGGGCATGGCCCCAGTAGCCTCTTGACGGCTTTCAGATTTCAGATGTCTTGGGGTCAACCTGTGAGTTTCACTTAAACCTCTTTTTTTTTTTTTTTTAAATAAAGAAAGAGGGACAGTGAGAGAGACAGAGACAGAGAGAAACAACTTTATTTAGTTTTTCACATGGCCTTAGTTGCTCCAACACTAGTTGTGTACATGGTGCTGGGGTTTGAACCCGGGTCCTTGTGCTTGCCAGGCAAGCGCTGAAACCGCTGAGCCACCGCTCCAGCCCTAAACCTCTTTTCTTACACAGACAATTGGTGGCTAGCTGCATTAACCTATTTATAATCAATCGAACTAACAGAAATTAATGATGATTACTGAATACAGTTTAAGAATCATATGTGATCATTTTCATTTTGCCTTAGGCTATACCACACAAGGGATATGAAATCAAAATATTACATTTTAAAGTCACTGGGAAATACCTTTATATTCATTTATTTATGTTGTTCTTTGATGACAGAGATCTGCTTTCCCTATTACTTTTTTATCTAATTATACAAAGTATTTTTATGGGTCCAAGACCAAAACTATTAAACAATACTGTTTTAGTTAACTTTTTCACCACTATGAGCAAAAGACCTGTGAGAACAATTTTAGAAGAGTTAAAGTTTACTTGATGCTCACAATTTCAGAGGTCTCAGTCCACAGATAGCCGGCTCCATTGCTCTGTGTCTGAGATGAAGCAGAACATCATGGAGGAAAGTGTGGCGGAGGAAAGGAGCTCAGCATGTGGACACCAGGAAGCAGAGAAAGTGTGTTATTTATGAGGGACAAAATATGACCTCCAAAAGTACACCCCCCAGTGACCTTCCTGTTCCAGCCACACCCTACCTGCTGTCAATAACCACCCAGTTAATCCCTCTCAATGAATTATTGTACAGATTAGGTCAAGGCTCTCATAACCCAATCATTTGACCTCTGAACTTTTTTGCATTGTGAGATTTTGGGGGACACCATATCTAATCCATAACAAATACACAGCAGAGAGGTCTAACTTTCATCTTGATTGCTAGCAACTGTTCTCCCCCATCCTATAGATAATCCCTTTTTTTTTTTTGGTCCTACCATGATCTCACAGAAGGAGATTTTCCTAAGGAAAAAATCCATATGATGGAATTCAAATTAAAACATGAAAAAAGAATGCCTGGAGAATTCTTTCTATGAGCTGGTCTGGTCACCTCTTATATCTTCAGACACTGGGTTTGTGTAAGGTAACCCAGATGTCCCTAGAAGCTGGGCTGTGACCATGGACAGAAACACTGTCCCATCATCTTCTGATGGCATTTCAATGTGCTCATCACTCTCATCTTCAGTGACCTGAATATATTCAGACATATTTTCTTGTTTTTTCTGCTAGGCCACTGCTAGTAACCATCAGGAAATTGAAGCAACCAGGAATCCAAGAGCAGGTCAACTACTGCTTTATTCTCACAAGAGAGCCAGGCCATTTTTGTTAGCTTCCTATTTATGTTTCCCTTCTTTTCTTTTGAACATAAGCAAGTGTGTGTGTGTGTGTGTGTGTGTGTGTGTGTGTGTGTATAAATACATATTTTCATTTTCCTTTCTTATGCTAAAAGTACTATACTATATAAATACTCTTTTCTAACTTATTTTTATCACTCAACAATAGATCCCCAAATCTACTTCATGGCAAAAATGTAGATTTTCCTCATTCTTTCTCATAACTGCATATTATTGCTGTATACAAATGTACTATCATTTATTTAACCATTCTGTTCCTAGTATTTGGAAGATTTCCAGTCTTCAGCCATTACAAGTAGTACTAGAATCTCATCTGTGCATCATTTTGGATTTGGGGAACAATGGTTACATGAACTTAGCATTTCAGTTCTCACAAGTTAAATATACCATATTAAAATTTATATTTTATACTTAATTAAAAAGAATTTGATGGGCTAGCATGGTTGCTCAGTGGTTATGGCACTTGCCTGGCATGCTCAAGTGCACGAGTTCAAACCCCAGCACCATGTACACAGTGAAGTGTTAGAGCAAAAAGCCATGTAAAAAACTGAATAGACTTGATTCTTTCTCTCCCTCTCTCTGTCCCTGTCTCTTAAGAAAGAAAGAAAGAAAGAAAGAAAGAAAGAAAGAAAGAAAGAAAGGAGTTGGAATTGAGGGTACAATATAGTATAGTGAGATTTTTTAAATGTGGCCCAGTACACACCTGCATCATAGTCTCCTGAGGTGTGTGACAAAAATGTGAATTTCTCAGACTGACCTCACACTTCAGAATAATCAAGTATAGAATTTCCTGGTCCAGTAAGGAAAGCACTGTATTTCAAATCAGAAGACTGGTATTTGGGTTCGGTCATGAGATCTAAGCTAACCTGATCAGCTCTAGTTTCTTTAAGAATTCTTTTTATGTTAGTGGTAATATGCTTCCCTACCAACCTGACAGAGTTGCTAAGAAGTCCAATTTCAATTACGTAGAAGAGAGCAATTTAACTTTAAGCAATAAGAAGGGTAATATGCTCAAGCAATATGCTCCATCTTCTCCCAACAAATGTCCTACCCCTTAATCAATCTTAAAGTAAAAAATAAGGCCTATCTTTCCCCAAAAAAACACCTAAAACACCTGCATTTATTGATTTACTCATTCATTCCTTTTTGAAGGTTATCCTAATAGAACCTGCCCATCAGCATCCAAAAGGTATTCTTTATAACATACAGACAGCTCTTCAGGAATAGCTGCCTCTGTCTAGGATGCCAAAAAGCAGTCATAACAAGAATTTGGTCCAACACAGGAAGGAAAAATAGCTGGAGGCCACTGACAGAATGCCTCTGATTAACTTTACACATAGATGGGAAAAGCTTGATGCTTCAGAAATCATTGCCAGTAATGAGACACACACAAAGACAGAATAAAGGAAAAGTCCAACCCACCACAAATGTCCTAAAAGAAGAATTTGTTCTGCCATGATATGGTGCATGATGTACTTTCAGTCTCGTTCCATAAAGTCGATGGATCCAGACAGGTCCCGAGTGTGTTTCTTTTTTAAATGACAGGCAAAACTGCTATAATTTTTGTCATTTTTCAAAAATATGCACTATTTACTGGATTTTATTAAAGGATCCAGAACAGTCCCTACCTTCTAATTGAGAAAGTCATTTCTTCAATATAGGGCTTTTGGTACTGCTATGGTCAAACAGTAAGTAGAGGTAAAAATGAAAGCTTCCAGAAGAAGAAGGGGGCACCTGGGTGGGTAAGAAGAAGCATGGATACTTTCTACACCTAATTTTGAGAAATACCATTAATCAACATTTATTGAGGATCGAGAAAAATTAAAATTCCCCTGATGCAAGATGAGAATGCATAGCTAACCTTGCAACTATTGTATCAGAGTAGAACATTAAATATCCATTTTAGACTGCATGTTAGGGCCAGGTATTTGGAGGATAATTGAATTTATATAGCTTCTTCTCTGAATCATCAAAAAGAACTTACTACTCAGAGATGGGCAGGTGACACTGGGCTAGGGTGCTATATTGTACAGACTCCTATTCTCTATGAGCCGGGACTCAGGTCAGGCACAAACAGAAAAGAGTAACCTCTTTTAAAAGAATGCTGATATTGTAAACACACATTCTGTACAGAGCGCATAATGAAACCAATTTGTTTCACACATATGTGTCAATACCACTTGTTCTGGTAAGGCAGAGTTGTATGTTTAGAAAAGGTTCAAGCAGGAGAATGACTCACATCTCTTCCTTACAGTAAGAAAGCATTCATGTAGGAAAAGTCATCTTTGAAAGCTCTCAAAGTCCTTTAAGGGAGGTTTATATGGACAGGGAGGATTAACACAGCCCAACGAGTAGGTTAGAAGGTTAAGATAAAGTCTTGAGGATGGAGACAAATGAGAGGACCAGACAGAAGAGAAGAGGTCAAAGAGAAAGGAGAAAAAGGAAGCAAAAGATCAGGAAAACCCAAACAGTTCATGGATTAGTCTTAAAGTGTAATGAGGCTCTTGGCTTTTACTCAATATAAACAGCATATTAAGGGTTTTACGTTAAGCACTAGTATATGAACTAAATCTCCAATCCCATGATGTTAGTACTGTCCTTATCTTCATTTTTCAAGTTAGAAAACAGACACAGTGGTAACTTTCCCAAGGTAACTAGCTAGGAAGCACTAAAGTCAGGACTTCACTCCTGGCATACTGCCTCCAGAGCCTCAGGCTCAGTGGTACCTCTCTAGAAGAAAAAAGGGATAATTTCAGACCTTCTCTGTAAAAAAACAGGAGAGGCAAAGATAGGTGATGATAAACAAAGTAGGAAATGGCTAACATTCCACCAAAGGGTTAAACAGATGAGGGCTAAACACCAAGGCATTCTATAAAATGAGCAGAATTTCAGCAGCCTTTGAATAGCAGTGTATGCGCCAAGGATCCACCAGTCTTTTTTTGGGGAGAGGAAATAGCAGGTAAGGGGAAAGGGTCAGATTTTATGTCTATAATCAACATCCCACAGTTCTTATAGTCAGAAAAGATCATAGGATGGTTACTCCAACATTACTGTTCATGTAATTTTATTCAACAGCAGTCATATTTTAGTGGTCCTTTGTTTATTTCATATTGTTAATCAATAAGTTTGCACTGAGCATCATAAAACTATTCCCTGTTATACTCTTCAAATGCTAACACTACCATGGAATTTACTCAAGTCTGGTCCTGAATAGCAGCAATAACTCCTGGCAATGTTTTGTTTTGACAATAAAATATAATCCTGTTAATCTCATTACTTTTGGTAATTTATTCATTACTATGGTAAAATGAGCTATTTTCAAAGAACCACTACTTGTTTTGAAAAGTGAATACTCACTGCAGCTCTTTGTTCTGGTTTAAAAAAAAAAATCTCACAAGCATTTCTTTCAAACTACCTATGGGGCAAGATCAATTCCATTTTATTTCAAACTTCTGTAAATATTAAATCTCAACACAGTCATGTCATATGCAAACAAATTCTTCACCAAAGTTTGATTTTTCTTCTTTGAAGATCAAATTTTAAAAACCCACAGTTAACAATGCCATTGGAAGAGAAGAAAGTGGTGATATGCAATCATCTTATAACCCGAACCATGGCAGAGCGGCACAATTTCACTATAACAAACTGAAGTGTCCCTGAAACAGATCCATTACCCAACTATCCCGTTCCCTTTGCATAATTAAGACAGAAAATACTAATCAGAGGTTGAGATCACATATGCTTTTCTTGGATAATAATTGTACCAAAACAAAGTAGTCTTTGATTTCTAAGATTTTGACAATACCCAAGGGCTATTCCATTTTTGACCATATATGAAACAGAAATGTCCACATTCACAGAATCTTAGAGTCAGAAGATCATCCTCTCTAACAGTCTATCTGATGTATGAATGTCCTTTTTATATCTCTAACACAGATAATATAATCTCTGCTTGAACCTCCCAAATTATTAGAAGGTACTTCATTTATTATGCTGATGTGAAACCTATTTGCAATTTCAAATTACTGCTCCTATCTTAAGCTACTGGTCACACCATGCCTCAAACCTCAAAAGGTAAAACATAAATAGGGAGACAGCCCCATATAAGAATGTACTTGTACTTGCCCAGCAAGTGCAAGTACACGGGTTCAAACCCCAGCACCCATGCACACAACTAAGTGTCAGAGCAATGAAAGCCATGTGAAAAACTCAATAAAAAATTGATTCTTTCTCTTTCTCTCTCTCTCCCTCACTGTCCTTCTCTCTTTAAAAAAAAAATGTGCTTAACCACTATAAAGGCATTCAAGCCACCAAGACAAGATGAATTACACTCGAGGATGCTGAAAAACTGACAGATAACACACAAAGATGTAGAACCTTATGAGGATTCAAAGAGAAGGCAAACAAATCCAGTCTAGATTCTGAAAAAGAAGAGTTTGATTCCCTAAATAACACACCAAGGATCTTAATGTCTACCCCTAGCTAAGTTTAAAGCAAACGATCACATAGGTCAGCATTTCCAAAATTGTGCTCAATGCAATGACACCTATTTACTTTTTCAATCTTACAGTTCCTCAGAATATTAAGATTCCTCAGAATATAGCCTGAACAATGCTGACCCAGATGATTCATAAGCACTTGGATGGCAATAAATACCAGGATGTGCCATGGGTTCACCAAGAACAATTCGGGCCAAAAACTTACTTCCTTTTTTGATAGAGCTATTTTATAGACAGACCACAGTAATTCCATAAACACAATATTTTTATTTCCATCTGCATAAAGTAGTTCAACCAAATATGAATCTATCTAACAGCTCAGATTAATTTTCTTGTTTATAATCCATTATGATGTCCTCCAGTGGTAGGGACAATTAAATAAAAAGGAGAAAGGAAGATGGGGGTGGGGTCTATGTGGTGTGTTCTATGAGCCTATGTTGCCTCCTAAGGATTCTTTCTCTCATTTTTCAACTTCTCACAAATCGCTTGCTAATATGGTCTCAGATTTGCCAAGGATCAACATCAAGCTCTTGCCAAGTAGCCCCGCATGAACCTTTAAGAGAGAAATCAGGACAGTCTTTATTTTTTACCATGTTGGTTTTCCTTGTTTCAATGATGATTACACACTATGGTTCTTCAACACCAACTTGTAGTTAGTGTTTATTTACGTGCTTACAATAAAATTTAAACTTAAAAATGCAATCCTGCTTTAAAAACTTTGTGCTGATAGTCATAAGAGTTGCGCATCTAGTCAAAGGAGCCAGACTTTGAAGCTAGTCAGTCCTGAACCAAATCTTAGCATATCACTTACTATGTTAATTTCAGTCCTGTTATTAAATCATCCTGCATCTCAATTTTCTTATCTATAAAATGGGAATGATAACAATAATACCTACAAAGAACTGTTTCCATAAGTACTAGAAAAAAGTAAAAAAAAAAAACAACAAAAAACTAACTAAATTCTTTTTTATGGTACATAGTCCTGAATAGAAACTCAGCAAACTGTAGTTGTAATTATTATTATAACTACCTGTCTTGCCTGCTTCAATTTATTCTTAACTATGTTTATGTTACACATTCCAGTTTGAAGATCACTCTTTGATAAAGAGAGAAGCCAAATTGGGTAGGTCTGCTTTCTGTCATGTTAACATTATTCCAGCTGCCCCAAGCCATAAGCTTAGCCTTTACTTGTTCTTGTTTTGAACATGGCTTTAAAGATCTCTTTTTCTGTTGTCTTCAGCATTCTCTCCAGCCTCAGCTGGGTCTGAACTTGAGCTTCGCAGATATTTCTTTACTGGTTTATACCACTCTTCTGAATTTGCCCTGATCATGTGCTTGTCTTTCAACCCTCTGTACATTCTCTTAATACCCAAGCCCATCAAAAAGTTCCTGTTCTGAGAATGGTTTCCTTTCCTTTTCTGTCCTCACCAAAAATATTATGATTTTACTGTAAGAATTTTCCTTTCTTTTTTTTATTTCCCTTTCTCACTTTTTATATCATCCTGTCAAGTCTTTGCACATTGAAAAATACTTGTCTTTCTCTGAAATACATATATTTTATAAAGAGAGAGGGACAGTGAGAGAGAGAGAGAAAGAATCAATTTTTACTGAGTTTTTCACATGGCTTTCGTTGCTCTGACACTTAGTTGTGTATGTGGGTGCTGAGGTTTGAACCCGGGTACTTGTGCATGCTGGGCAAGCACCGTAACCATCAAGCCACCGCTCCAGCCCCTGAAATATATTTTTTAACATCATTGTTACTATGTGGTTATTCCCTACTTTCCTTTCTTTTCAGTTACCAAACAATGCTATCATTACTCCTTCCCAAGGATTTTGTCTACCCTACCTCAATAAATGATTTTGAAGTTGGTCAGCACTAAGTTCAGAAGGTATTTCCATCTCAGTGCTTCCAGAGCCTGTGGTTTAAAAAGAGAAAATGGCAGGAAACTTTTGCTTTCTGTAGCTTGAAACATTTCCCAGCCTTTGCAAGAATTAAAGTCCTTACCAATGACTATATATATTGGCTTGTGGCAATTTTGATATTTAGCTGAATCTAAGTATGTGTGCTATCATAAACCAGCAAAGCAGGACTCATAGTCCTGTGTTGACAGTAACCTGTAACAGTCATTCAGGCAAAATTACAATGCTTTGGCTCCGCTGACAAGAGAACAGCTGTGCTTTGAAGTTAAGTCAGGACAGTTCACAGTCACAATTTCTAAGAGGGTTGGCAAAGGACGAAAGTTTATAGCCCCAACTCTCAGTGGTGAAAACACCTTGCTTTTGTACTTTTGAGTCCTGTGAAACTATGAATGTATTTCCAGAATCCAGCACAAGAACACAAAAGGAGTTCTAATATAGGCCATAACTTATTATCTGTAAAATGTACTTAGGAGAACTTAACAAAAACAAAAACAAAAACAAAAAAAAAAAACAAAACCCTGTGTGGCTCGCTCTGTGTAGTGATTGAGAGTTGGCTAACAGCCAGAAATAAAGAATAATTTTAATTATCCTGCAGTTTAACATGCCAAAATTTTATTCTTCATTTACTGAATGAGGGGAAATTACACCAGAGAGGGATTGTATTTCAACAGTCAGCTAGACGTAGGAAGTTCTTCCAAAGTCCTAAACATTAATGTATTCAGAGTAAAAATCTGTAAGTCTGATAAGTATAACTAAGTTTAGTTGTTCCCTAGCTAGCCAAAGGCCTTAGACTAAGAATAGCAATAAACATATCCACCAGCTGTCATTCAACTAGCACGCATGTGCCAGAATCACTCCCTCATACACTGAATCATCCACCAAATTTTCTCTCGTTGCTAAAGGCTCTTTAGCAATTCAAAATAAAATCAGAGGAAAAGTTATTTCTTGGAAACGTTAAAAGTGGTTGAGATTTCTCTCCCCATACTTACCAAGCATCAATTGTTCATTATTTGTGGTATAGCCTTCAATGAAGTTTTTAAAGAATAAAACTTGTTTAGGATAATGAATAAAATACAATGACAAAGAAAAAGACTTCTGCCTTGTCCAGACTAACCTGGCTATTAAGTCAATAATGACCATACATGTGCTATCCTGGGTTCTGGAGTAAACTGCTAGAAAATTAGCAGAATCCACCTAAAGATAATTCCTTCAAATCAAAGCATGGAGACCTTAGTTCTTTCTGAAGTTGAAAACTTCACACCTGAAAGTAATTGAGAAGATTTGGATATTATAGTTTGATCTGTCCTATCCTACAGAGCCAGGATGGTGAGTAATGAGAAGTAAAGAGAGCATTCAAAACGCTACCTTCATAAGAAAAATGGGCTTCAGCAGAAAGATGTGTTGACTTTCCTTTAACTGTGGGATATTACTGCAAGATTAACCCTGTTCCCTTAAGCTAAATTTTATCCATCAGCACAATTCAGAGCCCACTTAGAATGCTAACTTCTTTTTAAACATTCTTATCATGAAAACACATTCCACACACTAGCAAACACATTCCAAAAGAACAGTTACTTTCATTATGTAGAAAAAGCTTAATTGCTGAATTTAAAACTGACTACATTTTAGTCACCCACAAGGGCCTCATCTTCGTGACCCACAAGGGCCTCATCTTCGTCTGTGACCCTAGGTCTTCCTCCTTTTTCCTTGACTCAGCAGCTGAGCTCAGCTTCCTCTCTCTGACCATCCTTTTCCAAATGCTGGAGCAAGGCAGGCATTTCTAGGTCAGCAGAGGAAACTATTACTGCCTTTCAGAATAGTACCTTTTGTGTATTTGAAGGATTCAAGAACAAGGGGTAGTAATGCAGGGTACTAACCTCGATTCTGACCCTGACTAGGGCATGGCATCAACTGCCTCCTGTCCCTACTCTGCTGGGGTGTGGGGACCCACGATCCACCCCATCATTGGAAGACATTAGTCACCCAAACACTAGGCTCAGCCTAGCCCAGGTGAATGCATATGCCCATGAAAAACTTCCCGCCTGTCCCAGCAGCCCACGATAGTGAACGCATCTTCACCCTTTCCCTCTTAGCCCATGCATTCTGCCACCACTTACTTTGTAAAACAGTTTTATTGGCCTGAAATCCACACATCATAAAATTCACCCATTTAAAATGTGCAATTCAATGATTTTTAATATATTCACAGAGTTGTGCAACCATCACCACAATCTAATTTTAGAACATTTTCATCAACACCAAAAGAAACCCTGTGTTCATTAGTGGTTACTTCCCAAAGCCCCTAAGCAACTACTAATCTACTTTCTGTCTCCATGGATTTGTCTATTGTAGACATTTCACATAAAACACACGTGGTGCGTTGTGACTGGCTTTTTCTACTTAGTGTAATGCTTTCAAGGTTCATCCACATTGTAGATTTTATAATACTCGCTTTGCTAACGCATACCACATTATGCTTATCCACTCAATAGCTGATGAACTTTTGGGTTGATTCTACATTTTTGGCTGCTGTGAATAATGCTGCTATGTACAAGTTTTGTATGAACACATATTTTCATGGATCTTGGTCACCACTTATTTTTAGCAGCCTCTCTCCTCTGTCTCTTCTCTGGCCTTAAGTTCAGGATTCTCTTTAAAAAGAAAAATACTTGGTAAATAGTCGTTCACAAGCACTGTGGATAGAAGAAAATAAGTGCAACCTTTCTGAAGGACAATTGCTAATAGTTATCAAAAAATTTAAATACATAAGAATTCTACCACACATCCTCTACAAATAACCACCCCTTTAGAAGTCTGCAGATGGCCACACGGATGTTCTCTGCAAAACAGTGTATAATAAATAGCAAAGATTAAGGAAATAAAGATTGTTCAGTAAGAATAAGGAAAAGTAGTACAGTGGATTACTGATGATTTTAAAAAACGACAATAAGGCAGAACTAAATATTAGTATGAAAAGTTATTCCATATATTAAAGAAACCAAGTTACAGCAAAATGCATATACTAAATGTATCTACTTATATAAAAAGTATGTACTTGAATGCCCATATAAAACATCTAGAAAGATATATCTTTTTAAAATGAGGATTGTTTGATGGAGGGGCTGGAGCAGTGGCTCGGCAGTTAAGGTGCTTGCCCAGCATGCATGAGTATGCGAGTTCAAACCCCAGTACCGTGTACACAACGAAGTCTCGGAGCAACGAAGGCCATGTGAAAAACTCAATAAAAATTGTTTCTCTCTCTTTCTCTCTCTCTCTCTCACTATCCCTCTCTCAAAAAAAAAGTTTGATGGAAAGGGATAATTGATTTGATACCCCACTGTGAATAAGTTATAGGAGGGTGTGAGAAAATGAATGCCAAGGAGAGAAGAGATGCATCAAAGTGCTTTGTGACTGGCTTTTTCTACTTAGCCAAGGGTGGCTAAAACATTCCCATTTCATCATTGATTCCTAGCAGCCCTGATCCTGACCCCAAAATAGAATGCTCCAAAGGAATCTGATTCCTACTTACACCCTCTGAAAAGCAGTTTGGCTTTACGGAGGCCAGACATCAGACAAGTCCTGTTTCCACGTAGCCGATGGGATATTGGTCCCCTAGTCTGGGACATAAAGTCT
The DNA here is from genome assembly GCA_004027875.1 of Aplodontia rufa. Lineage (NCBI taxonomy): Eukaryota > Metazoa > Chordata > Mammalia > Rodentia > Aplodontiidae > Aplodontia > Aplodontia rufa. The sequence continues at coordinate 117,816 of PVKS010000034.1, read as the reverse complement.
CCTGGGAAATCCACCATGCCCACCATGACAGCCAGAGACAGAAGACGCAATGCAGGGTTCCAAGGCCATTAGACGAAAGAAGTCTGGGTCCCTGAACGTTTCCACGGAGCAGAGCCCTCCCCCCCCACACCCAACAAGAAATAACCAGAGTTAAAGCACTGAGAACCGTGCAGACTTGATCATGGTTTGGGGTTTTTGTCAGCGCTTTTTGCTTTTCCATTTTTTCAATGCATAGCTACAGCTAGCCAGTTACCTCTACCAAGTACACAAATACAAGTGTATACACTTGCATGTAGCAGATAGCCTTCTCTGACTTATGCATATGTGCCTTTACATACATTATCATTTAACCATCCTAACAACCTGAATGGTAGAACTCTTATGAATGAGGAAACTGAATCTGAGAGAGTAAGGTAACTTGCTCAACATTACACAGTTTCAAAGTGGCACAGGCAAGATTCGAACCTATGCACCTCTAACTCCAAAGTTCATCTTTATTCTTCAGGACACTCAGGCTCTCCTTACTCCTGAGTGCCTTTACTTGTTGCTAAGAGCTCCCACAGGGGCTGTAACTGCTAAAATAAACCTGTTACTGATAAGCAGTGCCAGCCATGGCAAGCGCCCACCTAGCAAGCCAGAAGCAAGGGAAAGCCAGAACCTGGCTCTGCGGCACGCAAGTCTGATCCTGGACCCGAGTCAGGGAAGACTAAAGTTCCCATTAAGACCGGATCATCAGGTATATCAAAAATATGCTCTAGGAAATAAGCAAGAGACAACTAAACCATTTAATTTCTCCTTAAAAGAGTCAATCTAACATCATTAAGAGTGACATTTAAATGCTAATTGAAAAAACAGTGTTCTCATGTCTCTAGACAGGCATTTGCATGGTAATTAATTCTGGGGATAAGAAGACCAGCTTCCAGTATGAGGTGTCAGAAGAAAAAGTTCCCTTGCAGAGGAAGATGAAAGGTTACAGCAGAGACATAATTAAATTACTTGGCTTCAAGAGTCCTAAAAAGAAATAAGCTACCCTTTGCAATGCAAATTCATATTGCCTCTTTTGTGAAGAGTGTATTTTAACCAAAGCCCAAAATATAGATTTCCAATGTCAGTACTCTTTTAATACTGTACTTTCATCACAGATCAAAATGACTTTTACCGAAACAGTGGCTAATAAGCTCATAAAGACTGTCAATATCAGAGACAGAAGCCCACTGCCCCAGAAGCTAATAAACCACAAACATACTCTGAATAACCAAAAAGAACATCAATTGATTTTTTTAAAGGAACAAACTATTTATTTGTAAGGGAATCGTGCAAATTAGAATAGACCCACAAACCACAGAGCCAGAAAGTTGTTTATAAATTAGATAACTCAAAGAACAATTTTACATTATCTTTTTTTCAATTTTACCTAGCTCACAAATGTTAAATAAAATAAATTTTAAAAATTACATACATTTCACTCACATAAAGTTCAAAAACAGACACTGTAGTATTAGATTCAAAGCAGCTATTCTCTCTGGTGGAGAGGAAAAGGCCATGGAGGTTTCTGAGGGTGATGGAACATTTGTTATCTGGCTGGGGGACGTGCTCACTTTATGACCATTCAGTGAGCAGTACACTTAGGATCTCCACCTTTCTGAACATATGTCCTATTGCTGTAAAACACTTTAATCCATATTTATTGGCTTAGAAGCACATCTGTGATATATTAAGTGAAAAAAATGCCACTTAGCAAATTATATAATTCTTTTTCTGAGATAGAGTAAAATCATTCTTTTGGAACACATTTAGGATCAGATAGTGAACATGAAGTTTCATTAAAAGGAACACACCTAAAACATTTTATTTTGGCTTAATCCTAAAGACTTTAGCATTTGCTAAGTAGAATTCTACACCACCTGCATAAATAATATCCGTAATCCCTCTTCTCTATTTTCAGTTTTAGTATCTTTAACATAGGCAAAAATTTAATTATGGGAAACAATATGAATGTTGCATCCTTCATGACTTTTAACATTTCTTTCCAAATCTTTCACAATTATTCTACCCATTGTGAATTCCAGAACAATTGTTCCAGGGATTCATCTTTATCATATTTTGCTAAAATAATTCAACCTAATTTTAGTGGAGAAAACAATTCTATTTTTACACTTATATTTCCATTGTTTATATAATATTTAATTAGATTTTCATAATAATGAAGTTCAATTGGCATAAATAGGACTAAGAAAAAACAAGTGGCACTTAGTACACATACAACACTGGATATACTAAAGAGAAATGTTTTAGTAGAATAATGTATAGACTTAATTCTCTGCTTAAGAAATATGGAAGGATACACTCTAAAATGTTAACACGAGTTTAGCTTAACTGAAGGAATTTCTGGTGGTGTTTACTTTGACTTGGTGTGTGTGTTTCTTCAGAGAACTGTATTGATTGTATGAAAGCCATATCAATTTTTTTTTTTTTTGAAGAGAGAGAGAGAAAGAGAGAATCAGTTTTATTTAGTTTTTCCTGTGGCTTTTGTTGCTCTGAAACTTCATTGTGTACGTGGTGCTGGGGTTTGAACCTGCATCCTCATGCATGCCAGGCAGGCTCTGCAACTACTGAGCCACTGCTCCAGCCCCGAGCCGTATGATTTCAAGTCATGAGAACCTTGTTTTAAGAACACTCTATGACATCCTCTTGAACAAGAGTGGTGGCAATTGGAGTAGATGACATGTACCTTGCCATACTCTAAGAGTGTGAATTAAGGCTTCTGAATTAAACAGATGCAGATTCAAACCCCAGCTCTGCCATTTGTTAGCTGTGTGTACATCCTTGGTCGTGTCTGTAAAATGGGGATTATGCCACCTACTGTAAACACGCACTGTGAGAATTAAGGTGATCACTGTAGGATCTAAAGCCCTAAGCACAGTACCTGATACCTAGTAAGCTCCAATACATGGCAGCTTAAAAATAAGAAGAGTACGGAATGTGGGAAAAAGAACCAATATATTCATGATGCAAGAAAATAAATGCAAGACTTCACAGCGCAACCTGGCAGGAAACTGAGGAAATGCAAAGGGAAGCACAGGGGATCCGACACAGCGGCTTGTCAGGGAAAGTTTCTGACACAGGAAGGGACTCAAATTATGGCTAAAGGAAACAAAGAATAGAAGCCAGAGTTACCATTTTATCCAACCTCTAGAAGGAAATGTACTCAAAGAAATCACAAGATTTGGGGGATCAGTACAAATGACTAGAACTTGGAACACAGAAAAAAATTTGAGGATACCAGATCTTTTGTGAATGTTAGATTTAATATTTTAGAAAGCACAGGCATTGGGATTTCTGCCTACAACCAAAGAAGCAGTAGAAGGTCTTTGTGTCTGCTTGGACACATGGGAGAAGGAGAAAATCATGAAATGTGTCCAAGCCCATTTTAGTACCTTGCTTGCAACCAAGTCCTTACTACCACCTCTAACCTGAACCGCTATCTCCAGGGAGTCCTCACAGGAAGCTTTCTTCCTCTACCATGCTCCAGGCCCTGTTCTGGATACTAGGGATTGAAAGATGAATTTAAAAATTTATCTGCTCTCATAGAGCTGACATTCTAGAAGGTTCAACTCTCTACCTCTCAGCAAAGAATGTGGGTGTCATCTGCACGTAAAACACCTCTGAAGCAGGGTGAGAGGTCATACCTGTGAGAGTGAGACATAACCACCTTCACCAGAATGAGTTTCACCTTAAAGTCAGTTTTAACCTTGACCAAAGGTAGAATGAAAACTAAAAAGAAGCATTAGGAGTTTTGCCATTTGGACTGCAGGACAGCAACCAAAGAGTCCCCGAGTGGCCAAAGATCAAGCCAGATGATACAGTTTCCAATGGGAAACTCCAAAAGACTTTATTGTTACAGGTAACAATTGGGAGTCTATTAGCTTTTGCTTTAATCAGAAAAAGCAATCTTTTTAATCACATTGAGTATTCCTTTATTATATTCCTATCATTAAAAGGCTGCACTTTTTGGCTACATTATGTGTAGCAAAAGACACTGTGATTTTTGCTAGGGTTGGGTGTAGGACTGGGCATAGAGGACATGCACAGTGGATGGCCTATCTGCTAAGCTAGGTTCCAGAATCTTAAGACTCACTAGGGAAGGCTTGGGGTGGGGGGTGGGGAGCCTCAGAATTAAACCAGAGACTCAGTTACCTGGCTTGTTTCAGCTGTCAGAGGATGAATGATGACAAGTGAGACAAGCAGATGCTTTGGGTTTTCCATATTCACAAGCTATATATCAAAAATTAGGTTTCTTACATAATGCTTTTCCTTCAACTATGAATCAAAAATACGTGCAAATGTTCCTCCGAAGGAAATAAACTACTTTTTCAAGGAAAGTCCATTTCAATCACTTTCAAAATGCCTCTGTTAGTGGTTCTTACACCATGCCTCCAAAGATGACTAGTTTCAGTTGCTCGATCTGGATCAAGGTATTCTGCTAAAACCAAAATCAAAGTCCTTGACTAATCCACAGAAAAAAGCTGATAAATAAAGCATTCTCAATGTAAAGCATTTCCCCCACAATTGTTTTCTTGAATCTATGGCACTAACTAATGGTTTTACAAAGAATGCAAACAGATGATAAATAAATTTTACTAGAAAAAATGTGAGAAATACTGATCATACTGGGTCCATGCTATAGTTTGGATGTGGAACACCTATGTGTTAAAAGCTTGATCCCTAGCTCAGGACACTACTGGGAGGTGGGGGAACCTTTAAAAGGTGGGGCCTAAAGGAAGGAAGTCAGTTCACAGCCCCTCTTCTCTCTCTCCTTTGTTTCTTGTTCACAGGAGGTGAACAGACTTCCTCCAATCTGCACTGCTACCATAGGCCCAAAGCAACAGGGCCAAGTGACTGACCATACACTGAAACCTCTGAAACCATGAACCAAAAATAACTCTTTTCTCCTTATAAGCTGTCTCAGGTACTTTGTCACAGTGACAGAAAGCTGATTAACACAGTCCAATATCTTTTGGTATGCTTTCTATATTACCAGCCTCTAATGAAATCCAAGGAAGGCCCGCCCAGGAGCCCACTCATTGCCTCACCCTCACTGAAGAGGTTTCCCTTCTTCCCACACAGCTGCACTGTGGACACTACCATAAGGCACTATGAAAGTTCTGATCCAGAATCATATGGCATCAGATCAATCTGGACTTCAATTTCTTCATCTATGAAATGGAGATAATATCTGCCCTGTCTACTTCACAGAAGGATAAATGAACTGTGCATTTTCAGGAACAGTGTAAACAGCAAAGTGTTATACAAATATAAAGCACTATTACTATTCCTATTTTTTAAAACTTCCACTAAAAAATGAAAATCAGGGGGCTGGAGCAGTGGCTCAGCAGTTGGGAGCACTTGCCTGGCATACGCAAAGACTGGGGTTAAATCCCAGCACCACATACACAACTAAGTGTCAAAGAAACAAAGGCCAGATGAAAAACCAAAATTGATTCTCTCTCTCACTCACTCTCTCCCTCTCTTTAAAAAAAAAAAAAAAAAAAGAAAATCAGTACTCCCTCTTGACCTCTCTCTGAATAATCATTCAAAAAGCCCTTTCTTTACTCCCTAAGCAGAATGCAATCTGGGCTAGAATACTGTTTACTTCAGGCATTACAAGCACATTAATCTAATCATTATTAATTTCAAACATATTGAGTTTTTCTGCTTTCTGAAATAACCTTAGACTATATGTCATATTTCTGATTTATAACCACCCTCAAGATTTTAAAATATCCATTTAGCCCTATCTCAATTATTTCCCAGTAAGGGGTGGAGGGCAGTGGATAGAAAGAGATAATTCAGATTCCTAAATTAGATAAATTTACCATTTAAGTTCATTTCTCCATGGGAATTTATTTCCCAACTAATTCAAAATTAGATGGATGCCTTTCATTTATATGAAGTATTTATCCTCTTCATCACAATCACAGAAAGCTGAATTACATAAAGATAATCTCCTTTGGCATAAAAATTCATGAAAAATATTAGAAGAGATTAAAATAAAATTTTATATATTATTATGACAGATATTGTGCTTCCTGTAGACAAATACACACATGTGCGTGCACACACACACACACACATACAAACACACACACACTTATTAAATATCAGAGTTCCACAATTACGAAGAAAATTGTTATAAACTTTCATCCCATGAAAATTTTAAAAGAAAAAGAAAGAAAAACCTTAAAAGAACATGAAGAAATGTTATATCTGAGACACTGAAATGACTTTATTTTATTAAAATGCATCAATAAAGGAAAGCATAAGAAACCCCTCCTCTGTATGTCCTTTGTCTGCCGAGAGCATTATCCAACCAGCTCCCCAAACCGAAAGGAAACCCGAGGTGGCCTTGGCGTCCTCCCTTAGTTTCTGGGCTGTAGGAATGACCGAGCAACCTCAGTACATGGTCTATTTCTCACATGTTGAGGTGGTCACAAGTAAGTGACAGCAAGCACTGCTGAAGATGTCTGTGATTTCAGAACCAGTGACTCTCCTTCTTCAGTGTTTGCCTTGAGGTCCCAAATGGAAGTCACAGGCACTGCATTCATATTCTAGGCACAAAGACAGTGGAAGGGGAAACTAGAAAACAGGCTGGTACTAAGAAAAACAACAGCAAAGGATGCATTTACTTGGGCGGGCCACTGTTGGAAGTGCTTTGTGCTCACTTAGTTCGTTTAAAGCTTTCACGTGGACATATTATCGTAGTCCTGATTTTGCAGGTATAACTTGCTGAAGATCCCATGACTGGTAAATGGGAAATGATCAGGTTTAGAAGTCAACTACACCTCCTATATATTGTGTGACCTATGACAAGTTTACTCGGCATGAGTCCCAGCGTCCTCATCTGTGAAAGGAAGAAAAGGCCCACCTCGTGGAGATGCTGTGGAGACTAGAGGACGCAGACAAGATGTTCTAGCAGGTACAGCATTCAACTCCATATTATTACTGCTTTTAAAGTGGTTCAGGGTTCAGAGCTGATCACTTTTTGACCACCAAACTCTAATCAGTGTGAAAGCAAAATCTCAAGAAAAGTAAATCCCATCCATGTGCTGTTCTCCACTAACACATCACACTGCACAACTCTGGCCTTCCAACAGGAAAGCTGACTTCGCTTTCTTTTGTTTTGTTTTTCTCTCACCTATTATACTGTTTTAGCATTTGGAAAGGGATAACATTTTCAAAATGAAGATATTTAACCAATTACATTATGGAAAAGGATGACATTAAATACGAGAAGGTTTGTAAGAAATGAGTTGCCGCAGGAACAGGAAACTAACGGACTGGACAAGAGTGGAAAAGAAACTGCCCGCATTTTTAACCTGTGCATACATGTGTTAGCAGTTCAAAATAAGTAAATCTTAAAATGTTAACATATAATATTAAATAAAGGTCTACATATCATTTGAAGGCCAGCTTAAATTGTCTTGACTGAACCAAATATTTGAGAGCCATGGATTTTCCTGCCTGACTTCCCCTTTCTCTGAAGGTCCACTGATCTCATCCCAATAGCTCAGCTTTCAGTTTCATCTAATGCCATTGTTAATTGGCTCAAAAGTCAAGCACATCTCCAATAGACTACAAATCCCTGAAAGGCAAGGAACATGAAAATAGGAACAAGACAAAGATGTTCATTCTCACCACTGTTCTTCAACATAATACTTGAAATTTCAGACAGAGAAATTAGGCAAGAAAAGAAAATAAAAGGGATACAAATAGGAAAGTAAGATGTCAAATTATTCACTATTTGCAGATGATATAATCATATATTTAGAAGATCCCAAAAACTCCACCAGAAGATTTCTAGAGCTAATAAACTCAGCCAAACAGCAAGTTACAAAATCAACATACAAAAATCAATAGCTTTTCTATATATTAATAATGAACTCACTGAAACAGATATCAGGAAGACAATTCCATTCACAATAATCTCAAAAACCAAAATAAAATACCTAGAAATAAATCTAACCTAAAAGATGAAATACCTCTACAATAAAAATTATGGAACACTAAAGAAAGAAATTGAAGAAGACCTTAGAAGACACAAAGACTTGTGTTCTTGAACAGGCAGAATTAATATTGACAAAATGGTCCTATTACCAAAACAATTTACAGATTCAACACAATGCCCATCAAAACACAGTGACATTCTTCACAGAACTAGGAAAAAATGGTCCTAAAATTCATATAGTGAAATTGCTTTCAGGATAGTGAGAACAATTCTAAACAAACAAACAAACAAACAAAAAAAGATTGCTGGAGGAATCACAATACCCGAATTTAAATTATACTTCAGAGCTATTCTAACAAAAATGGCATGGTGCTAGTGTAAAAACAGACACATAGACCCCTGGAATAGAAGACACAGAGACAAACTCACACAGATAGCCACACTGATCCTTGACAAGGACACCAAAAACATGTTAGAGAAAAGCCTTTTCAATAATGGTGCTGGGAAAACTGGATGTCCATATGTAGAAGAATAAGACTAGATCTTTATCTCTCCCTCTGCACAAAAGTCAACTCAAAATTGATAAAAGACATAGGAATTAGACCAGAAACTTTGCAAATGCCAGAAGAAAACATAGGGTCAACACTCCAACATTTAAGCATAGGAAACAACCTCTTTGATTGGATTCCTAAAGCTCAGGAAATAATACCAAGAGTTAATAAACAGCATTGCATCAAATTAAAAAGCTTCTACTGAGAAAAGGAAATGATTAAGGGCATGAAGAGAGAGGCTACAAAAGGGGAGAAAATCTTTGTCAGGTACTCTTCAGATACAGGATTAATCTTCAAAATACATAAAGAATTTTTAAAATTCACCATCAAAAATCCAAATAATCGGATCAACAAACGAGCAAATGAACTAAACAGACACTTCTCAAAAGAAGTACAGGGCTGGAACAGTGGCTCAGCGGTTGCAGTGCTTGCCTGGCATGCACAAGTACATGAGTTCAAACCCCAGCACCACATACACAACTAAGTGCCAGAGTAAGGAAAGTCATGTGAAAGACTCAATAAAAACTGATTCTCTCTCTCTCTCTCTTCCTTTATTAAAAAAATACAAATGGCCAACAAATATAAAAAGAAAAAAAATGTTCAACATCTTTAGCAATCAGGGAAATGCAAATCAAAACTACACTGAGATTTCATCTCATTCCAGTTAGAATGGCAATCATCAAAATACAAATAATAAATCCCTAATACTTACGGATTAATCATTTGCTAGATAAGAGTAGTAGCTACAACTGATCACAGCACTTGCACATTGTCTTTATGATGCAAGAAGGGACAGACTGTCACTTTAAAGACAACAAACTCTTTTTTTAGCTTAAAAAAGTTCCAAGTTATTAACCTTTCAAATTTATTTTAAGCTTATTGGGCTTTTACTTTTTGCAAAGTTGGATCTTTGTTTTCTGTTTCTACTGCAGTAGGGTAGTGTTTCCTTTCAGGTTGGGAAGAAACAAAGCACAGAAGATGGCAGAAAAGCAAAGCTCATTCTCCAAAACGACACTGCAATTTTCTGAAGTCTAGTATTCATCCACCCTGTCTTTATATTAAAAGCATGAGCAGAATTCGTCTTAAAATGAGCAAGAAATCCATCAGGGCCAAAAGCATACTGAGCAATAGGGAATAAAAATTGCGAAAATTACTGAGAATTTTCCCCTCCATTCCTATTTGTCACAAAATGAAACTAGTGCTCATAATACTAACTTGGTCACAGTGAATTTTACTGAAAAGAAGAGAGGCCCTATCAGGCAATGCAACCTAACAGAACTGTAAGAAAGGTGTGAACCTAAAGAGCTGAAGGAAGTCTGAGTCTGTCAGATGAGCTGGGTCTTACAGAAGTTTGCCAGGGGACAAAGAGAAGGGAATGATAATCCAGGCCAACCGATGCTCCCCACTCTCTGCACCAGCAAAGCTGCCCTTCCTTCAGTTGTCCCTGACTCAATAAATGGTCACTCCACCCACCCAACTGTTTGGGTCCCAGCACTAGTCATCTTTGGTTTATTCTGGCCTCACGCCCCACATCCTGAAAGTAACTACTCCTCACAGTTGCTCCAGGGCCACCTTCCTTAGCCACATTCTCTTAGCTGGTCTCCTGTCCACACACTACTGGGGTCCTGAACTGGTCTCCCTGAAAATACCCTTTATCCTTATCTGCTTATCCTTCACACTACACAGTCTCAAAATGATCTGACAAAAAGTGAAAATCTGATTCTCTCTCTCCCCACAAGTTTCCTGGTACAATCAGAATATATTCAAACTCACATGAGAGTCACCCGGGGAACTCTTTATACGCTAGCGAATGGGTCCTACCATTGAAATTCTAACGGCCTGCGATGTGGCCTAGGTTATCAAGATGACTGCAGTGTACAGCCAGGACTAAGAATACTTCTGACCTACTTATCTCATCTCCCACCACTTCTTGCCTTGTTCCCTGGACCCCAGCCACAGCAGTTATCTCTTGTGCCCACCTTACAGCCCACCTGGTTGAACAATCTTTCCCCTGTTCATCACTTAGGTCTTGCTCCAATGTCACTTCCTCAGAACAGTCTTCCTAATCTTGGCTAAAGCCACCTACTACTGAGGGAGTTGTCACTATCACCATTAGCAGAAGCACAAGGAGAATAAGGAATACTACACACCCAGAATGAGGAATACTACAACACTGCTGGTGTTTAGTGCATTCTTGTCAAAGGAATGAATGAGTGAATAAAAAACAAACCAGAGGAACCCTTAAATATAAGTTCCTACCAAGGAGTCACCAATATAAATCTACACTACAGCTCAGCAGCTTGTGAAAGTAAGTGAGAAATGCCAGTAACTATGGGGTAGGTAGGACAAATTATAGGAAGATCAACGGGCACTGCAAATCTAGTTAATTTTTCTGCAAAACAAAAACAACAACTAGGAGACTCTCTCGGGAACATAAAATATGCCAAGATAAATTAAATAATGTACCTTCTAGGTTTATTAGTCAAACTCTTAAAATGTGGCCTGACACTCAAGACCTTCCATGATGGGGCAGAGAGCTACGCTCTCTTTCCTCACATATGCCCTCCCATTTATCACACCAAGTAAAGTGGCCCTATTCCAAACTCACCTTTTGACTCTCACCCTCTACTTCTTGGTCATCCTGCCCCTTGCTCTAGAAATCTCACTTCTTTCCAGATCTGCTTGTCTAAATTGCAACCATTTTAAAACTGAGATGAAGCATTATCATGTTCATAACACACCTCCTAATTCCAAAACTTCCTAACATTGTAATACTTTATATTGACTGTGATTTCCATACTTTCACTCTAGCCTCCTAAAGTATATTCTACGTAGATCAGACAGATTGGACTTTACTTTAAGAGCAAAACCCCAACAATGTACACCCTTCCTGCTGATTCCCACTGCACCTACAGGAAAGCCAGCTCCTTAAAGTTCCCGGCCCACCCCTCTCATGGTTCATACTCCATACTCAGAGCTGGCGATTCTGTGGACCAGACCACTTCCCCTCAGGGCCTTGGCACATGCTGTTCCCTCTGACGAGGGCATTCGCTCTCCTCAAAACCTACTTCCTCTCATCCTTCGGATGATTCCTGAAATAGCCCTCCTCAAGGAGCTTTCCCAGATCATCCGACCACTGCTTCCTTCACAACTCGTAGCTGTTTACTTTTCATGCTTATTTCCTGTTTCTCTTAGCATGTAAGCTCCTTGAAGGTAGTGGCCATATCTGCATTATTCACCACGTGCCTCAGGGCCTGACAGAGAGCCTGGCGTGGGATGGATGGACGAATGAATGAATGCAAAAAACTCATGTCTAATTCTTAAGTCTCTACAAATAGATGAAGTCATTTTTCTCAGAATAGTCAGGAAACTTTTTTGTTTTATGCCTCTCTAGTAATACTGCCTTGTTTGTGGTTCTTTTCATTAACCAAGTTAGATTTGCTGTTAAACATGTTTTTCATCACAGTACCATATTGTAAGTTCAAAGTAAAAAGAAAGTGGAAAACAATGGAGAAAACAAGAAAGGAGAAATAGTAAGAGGGTAAAAAGAAAGTAAAGGAATGAATATATGGTAGGAGAGTATTAGAGAAAATTCATTTATAATTAACACATGAATTTGTCTGCTATCCTTCCTACCACTGTAGCAAACTACCTGAGATAACCAACTTATGAGAGGTAAGGTTGATTTGGGCTCACAGTTTTGGAAGTTTCCGTACGTGACTGGTCCTGTCAATCTGTGACTATGGTAAGGCAATGTATCGCGGCAGGAGTGTGTGGTGAAGGGAGCCAGCTGCTCACATGGCGGCCAGGAAGCAAACACAAAAAATAGGTGGAGGCCAGGGTCCCAATATCACCTTTAAAGGCACACCTTCAGTGACCCAACTTCCCCCCACTAGGCTCCACCTCTTAGAGTCTCCAACACAAAAGTGCCATAGGCTGGCAACCAATTTTTTAAACACTTAATCCTCTGGAGGCTCATGGAAATAAGACAATGGCTTCTCCTAACTGCAACTGTTTTAGCCAACATTTCTGCATTTTTTTCCCTTCTTTTCCTTCTTTCCATTTTAACTAAACATTGCCCCATACTATTGTATTTTTTCCATGGGGCCCGTAATGACAAGTGACTAATACTCTCTGCAGGCTGTGAGTCCATTATACCTACAATTAGTAGGCTGACCTTGACAAAATATTACTTTCACCTCAGCGTCAGATGAGAATAACTAGCAAGACGGTCAGCTCTGGATCAGTTTATTTTGAAAAGATGAGGCTACCAATAGTGTCCATTCCTGGAAATGCAGTGAATAATCTTTGTTGTTTCCTCGTTTTCCTTTGGCAACTTCTGTTGAACTCACTGTGTTTCCCTGTATTCCCTCCTGCTTGTCTTTCTGGGATTAGACTGAGGTAGGGTGCCTAGAGAGTGCTAAAGGGAATTTTTAGTTGGCTCCTAAAAGAAAGTCATGGTTAACAAGTTTCTTCCTAGGCTGTAGAAAAAGAGGGTAAAGTCAGCAGTGGGACAAAGGAAAAGAAAGAATGAGATGGGGAAAGGCTCTCAGTAGACAGAGTGCAACTAAGCAGAGAACAGAAATGGTTTCAAAACAGCCAAGTAAGATTCTCTGGGGAACAAGGAAAAGAGGAAGAGATTCTGAGAGCAACATAATTTTTCAACCAAAGAATCCAAGAATTTTTTCCTTTATCAAACACCCAAGAAAAGAAAGACAGAAGAAGTTTGTAAAATTTCAGGAAATTTAGGTGAAGTTTTTATTATTATTAATATATGCAATTCTTTTTAACTGTTATAATTTTACTTTAATTGGTAACAGACTTTTTTCTCCTCCTGTGCTGCTCTCCCCACTCTCCATGTGCCCCCTACCTTCAGGCCAAGATTATATCAACAATAGTTATTTCTGTGTTTTTTTTTCCATTCTGGTTACATCATGTGCAATAAAAGTAAACATATTTATAACTAGCATGTTGTGTAACACAATACACTTCTCTATTCTGCTGCTCCTCAAAACTTGAAGAGTAATAAAAACACTCTACACGCCGACAAAATTAAATGTCTCAGTATTTCAAATTCTTGGTAGAGTGTTTCTTAGTCCTTAAATTCCTGGAAACCTGTGAGGATAGCTCAGAAGAAACAAGGTACCACAAAAGTACAACAAATAATCACAGTAAAATAATAATGAGAATTTACTTGATTTCAGAAAATTTAGCCTCATGCTTCTGTATTTCTCTTTCTTGCTTCTGATGTTAAACTGTGTACCCCAAAGATCTTAATGAAGCCTTTAGATATAAATCAATAAAAAGTAGCATCAGATTAAAATCTATCATTTCTAAAGCTAATATCAAATTTTCACATAAATCATAATAACAAACCAAACAACTTTGCTTACCAATTGAATAATGCCAAATGTAAAAAAATTCCACTGTATTTAAAACTCTAAAATACAGGGGTGATCTTATTTTATGCAAAGCTGCCACAAATTACGTTTTAAAAAGAAATGAGATCTATGAGAAATATTTAGTCATTGATTGGTAGACTTGTGTTGATTTCCTTAAAAACTGTGGAGTGTCTAAATAAGCCCCCAAATTTATCTTTGATAAATTAAACAGTAACAATAGCAGGGTGAGGGGAGATTCCATGCTCACTGCTAAACACATGTTCTAGCAAATCTTTCGAACCAGATTATAGATTCTAATCCCAAAATACTTAAGATTTCTTGCCCCTGGGGTGGGGACTAGTTTTAATTCCATGTATGGTAATGTACCTTCGGGAGCAAATCCAATGACAGTAATAACAGTAGCAATGAGACTGAACAGATTCATTCCTTACCAAAGCCAAGTGTAGGGTGTGAACACACTTTACTAAACTCTAATAACAGGAGCAATGCACCATGAAATCCTTTAGGATGCACCATGAAATACTTTAGGCCAACGTTCGGTCCTGTGGCTCTACCTCCAGTGCTGGCTCTGAGTCCAACCATGCCTCATGATCTGCCCCACTTTTGCCCTTGTCCAAGCCACCATCATCTCTCATGTCCCCTGCAACTGGTGCCCTGCTTCCTCCTTTACAACCTATTTTTCTTTCTTTCTAGGGTTCACCATTTATTTTTTTTTAGAGAGTTATAGTTATATGTAATAGCTGGAGTCATTTTGACAAACTCATCAATGCATGGAATTTGATTTACTCCATTTCAGTCCCCAATCCCCACCTCTTCCCTTCTTTCTCTTCCCTCCTTCCTCCTCTCATTCTCTTCTCTCTACTCTACTGATCTATCTTTTGCTCATTTAGTTATTTATTTTGGATTGGTGCTTTTTACACATACATAAAGGTGGAATTCCCCATGGTGTATTTATATATACACATATCATGGTTTTGTTAAATTCATGCCACATTTCCTCCATTTCCTGTCCCTCTTCACTCCCAATCTCCTTCTTCTATGCCCCCTGATCTTCCCTATATCTTTATGATATCTGATCCCCCCTTTTATTACCCCTTATTTTGATCTAGCTTCTGCATATGAGAAAAAAATATTTAACCTTGATTTTCTCTTTCTGGATTATTTCACTTAGCCTGATGTTCTCCATTTCCATCCATTTACTGGCAAATGCCGTAACTTCTTTTTTCTTTACGACTGAGAAAAACTCCATTGCATATATATACCACATTTTCTTAATCTATTCATGTACTTGGGGAGCATCTGGGCTGGTTCCATAATTTGGTATTGTGAACTATGCTGCTATAAACATTGATGCTGTATCTCTATGGCTTGCTGATTTCATTTCTGTATAAATACCAAGGAGTGGGATATCTGGGTCATATGGTGGTTTCATTCCAATTTTTTTTAAAAAAGAATCTATATTCTTTACAGAGTGGTTATGCCAATTTGCAATCCCACCAATAATGTATGAGTGTACCTTTTCCCCCACATACTCGCCAGCATTATTATTTGCATTCTTGATTATTATCATTCTGACTAGTGTGAGATGAAATCTTATTTTATTGTAGTTTTGATTTGCATTTTCCTGATGCAAATTATTTTAATCAATTTCAAATTTTCATATATTTTTGGCCATTTGGTTTCTTCTTTTGAGAAAATTATGTTTAGTTCTTTTGCCCTTTTATAGACTGGGTTATTCTGGTTTACTTATTTATTTGGGGGTTAAGCTTTTTGAGTTCTTTATATATTCTAGCTATTAATCCCATCAGAGGAGTAGCTGGAAAATATTTTCTCCCACTCTGTGGGCTCCTTTGCTGTGTAGAAGCTTTTTAACTTGATGGCATCCCATTTACTGATTCTTGGTTTTATTTCTTGATTCTTATGGGTCTTGTTAAGGAAGTTGATGCCTACACTAACATGATGGAGTGTTGACCCTATGTTTTCTTCTAGCAGTTTCAAAGTTTCTGGCCTAATTTCTAGGTCTGATCCACCTTGATTTGCCTTTTGTGCAGGGTGAGCAATAGTGATCCAGTTTCATTCTTCTACATACAGATATCCAGCTTCCCAGGACCATTTGTTTTGTTTTGTTTGTTTGTTGTTGTTTTGTTTTGTTGTTTTGGGGTTTTTGTATTTTTAAAATTTATTTTTATTAGTGCATTATAGTTTTACATAATGTTGGGATAGTTGTCACATATTCCTAAATGCACACAATTCACCAATACAATTTGTTCAATATCCACCCCCCACATCTCTACCTCCCTCCTCCCATTCCCTGATCCCTTGCCTTTCTTCTGAGTCCTATATTGTTCCTAAAAAAAACCCAAATACAGTGACATAATTCTTATGCCTATGTAGAACATTTTTATACATATGGCTATAGTGTATACAGGGACATTTATAACTGCTTGGAATGTACCTTGCTTTATCTTAGTTCCAACATTTCCCCTTCTCCTTCCTTCCTATCATCCCTTATTATTCTTCAAAATATTTGACAATGGGATTAGGCATTTACGTTTTTGTAAAGGTTTGCAGCATAGCTTGTTCAAATATCTTATGAAATACATTGCAACTGTATCACATAAATATTAACATTTTGCATTTTTGTTCTATGGATCTAAAATATGACTTTGCCTACTTTACTCCCGAGCCTGGGTTTAGGTCCAGCCTCCACAAATGAGGGATACCATTTGGTCCTTGACTCTGTTTGACTAACTTCACTCAGCATGATTTCTTCCAATGCCATCCATTTACCTTCAATAGATGCAATATCATTGTTTCTAATAGCTGAGTAGAACCCCACTGTATATGTATACCAGAGCTTTCGGATCCATCCATCCAGTGAGGGGCATCTGGGTTGGTTCCATAATTTAGCTATTGTAAATTGAGCGGCTATGAACATGGATATTGCTGTGTGGCTGTAATGTGCTGATTCTAACTCCTCTGGGAAAATACCCAGAAAAGGGATAGCAAGATCGTATGGTGGATCCAACCCTAATTTTTTTCCCAGGACCATTTGTTAAAAAGGCTATCATTTCTCCAAAATATATTTTGGGCACCTTTTTGAAGTATCAAATGGTTATAAGTATGTGGGTTTATCTCTGTGTCTTCTGTTCCACTGGGCTTCACATCTGTGGTAATGCCAACACCATGCTGTTTTTGTTACTTTAGCTCTGTAGGATGTGAAATCAGATATTGCAAGGCCTTCTGCATTGCTCTTCTTGCTCAGGATTGCTGTGAGTATTCTGGGTCTCATATTCTTCCAAGTAAATTTAAGGACTGTTTTTTTCTAGTTCTGTGAAGAATGTCATTGGTATACTGATGGTGATACAATCCATTTTTCTGCTTAAAAGTCAGAGGAATCTTTTGAAATTGTCGAAATCATGACATTCCTCAACATGTTCTTCTTTCTCTTTCTCCTCCTTTTAATTCTTATCTTGAAGTAATAGAAAGGTTGGACAAACAACATCCTGATGTTATTGTTTCTTCCTCAAGCTCTGATGAAAACTAGGTTAAGAAAAATAGTCTAAAAAAATAGCACACTGTTAGCAGTGATATGCTACTACTCTGAAAATCTGGAACATAAAAACTACAAGGGTCATTAATAGCTTACTTATCCAGAAGCCATATGTCTGATGAGTTCCAACTTTCCAAACACTGCTGAGAAGAAAGAGAGAGAGGACAGATAGGAGAAGAGACTCATGGATATCACAAATCTCATATATTAAAGTTCCCTCATGTTTAGAGGAACCTAGTAGAGTCATCTTTTTTTATTTTTTTACATATATATCAGAAAAAATATATTTGAAGGCACTGGGAGCTCTTGGGACAGCCATGTGGGCAACATTAGAAAATGAACACTAACAGACTACCAGAAGGGAGGAGACAGTTAAATTATGAAAAACAGACATAAGGAGTCAAAAAAACACAATGATATATGGTCTTCAGTATAATGCCAAAATTCCACTTGAAGAAGATCCTAAGTGTATCCACTGTATTAGAATACAATATTTCTGGCTGGGAGCAGTGGCACATGCCTGTAATCCCAGTGGCTTGGGAGGCTGAAGCAGGAGGATTGCGAGTCCAAAGTCAGCCTCAGCAACTTAGGCCCTAAACACTTAGCAAGACCCTATCTCAAAATGAAATATAAAAAGGACCTGTAATGCAGCACAGTGCTAAAGCACCCCTGGGGTCAATCTCTGGTCCCAAAAAGCAAAACACAATATTTCCAAAATGATCCTGAAATAATAGGAAAATACTAGATGGTAGGTATTCCTAATATTTTAATAAAGCATTTTAGTAAATTTTTCAACAAAATGGTTAGAAAAGTTTTAAGTGACGCTGCTTAAAAGGTTATAATTCTTTCAATGAAAAATTCATTCTGCCATGAAAATAGCAATAAAGCAAATATATAGACTAAGAAATTAACTGATTTTCTGTTCAAGTTGAATAATTTCTGTGGGTGGTGTGTTCAGCCTCAAGAGGGCACTCAAGGCTTCCCACCTGCAGGTGGCCATGAGAAGGAAGGAGGTCTTCCAGAGTGGAAGAAAGGAAGGACACTGCATGCCCTCACAGGAAGTTCCCTGGATACCTGACAAGGTGAAGGTCTCATGTTCTCATCTGCTTTTTCCATTGGTCCTCTCTGGATTGCTCCTTCCTCTTCTACATATGAAGGGTGCCTACTGCTTGGGAGGACTTCATCCTTCTACATCCAAAAAATACGTATTGAGAAAATACTATATACCAGGCCCTATTCTATATGTGAAACAGCACTGAACATAAAAGGACCTGAAACAAGCAGTTTATACGAGCTCTGTTCAAAGCCTTAGGGATACAGGTTCTCTCTTGCTTCTTCTCATTATCAGTATGGCAGGTCCTGAAGGTCTGAGAATGGTGTGTTCCAAGACTGGCTTTAGTATAGGGGGTCACATATGGCTTACATATAATCTGGTTCAGCTCACTCAGGGTCTTAGAATAATTGTTATGTTCCTTTTAGAAAGGATTCTATCCTAGAAATGGGAACGAACACTATCTAGATCATAGCTTTACACATGATTTTTTTTTTTAAATGGAACTCAGGACCTCACACATGTTTGGCAAGCACTCTAACACTGAGCTACATCCTCAGCCCTTCATTTAAAAAAATTTTTTTTTAAATAAGATTTTATTTTTCATTATACATTTACATATTGAAGTCAGCCCTTCATTTTTTTATTTGGCATGAGGATCTCACTAAATTGCCAGGATATCCTTGAAATTATAATCCTCCTACATCAGCCTCCCTAATAGCTGGCATTTCAGATGTGTACCACTACGCCTATCTTAACTAGTTTTAATACCTTGGAACCTAAGAATAGTCGCTTCTCACATTCATTAATAAGCATTTATGGAGCATTTATTATGTGTCCTGCAATTGGCACTTGAGATATATCAGTAAACAAGAGAAAGATACCTGACCTTTGCCATTACTTGGAAGAGAGAGGGGACACTCAACAAGTGACGAGAATAAACCAAATAGTGTTTTGGACAGTAAAAGTACTTGAAAGCACAAGGTGAGGGGAATCAAGGATGCTGGGAAAATCAATGAAGGCTGATTCTAATTTTAAGCTATGCTCAATATATAAGTTTATTAGCTGACAACTTTACTGCCTGTTCTTTAAAATCGTTCTAACAACCTACCTTCACGGAAGGTGAAGTCTCTTTGAGATAACAAGTACTCATCAGGACTGAATTTTTAAATACGATTGGTGAGGTTTTTTGATCTAAGTTTTGTAACCCTCTATGATACTGGTCTAATAATCTTTATGGTAAACAGTCAGCATGTATTTTTTTCTCTAATCATGTTCATGCATATATTTTAAAGCAAAAAAAGCAATATTTGTATCTGTGAAATGTCCTTCAAGTGTACTGACTTATACATTTATTTTTCCTACAAAACAGAGTATTGTACAAAAAGGAAAAAAAAGAGTATAGTAGACACAGGTATATAGCCAAGTCAGTTCAATGACAGCATTCCCTGAGGCTGGCCTAAAATTCATTAAAATTGTTTACATTGAACTTTTACAGGAACAGACACCCTCAGAGAACCTCTTAAAGTACAGATTTCTTATAAGTGGAATTTTACCTATCATATTATAATTAATCCTTATTGTGACATCTATGATGTTTCCATTCACAAATTACATGGTAACATGTAATTAGGCAATTTGGATAGTGACATGTACATTCATGTCTAAGGACTTTACTGAATTTGAATATCAAAATATAATTTTCAAAAAGGTAAAAATATAATTCATATACAAACATATACAGAGTACATGTCAAATTTTATATTAATGATAGCAAGATGGCAAAGAACCTGATACATAAAGGCAATTTTTTAAAAGGACACTACATCATAGTATATTATATACAAAGCTAATATTCTTTAAGGTAATAAAACATGAATTTCAGAGTTATGTTTTCAATCTGTCAGAAATCATTTATATTACAACTTCTAATTTTAATAGAATCTTGATATTAATTATTAGCAAATAGTAAATAAAACAAAGTTACATTATATAGAGAATCAGGTGACCCTCATGCTCAACTATGACCTTGAAAGGCCACACCTGCCTCTCATTATCCTATTACCAAGTTTCAGATCATTTTTCTCAATATGCATAAAACTCTGATTCATTTATCCATAAAGATATTGAAACTTTCTTTCCTTGAAGAACTCACCAAATTAAACAGCCAGAACAGAAGTTGGATCTTAGGTTCGATATCAGATTTATACTCCCAGAGTTCTCTTCCCCACTACATTTCCCCCAGTGTTCTTTGCCAAACACTTACTTGGGGTCTACTTTTACTCATAGAAGTTGGGCTTTGGTGATGCTCTCATGTTCATCAACAAAGCCCAACTTCTCTGAGTACCTTCTTGTGTGCAGGAGCTGTGTTAAGATTTGTAGTCTTGAACCAAGTTCTATAAAGCAGAACAGCACAGCCAAGAACGAATGCCCCTAATGGT
Source organism: Aplodontia rufa (assembly GCA_004027875.1). Lineage (NCBI taxonomy): Eukaryota > Metazoa > Chordata > Mammalia > Rodentia > Aplodontiidae > Aplodontia > Aplodontia rufa. Next base: position 96,813 of record PVKS010000034.1, on the reverse strand, counting down.
CATGAAATAAACAGATGCACATAAGAAAGTCTATCGCAACTCTAAAACTGCAAAGCAAAAAGAAGGGCTTAAAAGAGAAAGCACGTCAATTCTGGCAGCAATGCATGGGTACGCTGGAAGATAAACAGAGGAAACCCACAGCAGAAAGTGAATAACAGTGTAAAGTAAAAAACATAATATGAAATATATCAACAATAGAGGTGATGTTCGTGTGTTCTTTCACCAAAAAGCTAATTAATATTGACAGTTAATTAAAAAGAAAAGCTAAAAAATAAAGAGGGAGAGGTTTCTTTAAACTATTTACACTTGAATTAAAAACAAAGGCAACACTGGAATATTTCCAACGGAGCCCAGTACTCCACCCATTTTTCATTCGGCACAATGTCCACTGAAGAAGCAAAGTGGACTCATGCAAACCATGTTCCTCTCTGGCTTAAAAACTTTCAGAGGCTTCTTATTCCTTGAATAAAATCTGCACTCCTATCCAGGGCTTAGAAGGCTCTGCAAGGTCTGGCTCAGCCCCTGACCCTCTTTCTCATGAAGTTCTGGAACATACCAAGCTTCTCCCCTTCCTCAGTCCTATAGACCAGCTGGCTCCTTTATCTGGAATGCTTGTGGATGGCAAACTCCTACTCATCCTTCAGGTATCAGTTGCAATATCCCTTCCTCAGAAGCACATTCCCTGACTACCCATCTCCAGAAGCCCTTACCCACCCACCTCCATCCTATTATTTTCAAACATACCACTCTCATTTCTTTCCATGACAAGAGGGATCCGCCTAGATTATTAACCATTATATTCCCAGAACAGTGCGCAGATTATGTTAAATACTTAATATTATTCAAAGAATGCATGCAGCTAATACGAAGAATTAGAGTGGAATGAAATAGGACCTATGCTAACACCCCAGAATAGTTATGTAACTTCTAGTAGCTTCTTGGAGAATTTACTACCCTCATGGCTGCCTTTAACAGCTTGAGGTAAGCCCAACTCCCAGAAGAGACTACAGATTATTCTTTCCTTCAGAAACTTCTAAGTCCTACGGTTTACCAAGACCAAAACCCAAGGGGAACTAGATTCCTGGTCGGGTAACATACAAACACCCACACCTGGAGCCTTCATGTCCGTGCACATCACTTTCCTGGCATGGCGTGGCTCTCATCTGAGGAGTGTCTCTCCTCCCCTCAGCTACCAGCTCCCTGCTCCTCAGCCAGTGTTCAAGGGAAAGAGGAAAAGACGACTGAAAAGTGTGAGAGGGGCAGCAGTGATGCGACACACCCATCCCAGTGACACACCTGCCACAGCACAGTGCAACGAATCTTCACCGCCACCCTAGGAAGCAAACTGGAGTGAGCTAGCTGGCTATTCTCCCACTCACCACCCTTCTCAAGCCCAGCAAATCACCTGGGACCCACAGCAGAGCAGAGCAGAGCCAAGACTGAGGCCTCGCTTTGCCTGCTTTCAAAAGCTCTATCATTTTGGTGCCCTCTGATGACCTTGTAGGCAGTACGAGGGAAAGAGAAGATGAGCACAGGCAAAATGCCACCTGATACCACGGCCATACTCCCTGCCCCACATCAGAGGGAAGGACAGGGAGAGAGGGAGGGAGAACTGGGATACAGGAAAGAAAGCCCTGCTCCTGCCCTTTTTCCTCCCCCTCACATCCTCCCAGCCCTTGGTCTCCGGACACCTTCACCAGCACCCACCTGACAAGGGCACTCTCTCTCCCGGGCTACATGGAGGGCACTTGTGACCTGACTCCATCCAGCCTGTGGAAGACACTGCTCTCCTCCTGCAGTGCTATAAAAGAGTCATGGCTTCAAGGATAGGAATAACAAGAATTTGATACATTTTTTCCATAAAATAACACATTACATTGTGGTTGCGGTTTATAATACCAGTGGTTTTCTTATTGAAAAAATAAGTTTAATAGAGATCTACTAATCTGAAATCCCCAAAGCTCAAAAAATTCAACATTTTTTTCGTAATTCATTTGGCAGCAAAATCTGACCTGACCTGAACTTGCTGGGCCTGGATTCATTTGGTGACAAAACCTGACCTGAGCTGACATGAGGCTATTTATAGTTTTTATTTATCCAACTGAGTGTGAATATTCATCAGCTTCACTGCAGAAATATTAATGGGTTTGATCACAGGATCATGCTCCAGACCACACTGCAATGCTATGTAATAATTGGTGAATGCAAAGCACTATTCTTCATTCAAAAAGAAAAAATCTGAATTCAGAAAAATCTGGCTTCAAAACTTTTGAATACAGAATTATAAACATGTATATCCAGATTTAAACCTCTCTGAGCCTTGGGTTCATCACAAATATCAGATTAGTCTGTAGACAACATCATTTCTTTGGGAAAATATATTCTTAATTTCAAACTAGTAGCTTGAAAATGGACTTTGGAATACTACAAATTCATGGGAGAACTAACGATATAAAAGTATATAACTGAGAAAAATTCTTCATGGCCAATGTTTTCATTCTGAAAAAAAAGAATCTGGCCTGCTTCCTAAGCCCACAAAATCTTCAACTCTTCAAGGAAGTCTTCAGCTTCCAGTATTCTTGGATCTCTCCATGAAGAGGAACATGTTGGAATATTACAGCATTGAGCAAGGTAAAGAGAGCTAAGGGGTGAAATTCTGTTAACTGCTTCCACTCTGTCATGCTGTTCATTTTAAGTATCTGCCAAAATTACATTTTTGTGAATTTTACTGGAATTAAAAGTTAACCTTGCTAGAAGAAGGAAAACATCAAATGTCTCCCTTTCAATAGGAGTTCAAGGGAGAATCCCACTCTTCTTCTAATCATCATGTGAATACATTGCAGCATCTGGTAGCTGATTATTTTCCTCCCATTTTGTTTTGGTTGCTAGGAGAAAAAAACAAACAACAAACAAACAAAAAACAGGGCCAAATTTGTAGCTTAGCTCTAGTACCTATGCATAATTTTAAACTACATGTTCTTTGCCCTAACCCTATCCATCCTAGCCTTTTTATTTTTCTCCTAGTCTTATTTTCATTTTGCCTTAATTTCTTTATCTATTTCAGAAAGTGTTGTGGAGGGTGTAAGTTTCCTCAACCTCTTTTTTAATAAGGTGGAGTATGGATAAATGGACAAATAAGTAATTCCATACTTAATAACATACTGGCATGGATCCATTTACTTCCAACTGTAAAGACTTCAGCAATAACTGAAGTCTAAATCATGCCACCTGACTATTAGAGACACTGGTCATAAGTAATGCCTTCTATGCCAAAACGCCCTTGACCAGCATTCATTACTTGAAAATAATCATAAATTAGGGGAAGCAGAAGCAGGTCCTCAGCTATGTTCCTATTTTAAATACACAGTCACCAAGGGCTGAGAGCCCTTCTTCACATTCCCCCAGGGTAAAAGAGGCATCAGTTTCAGGTGTAGCATTCTTGCCACCTGTACTTCCACCTTGCTTCCCTAGCACTGGTCCCTTCCTGGAGCACTGCTTCTTAGCAGGACCCTGTGAGATGCCCACTTCTTGCTCTGGGCCTCGTCTTTGGAGTTACTGAGAGAAGAGGGCAATGTCCTGAGGAGTATTCTTGAAATTCCCTGAAGAGCTTTCTGTTCCTCTCTTGGATCTGTTGATCATTCTTTTCCTTTCAGTAATTCTGAGGCACTGGAATTTTCCTGCGCATAATTCACACTTCTGAATAGTAATACAGTTAACATTTCCGACAGGAGGGCTGGGATTGTAGCTCAGTAGTAGAGAACCTTGTTAACATGTGAGGCCAGGGATTCCATCCCCTGCGTGCGCCTCTCTCTCTCACACACACACACATACACATACACACAACACACACAAATCTTAAGGAAAAAAATATAGTTCAGGTAACAAATAGTAGTCAAGTTTTAGAAATAGTAAATTAGTGTATTAAGTGAGCCTACCCTCCTCTCCTCCTGCCCCAAAAAGATGTAAGAGCCATGCAGCTCTACAAGACATGAACAGGATATTTACATGTGCCCTACAACTAGGGGGTTGCAAGTTTATTTTAGGTATGAGTAAGTGCAGCTAGGTCAGGAGACCAGGATTCTTATCCAAAATTGGATTCCAGTGAAATTTATTTAAGTAGATCAAAAACTCCTCAAGGCTAAAAATCAGACTGCAAATGAAAAACATTTTTTTAAAAAATTCAATTTTTCTTATAACATACAGATAGATAGCATGTATGTGTATATGTGTGCTGGTACTATAAACTTACATCTATCTGATTCCATTTTATTATGATACTGAAAGTAAAACAAGAAGATTGAGGAGTATTCATCAAGGTAGAAGTTTGAGTTTAAAAAACAACTACTTATGGTAAATGTTTATTACTGTACTAAACCTCTAAAAATTATATATAAGTAATAGTTAATGTTATGAGCTTTTAATTTTACCTTACAAAAAACTGATTATCAAAATGCTTTAAATCTCTTTAAAACAATGAACAGATGTTACCATCACAGGAAAGCTGTACTTAGAGGGTGTAATAAAGCATATCCCTCCAAAAGTTCCATTCCTGGCTATTCAATCAAGCACTTATCTAGGTAACTCTGTAAAGGGGCTTTACAGGTGTAATTAAGGTTACTAATCAGTCAACTAGAGAGATTAAGCCGGGTTATTCAAGTGAGCTCAACGTAACCACAGGAGCCCTTTAAAAGCCAAAGAGAAAACCAGAAAGAGAAGGCATGCAACTTAAAGCTAATTTTACATACTATTGCTGGCTATGAAGTTAGAGCCAAGTGGCCTCTAAAAGTCCCCAGCTAACAGCTGGCAAGGAAATGAGATTCCCCAATCCGACACCTACATGGAGCTAAATCTGACCAATGAACCTAGAAGTGAATTATTTCCCAGAACATAAAAGTAATAGAGCCTAGGCCTGCTGCTATCTTGACTTTGGCTTTGAGTTCCTGAGCAAAGAACCAAAAACAGCCACGCTCTGTGCCAACTAACCCAAAGGAAGAGTAAGGAGATAGAGGGTACTGTTGAACGCTATTGACTTTTGTGAAAGCTACTATGACAGCTATAGAAAACTAATATAAGGGATAAAGCAAGAACTAAAAGTGAGCATCTGTGTTTGTTAAACTCGTCTATCTTTATTTAATTACTTCTGTCAAACCAATTACACAGAAACCAAAACACTGTCTTAACGGATCAGGATGTGTGAAGCCATCAAAAAAAATTTTTAATAAAAAATTTTGTCAATATAACATTTTATTGCATAATCTCAAACGTAACAATAAAATCGGAAATTTTGCCATTGTTTCTAAGTAGTTCAAAAGAAGATTCATAAAACATAAACCAAATATTTGAAGTCCAAATGTGAACATAAGACCAGAGCAGGAATAACATTATAATAATGAGAGCTCTCTGGCAGTGGAACTGGTTACCTCGAATAGTCAGAAATGTAAAAAAATATTTCCTAAAATTTCACGGAAAAAAATTGACCTAAATGACCCCTACACGCTTCTCCATTTCCAAAACGTGATCCCATCAACTTAGTAACAGCACTGACATTTAAGTCACTATTATTCTAAAAGTCACGTGGACTCATTAGATTTTAACATCAGGTGTCCAGGACGATTTCCACCGAGTCGGGAATTGTTAGCATTATGAAGTCTAAACAGAAAAAAAATAACGATATACTAAAACAAACTGTGTTACAAGGGCAGACTTTTATCTTTAATTCTGCAGGCTTTTTCAAGTGAAGCTGCGGGAGCCTCCCGGTGTGCGGCGGGGGATGAAAACGGCCTAACGGGGCCCGCAGGCGACCGGTGAGCGCTCTCCACCGGTGCAAACACCTGGCTAGCACGGCTACCCTTCCAAACACACAGCGGCTCATCGCCAGTGCCTAGAAATTCCCCGGCAACCTGCGACTGCTGGTTTCCCGACGCTGAGCAGAGGGCTATCGTTAAGAAACGCCAATTTTCCCGGTATTCTCTTTCCCAGACACAAATGCAAGTGTCTGGGCAAGATTCGTGCTTCACCCAGGTTCGGGTTGGGCTGAGGCAGGGCTGCGTTTCCCTGGCTTTGTGGAGTGGGGACGCGCCGATCACTTATCTACCTTTCCCTAGGGCCAAATGAGACAGGCCCACAAGCAGCCCTTTGGAGCCTGCGGTCCCGGGCGCCGCGGAGCGCCACGGGCAGGGCCGGCGCGAGGCTTCGGGCCGGCGCGCTGCACCGGGGCTGCGGGGACGCGCCGCGCGCCCGGACCAGCCCTCCAGATGATCCACCGCTCGCTCGCACAGCGCCACCGCACTCGCCAGTTCCTAGAGGAGGGATTCCGAGAAAAAGCAAGAGCCTGGTTCCCTAGAAACATTAAATTAACACAAGGGATCTGGAAACGAAACAGCAGATGCCTGAAAGCCTTCCCCTTGACGGTTTCCTGCCTTCTTGGAAAATCTTTGCATTAAAATAGATTGGATTACCCCGCTCCGCCAGATGCAGCTCGAAACGTTCATCTGGGGCGAACGTGAAGGCAGAGTTTGCCATCTTATAAAAAGATTTTTCTTTTCGAGGAGGTTGAAGAGCGCCTTTGGGTTGTTGCTATCAGCAAGGACTTGAGGCTGAGTTTCTGCATTACAACTGAGAACTTTCCACTACATTGACTTGTAAATCAGATAAGTGAAGTCGTGAAGTGCAGAGTAGAGAAGGGTGAAGCTCCCAGCTAACGCTGAAACTGCAGAGTCGGAGATTCCCGTCTCCGGAAAGAGCCTAGAAAAGCACGGTCCAATGCCCTCAATTTTAGTGAGAGGAAAACGCCTGTTTTATTCCTAAACCAACTAACTTTGACCATAGCTATGAGAGCGCAACAGAATAAAACTAATAGCATTTCCAGAGAGTCACGAACAGAAGCAGAAAGACTTGGAATATTTAATCAGCCTCCTCGTGCTAAAACCTTATGAACCAACTTCCTTCAACCCTATCTGCAAATTAATCAGGTACTCCATAATTTGTAAATTCAAACCAAGATTAACAACCACACACCTTCAGAGCAATGGGCCTTAAGCACTCTATATTCCATTTTCATGGCATCTTTCATAATTAAATTATTTTGGTAGCTGAGAATAAGCTCCAAAGTGTCCTATGAGACATCAAGAGTTTTCAGAAGTAAAAGTTTTTACTGTAGTTGCACATTCCTTGGTATTTTGACTCCCTTCCCCACCCTGCTCTTTATAATCTTTGAGGGACTCAGAATACATAGGCACTATTTTACAGGTATTGTGCTTTCTAGTAAATCAGACAATAATTTGGGGTCCTGAAAATTTCCATGCCTATCCTAAATCTGGTAGCACCTGATAGGGGAAACTACTGTTACCAGATCCTCTAAAAAAATAAAATTAAATTAAACCAGATCCTCTAAAAAAAATTAAATTAACTATCTTTGCCCAAGGACAAAAGCGACAAAACTCACTATAAAGCTATGTAGTCAAACATAATCATTTCATCTGAAGTAAGGTAAGAATATACCTCCATTAGAATAGCAGCCCTAAGTATTTCTGTTTTAACAACCCACAGAGGATACAAAAAAAATCTATCATTCTTCCCTGATGTATGAAAAAACAAAGAGCAATTTCATAGCAACTTTAGTGCTTTCTAACTTAATGGCTGTCCTTAAAGAAATGCAAGTATGATTTTTAAGTGTTTATAAGAAAGCAAAGAAAAAAAACACTGCAAAAATTATTTGGCTGGCAGGCCGCAGAGAAAGCTGGAATCTTTGCAGACTCACCAAACTAGAGAGCTCTTTCAAAACCGAAAGTCAAACAGCTTTTAACAGGTACTAAGTATTTAATACAACAAAATTATTAAATGTACATACTTTTTAATCACAAATAATGCTTTCTTTATTTCTAACTATTAGGGAAGAACTATAGTTATACAAAAAATAACCAAACCGCTGTAGCAAGAATAAATAACCTGCCAGACAACGGTAGTCAAGCTGGCTTTTGAAAAAAAATGAACAGAAATTTTCAAAATGATTACCAATGATCAAGTATGACTCCTGAGTTTGCTAGTTAGGTCTTGATGACAAGAACACGGCTTTCACAGAAATGTATTCATTTTCTAAGAACAGAATCTATCTTACTTTCACTTGTTAATCACAGTTACAAACAAAAACGATCACAAACAAAAATAAATTCACTCAGAAACCTTCTTTAAAATATTTTTTTAAATTAAAAACAAGATACTTTTGGTAAACTGCAGCATTAAGGAAGATTATCAAAAAGTAATAAATTTAACGATCCTCCTCCAGAATTATTTTTTTTTGGGAAAAAACAAATCAATATAGGAAATGTGAACAGGTTACAACCCTCAAAATTCCTCTTACACTGCTAGTCTAGTGGGCATCTTGTTTCTAGGATTTCTTCACACTTGACTGAAATGTTATAAAAAGAGAAATATTATGTTGAAAATTTTTAAAAAAGTTATTCTAAATATCCTTTTTCACTTTCTTATTTCAGCCCATCAAAGTTAAATCTCTAGAAAGCACCTGGTCTGCTCTGGGGAATTTCTTTCTTTTTCTTATTTTTCTTTTTTCCTATTTTAAGTCATAAAATTCATATACACTGTTGTAAAAAATGTACACAGTATTAAACATATTTCCTATTAAAATGTCTATATTTTATGCTATAAAAATCATTAAACATCTTCTAAAGTTAGGTGCTCCAAAATAAATGATTCAAATGTTTTAGTGAAAGCCCTCTTACAAGTAAAAAAGGTGATTAGTAGTGAGGAAGAAAATGGAAGGCAAATTCACAACAGACCAAAAGCAAAGTTGTACTTAGTAGCATCCACAATGATTAGTTATAGTCTCCCTATAAAATACTAGATTTTTCCATTAATTTAAAAATACAGACTAGGTTTTTCCTTAATACATGAAAAACATTTTTGTCTAATTTTGGGAATAACTATCTTAAAAATAGGAAACTACCTCTATGATATTTCCTTTTCCCCATTTCAAAGATGTAAGTTTTATTTTTATTTGTCTTTTTGAATTCTTAAAATCCAAAATCCAGTGACATTATTGTAGCTCTGAGAACCAAGAAAATAGAAACCACCAAAGGCAAGAGGCAACCTTGATGCTTTTAATTACATATCTTTTAGAAAGATTTATATTATATTTAATCTTAATAGACTTTGTTTTAAAAAAAAAAGAAATCCTCCAATTTTGATATAAGTTAGAGAATCTAAATCTCAGTAATTTGTACATCAGACCAGCTTACCCTATAAACAAGATAATTTAATAAAACATATTATATTAATAAAACATATTATATTAGTGTTTTAACATTACGTATTTTCTATATATTCTATATATCCTGTTAAGATGAATGGGTACCAACCTCAAATTTTTATTGGAAATAAGGAAGATATACATTTTTTAAAAGAAGAGGTTACATTAATCACTGCGCAAAGTCTCCTCTCATCATCTGGGTGCAGGATGTAGACACAGTTCACCGGTCTTCAGGGTGGCACCTGCCCATCCCATGGCACTATACTTCCTACTAGGCCCTGACCACTGCCAAGGTCAGTCAGCTTAAGTGTCTCTTTGGAGTCAGATTCCTGTGTAGTCTGCTGTGAGAAGAATGTTTGGGTGTGTGTGTGTATTCTTTTCCCAAACTCTCTGTATCATATCAAAGTCAACGTTAATGAAAACTAGCATGATGAAGGGAAAAAAATTACCAGCAACCAAATGATAGTTTCCCCTTAAGATGTATTTTAAGGCCGACGAGATGACCTCTCCCTTCCTCCTTGCCTCCCTTCTCCCCCACCCCTACCCCCATCTCATTCTTTTTTCTTTCTTTAAAGTCAGACTTTGACTTACTAACAATTTTTATTCATTTGAATCTGGTCCCTGTTATATTTTCTTCATTTTCTGCAAAGAAGTACAGTTTCCATTGTTTGTGAAGATAAAACAACAGACTGAGATTGTACGCAGGAAAAGAACCACGACAGGTTCGATGACATCAGCTTTAGTGTGGGCTTCGGCGGGTATTTGGGCAGGGGCAGCAGCCGGGTGAGGCAGGTGGGGCCCTGCCCGTGTTTCTCAAGGGTGAGGCTTTCGGCCTCCCGTGTTGTCCCGGTTTTCTCCGTGGCCCTCTTGCCCGCTCTGCGGTTACACTTCACGACGGGGTGGGCTGGCTCTCTACTTTAGAAAGTCTGAGGTTGGCAACCGCATCTCATGGAAGAATTCCATAGAAGGTTAAATTAGGATGAGATCGTCAACAGGCTTCTAAAAGGCAGAGTTCCAGGCATGCCTGAGGCCACAGGGCCTCCTTCAGGTCCTCAGTCCCCAGTCTGCCGCTTTTGGCCCCTCCTCTCTCCTCCAGCTCCCCACCCCATTCTTCAGCCAGCCTTTTTTCCTCTAACCCTGCAAAAAATGAGCGGCGCTGTTGTTTTGCTCCAACTAACAAAACAGCTAAGAAGCAGCAGCAGAACAAGACTGCCCTTTTCAAAACAGTCCACGTGGTCAGCCTAGTTCAATGCAGCACTTACAGTCAAAATGAACAGAGAGGGAGCTGTTTGTGAAACTTCTGCTTGCCTTCAGACTACTCTCATCCCCTCCCTTCTCAGCCACCTAAATATCCAAACGGGTTTGTATGATGGGCTATATTTTCTCACCCCAAAATGTTCCTCAGTCCAAATTGCTAATGTGTCAGGTTCAGCTGCCTAAATTCCCTAAGCAACATTCCCTGTTCCATAAAAAGCATGCGACTGCAAGCACAGCAGCCTTGCTCCCGTTCTTGGAACATAAACTTGGCCTGGGAAGGCGGTGGAACAGGCAACATGGGTGCTTTAAAGGTAGACAACACCGGAGGTTCCATTTCACTCGCAGGCAGCCAGGGTGGACAAGTGGAGGCCACCTTCATTTTTCTTCTGGCTACTACACTGATGCCCTGTGAACTATCCCTGCTCCAAAAGAAACTACCCCTCTAATGGAGAAACAGTGACTGAATTTGTAGTGTTTTTCATGATGGCACTTGTTTCATTAAGAGGCTTAGAGTTCCATATAACAAACAGCCTCAGGTGACTTGAAAACTACCTACTACTTGCAGATTAGTAAAGTAAGCTTGAGTCATTTCTTCTACATTAATACAATCTCACTGTGTATAATAATCACTGGCTTTTATCTGACACATGCGTATACACCTCTACCTCTAGCAAAAGTACCACTCAAACTATCCTAAGCAGATGTGAATGCTTCATTCTTACTTTTGAGTCTGCAAAAGAAGAGATTCCATAGCCTATCTTGGCACTGTCAGACTTCATACTGAACAATATAACAATGTCCCTATACTTCAAGATACCTGCACATGCTCTGCTGGTCCATGTCTCCCCGACTTTCTGTATAGTATTCCCTCTCCAACTTTGTTCATACAGCTAACTCTGCTTTATTCTTCAATAGCTATGTCACCTCCCTCCACTGTCCCAGATCCAAATAGTCATTACTGCCTCCTCTGTCCCTTGTACATGGATCTATGCTGTTCTCTTGGAAAATACCATGTTTGTTTATATGCCTGTCCTCTCTACTGACTCAGAGTTCCTTGCAGACCTAATTATTTTTGAATTTCCAGTGCCTTCCCTATTTGTTTGCTAGGCAAGCATTCTACCACTGAGCTACATCCCCAGCCCTTCCCTGATCTATGGATCACAGTTAGATCAAAGGTGGGAGGTTGGTGACTGGAGAATAACTGGTTATTCCTAACCAGTTTATTATTTTAGGATGTTAGTTACATCCTAAAAGAAATCAGTGTGGAACTGGAAGAACACAGTGGATCTATCAACATTTAACATTCCCCACATCTACCTCTCATACCTATTTCAATTGGCAAGGATGGAAACAGAAGAATTTGCTGAGGGGAACAGAATAAAACTAATAAAATAACTGGAGGAAAAGACAGAGTAGGTGATATTTATAAGTAAGATGGGAAAAACAAATAATGGAGGTCAAAACAAAGTTTTGAACTTAAAGGCTGACTGTGAACAAGAATAACAGGAACATTACTTCCCAGCCCCTACACAAATGTACTGTACCGCAGTTTAAGCATCCCAGCATCATGTCTGCCTTGCTAAATACAAGTCACAGCTCTATTATAATGATTCTTCCTTGAAGCTCTTTTTTATTTTGATGATGTATGTGCTATATTCTACAAAAGCCTTTCTGAGATTAGACCAAAGGGAGAGATGCAGAAAAGGAGAATTAAAATTTTTTGAGCTGTACCCGGTGCTTGCTAAGCACTTTATATAGACCATCTATACACCATTCTCCCAACAAGTCCAACTGTTAGCATAATTAGTCTTAAACAGTTTTAAACCTAGGTCCCTCTGGTTCTAGATTCATAGTGCTTTCCATAAGTCATACTACTCCAATTTCTAATATCAGCATTAAGAACATAAGAAGTATAAAAAAATAAAAACTTAAGACACATTTCTATGCTAGTTTTCTTCAAACTAAAGTTGTAATATCAGTCTCCCTCAGGTATATAATAAATAACAAATTTAATTAAAAATTTACATGCCATTTATTATTTTGTAATAAGATAAAATAAACTGTCACCATCAATACGTTTTATATACATATATATAAAAGTTTGCATTATTTTTACACCAAGAACCAAGACAAAAGTTCTTATGTATTTAATAAAAATAATGTCTAAACTGTTTAAAGATTAACAACATAAAATATAAAAATCGTCTTGTCACTTCTTCCACAAAAATGGATTAAAAGCTCTCTTAACTTTTGTTTCATTTATGTTTCAGGTGTAAAGTTATAGTGTGCTGATATTCGTATAGAAACAATACATTAAAATTATATAAAATATCAGCTTCAAAAATAAAACAGTTCACCTAAAAACAAACAAGCAAACAAAATAAAACAAAAGGACATAAGTTGGTTTCAAAGGTAAGGGGTATATCACTCACTCATTCATCTGACAACTATTCCACAGCTACTTTGAGCCAGGTGCTCTACTCTCTTTGTGGACATAAACATAAGTAAGTTCTGGTAATTGTCTTCAGGTTGCTCTCAGTCTAATGGGAAAGAGACACAAAAACAAATAACTCGGTTCATTCTCTTTTCCCCAGGCTCTGCTGGGTTCCCCCACTCCCTGTCACATTTTGCTGCCTCTTTACAAACTTTCCAAATGTTAGTAGCTGCTTCTTGTTCTTTATTTATACACTAGTAAAATATGAGAAAGTGGCACCATTCATAATAGGCCCACATTGCTAAAATCACTCTAGAGGGAAACCAAATGGAGCAAACCAACTTGCTTGTGTTGCTGTGGATTCCAAGGTGCTAGGGTATTCGTTCATTCATTTATTCATACATTCTGGAGAGCCAACAGGAGGCTGGGGAGACACTGGTGGGAACGACATAACCAGGGTTCCTGCCCACAGGACTCACTTTCTAAACATTCCAAGGGGGGCAGCAGGCAGTCACCAAATCCATGGATTGTGACAGGTGTGCTCTAAGGGCAAACACACTTGCCGCAAGGAAGCACACGTGGCACAGGGGTTGACCCTGGCTGGAGAAAAGGAAGGCCCCTCCTCAGAAGGGATCCTTGAGAGCAGGGAGGTGGGGGGTGGGGTAGGAAGGAGAACAGGGAGGAACAGCATAGGCAAAAGGCTAAAGCTGAAAAGAACACAATGACTCTGGGTAACGACAGAAGACTGGTGTTCTTAGAAGACAAGGAAAGTGAGACAGCAGCCCCAAGACAGAGCTGGAAAGATGGCACTGGCCAGATGATACAGAGCACTGTAGGTGATGTTTTGGATTTCAAGTCTCATCCTAAGGGCAATGGGAATGTATAGAAAGGTTAAAGCTGGTCAGCTGAACTCACGTTATGCCCTTTCCAGTTCCCTTGGCCTCTCATGATTGAAGTATTAAGAAAAACATGTGAAGACATTTCAGTGACGGAAAACATATTCAGAACAGAAATCAGAGTGTTCTAGATGAAAGGATGTTAAAATAAGAATGAATAACAATGGGGTTCTCTTCGTGACACTATTATCTGGGGTAGATCATTTAATCTCAAAAATATCTCCCACTTCCTCATCTATCAAATGAAAGTACTTAAAAATTCAAATTACACATAACCCCCCTTTTTTTAAGAGAGGGAGAGTGAGAGAGAAAGAGAAAGAATCAACTTTTATTTAGTTTTTCTTCTGGTTTTCATCACTCCAACAGTTGTGTATGTGGTGCTGGGGTTCAAACCTGGGTCCTCACACATGCCAGGCAAGCGCTCTACCACTGAGCAACCATTCCAGCCCTCACATGTTTTTTTTTTTTTTTTAAGAGAGAGGGACAGTGAGTGAGAGAGAGAGAGAGAGAGAATGAATCAGTTTTTATTTAGTTTTTCATGTAGCCCTCATTGCTCTGATACCTAGCTGTGTATGTGGAGCTGGGGCTCGAACTTGGGTCCTTGCATATGCCAGGCAAGTGCTGCAACCACTGAGCCACCACTCCAGCCCACATACTTGTTTTAAAAAGCTAATGAGATAACATTTGGAAATACTTTGATTCTCCAAAATAGGCTCCTAGAAGACACTTTGTTTCATTCATTGATATACCTAGTACCTAGAGAATGGGTAGATGAATGATGGATGGATGGTGGGGAGGGAGAGATGGCAGACAGACAGATGAATGGATCACATTAAGTACCACACTGTGCAAAGATAAAACAAGATACATAGTGTGGGGAAGAAATCACCCTCCATGGGGCTCTTGATACCACGACATCACACACACCTGTCAGCTAGCCCCTCCACAGGCGTGGGCTAGCTGCTCAGCTGGCCAGCACAGGGTCAGAGGCTGTGACACCCACCTCTTCAGTATAGTTAGGAGAGTGATTCTAAGTGCCCTTTGTGTTTCTTTCTGAGAGACTGGTCCCTGGAAAGTACCCAAAGCCAGGCCTTTGGTACACAACCTTCCCTACTAATTAATATAACCCATCATCATTTCAGATGCTTACTTGTTGGTGTACCAAATGCAGTATTCCAATACATTTCTATACAACTTCTTAAACTCTTCTTACATTGCATAGTCTTAACTATGTGTACCCAATTGATTGTTTTTTTAAAGGGGGGGAAAGGGGAAGAGGGAGAATCAATTTTATTTATTTTTTCATCTGTTTGTTTTTCTGACAGTTGTGTATGTGGTGCTGGGGTTTGAACCCAGGTCCTTGTGCATGCCATGCATTCGCTCTACCACTGAGCCACCACTCCTTGTACACAATTTCTTAAAGAATTATAACTTAAGGTAAAAAATAAAGAGGCATAATATAAAAGTCTTAAATTGTTCTTTGATATTTATTAGATTTACAGCAATAATTTTGGCAACCACGACTGAACACCTACTTTATTCCAGGCACAGAGTTTAACACTTCACTTATATTACCTATAGTTCTCACAATTTCTGGCAAGGTAAGGCCTACCGACTCCACTTCATGCAGAAGAAAATTAATGCTCAGAAGAAAAAGTCCAAGATTATGGGGTTGTTAGGAGTGGAGCCAGGATTTAAATCTGGGTCTTTTAAATAATATAGTGCACATTCTTTATACCACATACTATTATAAAAATCTTCTAAAAGAGACTGAACTATATATATGATAAGAACAATCCCTTACTGAGCATTTAATATGTGCCAGGTAGGTGTCAAATGTGTATTCCTTGCTTTACCCCAAAAGGTTGGTCGGGGGTCTCTCTCTCTCTCTCTCTCTCTCAAGATAGCTCACATTCTCCCTTGGATGTATATTTGCTTCCCTAAGTAAACCTTTGTGCCTTCAAATATACATATTATATGTATATGTATTTTATATATAACATATTTTATATACACACAAGGCAGCACTATATTCTTTACAAATCCTCAAAACCCTGTAAGATGAAGAGCTGAAGCAGTGAAGATGCTGAAGTTAGAGAGACTCAGACTTGCCAACACTTAAACTACTAAATGGTAGACCTGGTTGGATTTTAACTCTGGTTTCTGACTCTGAAATGTACCCTCTTAACCATCATGCAAGAGTTCCTCCATTCAAACACTATCAGTATAACTTGTACGTCTTCAAAAGAAAATGTCAAAACAGAAGGACTGGGTCAATCAATCATTTTAAAGCTCATTCAAAATAACTGCTGCATTAAGACTGTCTCTAAGAGCCCGTTACCAACCATTTTCTCAGAGACTGCCGCCTTGTTCCGTTCCCCCACATGGCCTTTAGAACTACCTAAAACCAGCATTTTTGCTACATGTGTTTTCCTTTTTCAGTTGGTAAGCAATTTAGAAATCTATTTCTAAAACTACCAGTTCAAATGGAACTCCTATCTCTATTCAAATCTTCAGAGACACTCTCAAAATGCATGCTATTAAATTAGCCCACAATTCTTACCATTAAACAATGTCCTCTGCATTGTCCAGATGATGTTCAAAGTCACTGTGCAAATTGCTCACATGCCAAATAAAATACTGGCTGTTACTGTTTCATAATCAATTTTGTCAGTCATATCAAGCCTTTTGAGATAATCCCAACACTATTATCTCCCTGTCAGAAATAATTCTTCTCTAAAACAGAAGATTCCTCGGGGAATCAGTTATTTTGTTAAGATAACTTTGAAATTTTTCATTTGCAATCAAGAAGGTACCAGTCCAATAAGAGACCTGACCTTGTTGATCTACTGATGGGGTAAACACAAAAAGGTTTTCCTTATATCTATTGAGAACTTTATTCAAGTACCTTTCACACTGACTTGATTTGTACAGCAAATAGCTGGCAAACGTGTACATTAAACATAATCAGTGAAAAAGGTACCCAGCAATTCTTGGAAAAACATTCAGGAAATAATGCGTATATGTGAGAGTTCATGCCTGTGTCAACTACTCTCAAAGAATGAAAAACAAACATTCTTTGCTCATACGGGAAGTACCTAAACAGTCCCTAACAAAAGCAAAGCGAATATGCTGACTTGGATGGCATACCCGAATTTGTGCTTACCCTCAAGTTAGGATGCTCCATCAATGTGAAAAAAATTACAAAAGCATACACATAGTACACAGGTACAGTGAAACTGCATTAATAGATGCTGCAGGAAAACAAAAAAAGGAAACGTATCCCTTTTATACCCATTGTCAACACTGTTGCAGAGTTTCCCCAGTTTTTTTCCCCCTAGAATGTATGTCTCTAAGAACACTTGGAGTTTTTCTAATACAGGGCTGTGCCACATACACTGTTCCCCAACCTGCTTTATTTTGCTCTGTTTTTCCACCCAGTTGTAACTAAGGGTCAACATTAAAATAATAATAATAAACATAGCTCTACATCTTTAATTCTTTCATAACTGATTTAACCAACTTTTACTGACGAACAAGTTTCTTTCAGTCTTTGGCTTTTAAAACAATACTGGAACAAACAACCCTTTACATACAATACTTGTCAAATTAATCCTTTCAAATTCTTAGAAATACATCTGTCAAAGGGTGTGACTTTTGGTACATATTGTCAAAGTGCCTTCCAGAAAGACCATTCCAACTGACACTTCTGTCAGCTGCACGTGAGAGTGCAGGCTTTACAGCCCGACCTTTCCTAGCCTAGCCGTGAGTATGCTTTCCAAATCATTGTCCGTTCACTGCCAATCTGATAGCAAAACAAATGGTAACTTCTGGTTGCCTCCGCTGTCTTTTCTTTTCCTAACTATAAAAACTTAACAGGCGGTAAAACAAAAGCTTTGGAGGTGAAAAATCCTGCTAAATGTGTGATCTAGGACAAGCTGCCTAACTCCCTACACTGAACTGTCCTCATGGCAAAATGTAAATAAATAACTGTACCTCAGTATTTTCTTAAGTGTTAAATGTAAAGCCCTTAGTGCAGTGCCTGGCAAACTAAGTAAATGGTAACTGCTAGTAAATGGTTGTCACAGTAGTAATGGAGTACTACCAGCCATTGATGTTGCTTCTCTAATTGTCTTTTCAAACACCTGGTCCATTTTTGTGCTCCAGAATTCATATTTTGATTATTAACCTGTGTGAGCACTCTAAAAATTATGAGCAATAGCCCTTTGACTGCTATGTATGTGGCCAATGTTTTTTCTACACTGTCATTACCTTTTCACCTGAATTATGGTATTCTTTACAATATAAAAGTTAATTTTTATGCAGTAAATCTAACCTCTCTCTTTTTAAAATTTCTTTGGTTTCTCCTAATGGCATGTTTATGGAGATCTTCACTACCACAGACAAGATTATAAATAAAAAATGGGTGTATATTTTATGCTACTTTTATATTCTTTGGTTTTTTAACAGTAAAATCTTTAACTATAATAATTGATTCGCTATTAAGTAGGAATTCAACTTTATTTTCCCCTAATTGACTAGTATATAATCCAAACACTTTTTATAAATCTTTCATAATTGATGAGATGCCACTTATTAATTTAAAAGTTGATTAATTCTGAAATCAAAAAGCTCTAAAAATCAAAAAGATTTGTTTGGTCTTAAAATTCAATTGGTAGCAAAACTTGATTTGAACTAATGTGAGGCTGTATCTGGTCTTTATTTATCCCATTGGGTGTCACTATTCAACAGTTTTGCTGTGGAAATACATATGAAATTGATTATGAGATATTGCTAAATACCCTGAAGTCTAAAACATGGCTGACCCCAATGTATGGATAAGGGACTGTAGATCTGTCCTAAGTTGTCACACGTATTCAAATCTGCTTCTAGTCTTCCTATTGTAACTATTCCATTCTATTTTCTCTTTATTCTGTTAATATGATAAATTACACTGATTTTCAAATGTTAAACCAATTTTATGTTTTTGAGATAAACCCCATTTGGCACAGATGCATTTTCTATTTTGCTGCATTCTGCTTGCTAATATTTTGATAAGCTCACATCTATGTTCATGATATCTGCAATTTTTTCTTACAATGTTTTTCAAGTTTTGGTATCCAGATCATACTGGCTTCCAGTTTCTTATTTTGCTTACCATTTTGTTTTTCTTTTCTGTATTTTCTAATGTTTTAACATTTGATAAAATTTTCCATTTTTTCATTCTTTTTTATTTTTTAACAAGATGTTATTTTTCATTATAGTTTTACATATTGAAGGGGTTTGTTCACTATTCTCTAAAGCAATTTTTTTTTTAAAGAGAGAGGAACAGTGAGAGAGAAAGAAAGACAATCAATTTTTTATTTTAGTTTTTCATGTGGCTTTCATGCTCCGAGACTTCACTGTGTACGTGGTGCTGGGGTTTGAACCTGTGTACTTGTGCATGCCAGGCAAGCACTGAGCCATATTTTTGACCTTCAGAAATATCTGATCAAATTCTATAGAATAATAATTACATTGTAATTTGTTGGAACTGCATTAAGTTTTAAAATAAAAGGGACAAAAGAGATTGATATTTTATTATGTTGACATCTTCTAACTAATGAACACAGTATGTTTATTGATTCAAATATCCTTTTACAACTCCATCAGAAGACTTCTAGAACTTATAAATAAATTTAGCAAAGTTGCAGAATACAAGATCAAAAACACCCATAAATCAATAGCATTCCTATATTCCAACAGTGATTTAGCCTAAGAATTGAAATAAGGAAATCTATTCCATTAACAATAGCTTAAAAAAATAAAATAAAATACTTGAGAATTAATCTAACAAAGAAAGCAAAAGAACTCTTTAATGAAAATTATAGAACACTGAAGAAAGAAAAAGGAGATGATGGAAAGACATCCCATTTTCTTGGATAGGCAGAATTGACATAATTAAAATGGCCATTGTGCCAAAAGTGCTGTACAGATTCAATACAATCCCCAAGATACCAATGACATTCTTCACAGATACAGAAAAATCAATTCTCAAATTTATTTGTAAGAATAAAAAACCCAGAATATCCAAAGCAATACTAAGTTAAATAAAGCAGGAAGAATCACAATGCCTGACCTGAAATTATACTGTAGAGCTGTAGTAACAAAAACAGTATGGTATTGGTATCAAAACAGACCAGTAGAATAGAATAGAAGACACAGAGACAAATCCACAAATCTTTAACCATCTGATATTTGACAAAGGGAGAAGAAATATAATTTGGAGGAAAGATAGCCTGTTCAACAAATAGTGCTGGATAAATTGGATAGTCATATGCAGAAAAATGGAATTAGAATCTCATCTTCACCCTGCGCAAAAATTAAATCAAAATGGATCAAGGTCCTAGAAATTAAACCAGCTACCATATAACTATTAGATGAAAAAATAGGATCAACACTCCACTATATAGGCAACAACTTCCTTAACAAGACTTCCATAGTGCAAGAATTAAATCCAAGATCAATGAATGGGATGCCATTAAGCTAAAAAGCTTCTGCACAGCTAAGGAATTAGTCAAGAACATGAAGAGAGAGCCTGCAGAATGGGAGAATATCATGGCCAACTACACCTCTGAAAGGGGTCTAAAATCCAAGATATACAAAGAACTCAAAAAATTTAATACCAAAAACATACACAACTCAATCAAAAATGGGCTAAAGAACTAAACAGAAACTTCTCATCAGAAGAAATAAAGAATACCAATAAATATATAAAAAATGTTCAACATCTCTAGTAATCAGAGAAATGCAAATCAGAGAAATGTGTGTATATACATATGCATACACACACATATACGTATGTACAATGCAGTTTTACTCAGCTA
The DNA here is from genome assembly GCA_004027875.1 of Aplodontia rufa. NCBI lineage: Eukaryota > Metazoa > Chordata > Mammalia > Rodentia > Aplodontiidae > Aplodontia > Aplodontia rufa. The sequence goes on along the minus strand of PVKS010000034.1, from coordinate 76,095 downwards.
TTAAAAAGAACGAAATCATGGTATTTGCATGGTAAATGGATGGAGATGGGAAAAATTATGTTGAGTGAAATAAGCCAAACTTAGAGACTCAAAGGTCAAATGTTTTCTCTCATATGCAGAAGCTAGAGTACAACTAAGGATAGGGTGAAAGACAGTCCATATTATATAATAGTCTCACTAAGTTGGGATAACACATGATCTGGGGGAAGTCTAATTATGAAGAGGAAAGCAGGGGGAGGATGGGGAGAGAAGAGGGGGGCTATAAATACTCTGTGGTACATTTTACTCCCCTGAGAAGCTAAATAATATTCATACAGGCATTTAAAACTAGAAAAAATTTTAAAAATTATTACATATGTATATATACATTAATATCTGTAACCAGGAAGAATGCAGTGGAGGTACAAAACCAGGGAGTGGGTGGGAGAATCCTGGGAAAGATTGGGTTCAAGTTACATTGTCATTATGTAGGAGTATACAAATGTGTAACAACGAATCCCTTCATTATGTAAGACTATGTTGCACCAATAAAAAGATTATAACATCATATTGTGGAATTAATAATGTGTAAATACAAAACTTATAATTCTTGCACAAAAATATAGGAGAAAAATAATCAGATTTTTATATATTTCAATTATTAAATTTGTATAATTAGAACTGCAAATTGTAATATGTTAAGATGCATACTGTAATACAGGAACTTGTAAAAAATTAAAATTATTTCATTTAAATACTAGTAAGAAATTAAACTGAATAGAAGAAAAAAGATACCCTTTTACATAATTCAGTTAAGTCTGTTAGCATTTTTTATATAGGTCCTGCCCAATTCTTATTAATCTTATTCCTACATATTTTATATCACCCTTATCTTTTAACTCAATCCATGTCTGGCTACCTTATTTTGTTAGTTCTCATTATCAATGGTGGATAACAGAGTATCTATGACAATTTTTTCCTAGGAAGAGGTGGAGTGTTGTGTGGCAGGAAAGAGCTGAATATCATTATTTCCTTTATTCAACAAACATTTGTAAAGTACATAATGTGTTATAGGCAGTGAACATTCACAGTGATAAGATGGTAGTCCTGTCCTCCAGGGTTCACAGTCCAGAGGGGAGGTAAATGAGAAAACATGCAAGTGGAATATAATAACACACATTTTGTGTTAAAGAAATGCACAGGAGAGCAACAGACAGTCCACCTCCAGGAGTACAGACTATAGTCAGAAAACCTTCCCCAAGATCTGACACTTGGGGTAGGCCTCGGTCTCCCCTTAAACATGCCTGGTGAGGAATGCAGGCATATTCAGAAATTGCATAAGCCCTTCGAACCTGGCAAATGCCACTGACACCAAAGCTGAGTGCACTCTGTCTTCTACGTCAGAACATGGCAGCAAATCCATCTGGCTCGCTGGCCCTTCCTCCTGCTCAGCTGTCCTGGCTGCCTGTCTCTGAGCTGGGAACTAGGCACTGTGAATCAGGAAGCCATCATTCCCATCCCCTCATCTGCCTGCAAAACCTCAGAAGAGGCAGTCAGTGCCAAGTGGAATCTCTGCAGCTTCAGATGCTAACTAGTCTGGCTCTAGGCTCTTTAAAGCTCACCAAGTGCTATCACTTGTTTTTACACAGGGACATTATGTACTGGGAAGAAATGTTTCCATTTCATGTTGAAAATGGTAACAAAGCAAATGAGTGTGGAACTGCTGTGCTTCTCCTGGATAGCACAGGCTCTGGTACCCAAACAGGCCTAACAAAGCTGAGACTCACCCCTTGGATGCATTATTTACTCCCCATCAGCTCTGTATTAACTGTGTAATCATCCTGCAACAAAAGAGCCCTTTGGAGAGTGATGACAGGAAGCCATGCATGGAAGAAGAGAGTAAGGATATGCAGTCACTTGTGTTATTACTGAAGAGTCCCCAGGGATCTGTTCAGTTATTCAAAAGCACATCTGGAAAGAATTCACCTGTCTTGAACCCTGCTTGCTCAACAGCAAAATAAGGAAAGCACTACAAAATGCTCAATCAGGGTGATCTTTTCAATTGCAGAGGCTGAAAGTTTTCCCACCTGAGCATCATAAATAAGGCAAATTGCGTAATAGGAACATAAGAGTTGTTGCTGAAAGATGCAATCACAAAATAAAAGGTCCTTTCAAAATGAGTATAGTTGGTAATTATCCAGGAATGGATTATAACAAAGAGCAACTCCAAGGTTCCTGCTTCATCATGTTATCGTGAAACTGAGAAGGCCAAATGCTAAAGATGCCTTCTTCCTGTTTTTGATGATCGCTCTATTTCTTTCTATTAACTTCTGTGCTATAGTAGACTATCTTCTTTATCAGTCTAATCTCCAATTCTACAATGCACAAATTGCCACTTGTTCTTTTATGCTATCAGAACCAGAATTCTACTTATTAAAATTCATAGCAAAAAATGAGGAAAAAATAACAAATTTCGGTTCCTTATATTTCACAGCCATGATATATATTTATAAATCAAAGGAAAACTGTTCAGATTAGAGAAGTACTCCTCCAACAAGATAGTTCTAATAAACCTTGGTTTTCAAATATAGAAAGCAAAACCTGAAAAACATCAAACATGCAGTTAAATATAAAAATACATTTACTGACCCAAATTAATAATATGCAATCTCAAAGAGGCCTAACAAAGTTGAAAAGTCATCAAATAACAATTACTCTTTGCCAGTTCATGAGCATTAACCACATAAACAACTAGAGCAGCAAACATTCAGGCTAACTCAGTAGGAAAATCATGGAACTTGAAGCCCTAGGTTTGAATAACAGCTTCATGATGTGCTAGCTTTGACAACCCAGAAAAAGTTTACCTCTCCAAACTTCCTCATCTGTTAAATGGGAAAATACCTACCTTGAAGGGAAAGGCTTTGAAGGATTGAAAGAAAATGTGTGTGTGTGTGTCCGTCCAAACAATGGAAGGGATAGAGAGGCACTCCACAGTCATCTAGTTTCTCATTCAAATCCTGGTAAAAAAATATATATATATCTCTAGCTTCTCATCCCACAATGGACATTTATTGTTTAATATATCAAATTCTTTCCATTACCAACACACCAAATTTTATATTACAATATTTCACAAGTCAAATTCTCTCTGCAACAAATTTGAATCTCTTATATATTTCCAATTTTTTATATTCATGCTTTAACAAACACTTTTGCACCACCAGCAGAAGCATTTCTTAAAGAGTTTATAAGGGATTTGGTTGAGAGGAGTGGAGCAAGACTGCATGGGGTAGAGACCTTGAGTCTTTAAAGTCAATAGTAGTGTCTAGTTAGACTTCTGTTTCTAAATTAATCAGTGGTTTTTTTCCCCTTCAAAACAGAACAGTTTAAGAACATGTGACTACAAACAAATGAGTATGTGTAGCAGATGGTGACAAATGGGACTTGAAAATTGAGCTGAATGCTGCTGATCACAGTGGTTTTAAATTCTTTTATTCTTAGACAAACATTTTCCCACTGATACTTACAGTTGTGCACTGGTTTAAAAAGAAAAGCACAAACCAGACATGGTAGCACACACCTGTAATCTCAGCTGCTTGGGAGGCTGAGCGAGGAAGATTGCAAGCTGGAGCCCAACCTGGCCAACACAATGAGAAGAAAGGGAAGAAAGAAAAGCCCAGGGCACCGACAGTGAAATACAACGAGTCAATGCAGATCTGAGCATAAAACTCAGTTTTCCTTATAGACACCTGTCACATTCATCTACTCAAAATTCCATTGTAACAAAACGTCTAAAACTATATTAAAAAGATTCAATGCGGAGGCTGAGGCAGAGGATCCCAATTCAAAGCCAGTCTCAGCAACTTAACAAGGCCCTAAGCAACTTAGTGAGACCCTGTCTCAAAATGAAAAATAAAAAGACCAGGGGGATGTGGTTTAGTGGTTAAGCACTCCTGGGTTCAATCCCTGGCACAAAAAAAAAGGTTCAAGACACTAACAATTATAGTCAATGTATCTTATCTCTTATTGAGAATAAAAATAATCTACATTATGTTATTTGCATAAAACAGTATCTTGAAACAGAAATATCACTGTTTTATTTTTTCAAAGGCAAAAAGTGGAAGGTTAAGAGACTTCTGATTTTTGGTTGTGCGAGTAAATACGAAGCTTGCAGATAGACACTCTGGTCACAAGTAAAAGACTGAACAAAAGGAAGAACCAATTACTAGTAGAGAAGTCAGACTACAGAGCAAACCACTACCCCCCAAACTGGAGGAAGGCAGGCAGATGCAAAGAACCAACACACTGCAAAAGAAACCTCCACAGAAAATTCCCCTGTGCCTCCCGCAGCCTGTAGGCAAGGAAGGGTGTTTCAAATGTGCCACATCACTGAGTTCTTCCAAACAAGGAGAAACCAACCAGAGCCTAACCCACAGGAGGTTTAGCAGGGCCTAAACGACCTACGGGAAGGGTAACACCCACTTCAGCCCAACCAAGCCACTCTCCCACTTAAGGAAAAAAAACAAAACAAAACAAAAAAAACAACCTAAGGAATACATGTGAAGTTTCCAGACCAGAGGCACAGGCTCTCTAAAGACTGAGACATAATCCCAGGACTACAGAACACTTTCCCTCATCACTACATTAATACTAGAGGCATATTTATTAAAATTCTTTTATCCAACACTCATGTCAAACTGTACAATGAAACAGGGAATTTAAAACAACTACAATTAAACCCATTTTGTCCCATCATCCAAGATATGGACCTCATATAAAAACAAATATAGTACATATAATACATAATAGTAAGATTACAGTATAAAAACAAATATAGTATATATAATCTATAATAAGATTATAATAGAATAATCATTCTATATAAGCTCTAGGTTATGATCTCCACACTATTTTAATGCACTGTGTCAATTTCATTCAAATAGTCACAGAATTGAAAACTTGGGACTTAATGGGTTAATACGCTAAGGACTCTAACGGATAATCAACATATAAACACAGATGGGTCACAAAATCAGAGAAATGGAAACTGTAAGGTAGGGGTATGAAAAAGAAGCACGAAAGATCAAAAACTCTGTAACATAAATGAAGAATGCCTTTATTGGATTTATTAGCAGACTTGACACAGCAGAAGAAAGAATATCTGAGCTTGATAGTACGCCAATAAAAACCAATAAAACTAAAAAGCAAAGAACAAAGACTGGGAAAACTGCATATCCAACAACTGTGGGACAATTAAATAAGGTATATCACACATATAAGGGGAATGCTAAACGGGAAAAAAGAGAGAAAGAAAAAGAAAAAATATTTGAAAATACTGGCTGAGAATGTCTCCAAACTAATGTCAGACACAAAAGTACAGATTCAGGAAGCTTACAGAACACCAAGTAACATAAATGTCAACACACACACAAGGGAAAAAACTCACTGCACCTAGGCATATCATTTTCAAACCACAGATAATGAAAAATTCCTGAAAGAGACCAAAGAAAATAAAACAAAATCTATAGAGAAGAAAAGGCAAAAATTACATCTCACTTCTCAGACATCATGTAAGCAAGAGGACACTGCAGAGAGAGATTTAAAGATCTGAGGAAGAAAATAAAAACACCAACCTAGAATTCTGTACCCTGTGAAATCATCCTTCAAAGCTGAGGAAGAAATAAAGATTTTCTCAAACAAAAACTGATAAAATTGCTGTCAGTAAACAAGCCTTGCAAGAAATATTAAAGGAGGTTCTTTAGAGGAAAGGAAAATAAGATTACATAAAAAAGAACATCAGGAAAGAATAAACTAAGGGAAAATAAAAATTATTTTCTAACAGATAAAGGTTTGTTTCAAATAATAATAGCAAAATGTATTTTATCATATATTGTTATATATGTATATTATACAGAGAGAGTTATAAATGCTTATATATAAGTGAAATTAATGACAGCAATGATGCAAGGGACAAAAGAAAGAATTTAGGGATGTTTTGTTAGTACAAGGTACTTGCATGTATAGTTATTTGAAAGTAGACTTGGATTAATTGTAAATATACTCAGCAAACTCTAGAGAACTCACTAAAAAAAGCTAAAAGAAAAAACTATAATTGATATGCTAAGAGAAACAGAATAACATAAAATAATTGAACATTAAACTACAAAAGGCAGAAACAGTGTGGAAGATAAAGGCAGAAACAAAAAAGTAGGCAATAGAACACAGTAACAAATATGGTAGCTATTAATACAATTATGTAAAAAATCACCTTCAACATCAATGGTCTAAATATAAGACAGAGATTGTCCAAGTGAGTCAAAAAACAAAAGCCCACTATGTGTGATCTATGAGAAATACACTTGAAATATAAAGACATACATAGATTAAAATGGATGAAGAAAGATATGCCATGCTAGCATCAATCCAAAGTGGGAACAGCTATAATAATTTCAGACAGAGTATATTACAAAACAAGGACAGTCATCAGAGATAAAGAAGGGCATTACATAATGATAAAGAGATCAATACTTTAAGATGATGTAAGAATCCTCTATGTACATGTTCCTAAAATACATGAGACAAAAACTGACCGAACTGCAGGTAGAAAAGCATAAGGGCATAAATGAGCTCAAGAACAACATCAATCAATTAGATATGATTGGCATCATGTTCATCAAACTAGTTCATCAAACAACAGCAGATTACACATTCTTCTTAAATTCACATGAAATATTCACCAAGATAAACCATATGTGGGGCCATAAAACACACACTAATGAATTCACAAGACCAGAAAATTTGCAGGATGTAGTAAAAGCAGTGCTTATAAGGAAATGTACAGCATTGTATTCAGATATCAGAAAAGAAGAGAGACCTAAGATAAGGTTCAACTAAGGAAAGGAGAAAAAGAAAAGCAAATTAAATCCAAAGTAAGTAGAGGAAAAGAAATGATAAAAATCAGAACACAAATCAATAAAACTGAAAACAAGAAATTAGCAGAGAAAAATGAACAAAATCAAAAGCTTATTTTTCGAAAAGATCCATAGCCAAGCTAATTAAGAATAATGGAGAGAAATCAAATTACTAATAGCAAAAATGAAGAAGGGGCTCTCACTAAAGATCGAATGGACATCTAAAGGATAATAAAGAAATTTTATGAACAACTCCATGCCCATAAATTTGATAACCTAAAGGAAATGAACCAATTCACTGAAAGGTACAATCTGTCAAATCTCACACAAAAAGAAGTAAGCAATCTGGGTAAGTCTACATGTACCAAAGAAATTGAGTCAATATTTAATAGCTTTTCATATGTTAATATGAAACAACATAATAATAACAAAAAACATCAAGCCCAAATTGGTTAACTGGTGAAGTTTACCAAAAATTTAGGAAGAAATTATACCAATTTTACACATTCTCTTTCAGAAAAAAGAAGCAATGGGAATATTTCCTAAGTCATTCTATAAGGCCAGCATCACTCTAATACCAAAATCAGAAAAGACATTACAAGAAAAGGAAACTACAGACCAATTTAACTCAAGTACACAGATATAAAAATTCTCAATAAAATATTAACTAATCAAATTGAACAATGTATAAAAAGAATCATACCCCATTACTGAGTGGAATTTATTCAAAGTATGAAAGACTGGTTCAACACATAAAATCAGTTAACATAATTCACCACATTAGCATACTACATAAAAATCATCACATGATCATACCACTAGGTGCAGAAAAAGCATCTGATAAAATCCAAGACCCACTCATCATGAAACTCTCAGCAACTAGGAAGAGGAGGGAGCTTCCTCAACTTGATGAAGATCTGCTACAAAAACCCTGCAGCTGATATCATACTTAATAGTGAGAAACCTGTCCACTAAGACCAGGAATGAGGCAAAGATGTCCCCTCTGACTAGTGCTTTTCAATACTGTACCAGAGGCCCTAGCTAGTGCCAAAAGACCAAAAAAAAAAAAAAAAAAAAAAAAAAAAAAAAAAAAGGTATACAGACTGGGGAAGAAGAAATAGCAGATGACATAAATATCTATTAAGAAAATCCAAAAGAATCAACAACAAAACACTCCCGGAACCAACAGGCAATTACAATACAGTCCAGGATAAAAGGTTAGCATACAAAAGTCAATTGCTTTCCTATATACCAGAACAAGTGAAATTTGAAATTAAAAACATATTACCATTTACATTAGCACCCCCAAAAATGCAACAGTGATATAGAAATCGATCAAAATATGTATATGATATATGTGAGGAAAACTACAAAAAATAGGATCAAAGAAGCCAAAGAACTAAATAAATGGAGAAAGAGTCCATCTTCATGGACTCAATACAGTCATGGAGTCAACTATTCCCACTAAATCTACAGATTCAGTGCAATCAAAACCTCATCTAGTTACTTTACAGATGTTGACAAACTGAGTATAAAGCTTATTTAAGTAGAGAGGAAAAGACCCAGAAGAGATATCTCAATGATAAAGGAGGACAAAATTGAAGGACTGACATTATTCAACGTTAAGGCTTACTACACAGCTACAGTTATCATGACAATATGATATTGGCAAACAAATAGACAAACAGATCAGTGGATTAGAATACAGAGCCCAGAAATGGACCCACGTAAATATAGTTAACTAACTGACTTTTCACAAAAGAGCAAAGGCGGGGCTGGAGCAGTGGCTCAGTGGTTACAGAGCTTGCCTGGCATGCACGAGTCCGCAAGTTAAAACTCCAGCACGACGTACACAATGAAGTGCTGGAGCAATGAAAGCCAAATGAAAAACTAAATAAAATCGATTCTTTCTCTCTCTCGCTGTTCCTCTCTTAAAAAAAAAAAATTGGGGGGGCTGGACCTGTGGCTTGGCAGTTACGGCGCTTGCCCAGCATGGGCGAGTACATGGGTTCTAACCCCAGCACCCACATACACAACTGAGTGTCACAGCAATGAAGGCCACGTGAAAAACTCAATAAAAATTGATTCGCTCTCTCTCTCTCTGTCCCTCTTTCCTTAAAAAAAAAAAGAAAGAGAGCGAGAGAGAGCAAAGGCAATATAATGCCCAGACAACCCTTTATCAACAAATGGTGCTGGAACATCTGGACATTCATATGCAAAAATAAAAAATAAATCTAGGGGTTGGAGCAGTGGCTCAGCAGTAATGGTGCTTGTGTGGCACTCGAGAGGACGAGGGTTTGAACCCCAGCACCACGTACACAATAATTGTCGGAGCAATGAAAGCCACATGAAAAACTATGTAAAACTGATTCTCTTTCTCTCTCTCTCTGTCCCTCTCTCTTTAAAAAATAAAAAATAAAATCTAAATCTAGACCATATTCACAAAAATTAACATGATAATGTGTGCATGTAGGAATATGTAACAACAAATCCCATCAGTACTTACAATTATAATGCACCAATTTAAAAAACGGGGAAAAAGTTAAACAGATCACAGACTTAACTGAAACAGATCATTAACTTCAATGTAAAATGCAAAACTTATCTGTAATAAAGAATGCAAAGTTCTCAACTAAAAAAAGCTCACACAGAAGTTTAAAGGAAAAATACACAAAGAATGAAATAAACTTTGCTTTTTTCTGCCCACAGAAAATATTAATTTCATGTATTTTACAAGTTCAAATCATGTGAAATATAACATGATTTCATCAAGTCATAGAATGTCAGGATTGGAAAGACATTAATTTTAGCCGTCTAGTCACTCTCTAAACAACCAAGCAGCTAGCTCGCCTCTGCTTGAATTGTGTATAGTGATGAGAAATTCACTACATCTACAAGAAGCCCATACCATCTTTGGGCAACTATTTTATCTTATTACAACCTAACTTTTCCATCTATTTGCTTCATTCTATCTTCATAATGCAACATTTTCCCACTTTTCAAATTTTCACAAAAATATATATTAACAATTAATTATCCCTGTGTTCTTTCTGTCCTGGAATAGAATACTTCTGGTTCAATAACCCTGAACCTATTTTGAACAATTTTAAAAAAAATTTTTTTTGTAATTCATTCAACTTTCTCAAGCTCTAATATCATGTTGCCAACAATTTTTCTCTGGCCAATTCAATACCACCATTCCTGCTGCAGTTATTGATTTTCCAAGTACTTGTTGAAAGTCTGCTACATTTGACAACACACTGGAAACACAGATGTACAGATGAGCTGTGAACAGGGCAGGCAAAGGCAGTCCTTGCTTGCAAAGAGGAGCCACTCCGGCGACGGGAGAAAGACAGTGAACTGGCACACAATGGAGCAGTAGAGTGATGTGATAACACAGCTAACACTTGAGAGCATATCATGTCCCAGTACTCTTCTCAACATTAACTAATCTTCATAACAACTCTACAAAATAGGCACTGTTATTATCAACCCCACCTTACACATGAAAAAATTGAGAAATGAGGGTGCTTCAGTGCTAAAAAGAGAACAGAGAGACAGCCAGATGGGAAGGGGAGCTCCTGATGTACCACTACAGTCCGGGAAGTCAGAAAGATCTCTCTGAGGTCATCTGGGCTGACAGTTGAATGAAGAGCCAGCCACACAGAGATCTAGGGGCAGAGTTCTGGAGAAAGGGAACAGCAAGGACAAGGGCCTAGAAAGGGAGGAACCTGGCAGGACAGATATAGAGGACTCCAAGAACAGAAGGAAATAAAATGTGGCTAAAACATAAAGAGGGGTAGGGAGAATAGCAGAAGGAGAGGTTGGAGAGGCCCGAGTGGGAGCTAATTTATGATCAAGTGCCCCTATTTTATTACAAGTACAATGAAAACCCACTGGGTATTTTAAGCTAGGGAATAACATGATCTGATTTATATTTTTAAAAGATCCCTGTGATTGCTCCATGAGAAATGAATTGTAGGGGGAAAGAATGGAATCAAAGAAGCCAGTGAAGGCAGAGAAGATGCAAGCAGAGTGGTTCAGGCTTCCCCCTGGCATCTATTAACATTATGGCACCAGCTTAGAGCAACGGGCTTGTTGCCTGTGTTTCTTGGCCCTTCTTTTTTACTTCTCTTCTGTAGTTATTTGCTCTGCTGATAGAGTCATCTGCTTGAGGGTACCACCCTTTAGACTCCTTTGAATTCTGCTCATCTCAGAGGAATAGGTACACAACCACAAAAACGGCAAATCAGGCAGAAAACAAGGGCCAAATAATCATTGACCATTTTCAGCTGCTGCTCAATGATACCCAAAATATTTAAAGCGTTCTCAATCAACAATTTACAATTCAAAAGTAAACCATTCAAATAATACTCAAAGGCCAGGGGCTTTACTAATAGTTCTTGTCTCCTATGGAAAAAATAATACTAATGAATATCTAAGCATGCTGAAGCAGATTATTTGTGAACATCCCACTAGTACAATGGAATGTCTACAATGGCCCATGTGAATAAAACCCTTGGACATTCCAACAGTCCCAGGTGAGCTCTGAAACTCAAAAGCATTTGCCATATTAGTGATGCTAGCTGACACCACATGGACCTGAAGAGCCAGTGAGCAGAGCCCAACCAACACGATGAGGAAAACAAAACATGCTTCAAGTCACTATGTTTTGGAACATTCATGTGTAAACTTCAACAGGTCAAGACAAAAACCAGGATAATCCAGTTAGAAATATGAACAGGAGCAAAAATTAAAGGTACACTATAGAATATTTCTTAGGAATGGCAAATTCTCCAATAAATGTTACTAGGCATGATCCTGCTGTTCTACTCAAAACAAACCACTCCCTGTGCAAGCCCTAATACAGTGCCCATCACACAAAGGTGTGTGCAGCAACCTATAGTCAGCGAGCAATATCATCTGCTGTCCACTCTCCTAAATCCTAGTCCTGTGTTTTGGTCTGAATGTTTATATCTCCCCCAACTTCATATGTTGACATCTAAGTACCAACATGACGGCATTAGGTGATGGGGACTTTGGGAACTGATTAGGTCATTGGGGCTATGTCCTCATAAATGAATTAGTACCTTTATTAAAAAAAAAAAAAGCCTCGGAGAGTTGCCTTGATCCTTAATCACGTGAAGAGACAGTTAGAAGGTGCCATCTACGGACCGGGACATGGGACCTCACCAGACATCAAAAATGCTCGTGCCTTGGGGCTGGAGCGGTGGCTCAGCAGTTACGGCACTTGCCTGGAATTCGCAAGTACACGGGTTCAAACCTCAGCACCCACGTACACAACTAAGCGTCGGAGCAACAAAAGCCATGTGAAAAACTCAATAAAAATTGATTCTCTCTGTCTCTCTCTCTCACTGTCCTTCTCTCAAAAAAAAAAAAAAATGCTCATGCCTCTTGGACTTCACAGCCTCCAGAAGTGTGATAAATAAATTCTGGCATTTATAAGCTACTGAGTTCATGGTATATTGTTATAGCAGCCCAAACATACTGTTTCCAAGGTTTATACCAGCTACTCATCCACACATGCAATCATATTTTATTGGGCCTCACCCATGGGCCAGGCACTGTTCTATGCACTGAGGACACAACAATGAAAGAGGCCACAATGACCTTCTTGGAGATACACAGTAATGGAGGATAAGATGTACACATGTAAGTCAGAGGAGGCTGCAGGAGGGCATAGCTGACCAGAGATCTGATGGAAATGTGAAAGGAAAGTATGGGAATATCTGGGAAAAGAGCATTTCAGGCAGAGAAATGATTGATTACAAAGATCATGAAAAAGCTGCATATTTAAGAAGGAGGGCTCATGAGTAAGAGGAGAGGTAGTGCTGTGGTTTGGACATGGTTTATGTGCACAAAGCTTGGTCCCCAGTGAGGCAATGTAGAGATGGAGGAACCTTTAAGAGTCAAGGACTAATGGAAGGCAATCAAGTCATGGGGGTGCCACCCTCAAAAGAGATCAATGCAACTCCCATAAAAATGGGTTGTTACAAGCGAGCCTGGCACTTTCCCTGGATCACTCTTGCCACTCTCTTCTGTCCTTGCCATGTGATGCCATCTGCCATGAGGCCCTCACAAGAGCCATGTGCCATGCTCCTGAACCTCCAGAACTGTGAACTAAACAAACACCTTTGTTTTATAGCCCAACTTCAGGTATTTTGCCATAACACAAACAGACTAAGATAGGCAGCAAAGAGATCAGAGGGGAGGCAGAGATCCAGATTTCAGAACTTATAGCAGATAGCCAATACTTTATATTTCATGTTTTTCAATATGATATCCCTTACAGGCTTTCCCAGCTCCTAACCCAGACTCTTCTGATCATTTCTCCTACTTATGCTTTTATTTGCCAATCTACATTCCATGGATTTCTATTTATCTCCTATGCACCAGTTCTATTTCCTTAACTCTGCCTCAAGGGCAAGAATCTGTTACGTTCTCCTGTGTAACCAGGATGTGGCCCTTAAAAGATGCTCCATAAATCATTTTTGAAGGTGATAATAATGATGTAATCTCTTAGAGTCCCTTTCAACTGTAAAATCTACAATTCCTTCGAACTTTCTCTGCAAATTAATTTGCACAGTGACTTAGAGGACTGACAACTTTCTAGATATTTTGAGATTAGTCATTCCACTTTTAGGGTTTCCACCAATGAATGACTCCAATAAATAACATCAGAATTTTTGTTTAAGTGAAGGCTACACCACTTGGAAAGGGGTCCATCTACATGAAACCACTTTTTAGTATTTATATTTTAAACTATATGAACCTATTAAATAAATGCTACCTGATATGACTCCATCATCAGCAATGAATAATGGCATCAAATTCTTTGCTTCTTCTCCCAGCGAAAATTGGAGAAAATTCCATCCCTCCCCCTACATAGACCTTGAATCTGGGTTGATCTTAGAGACCCAGTTGACCAATAATGTAAAAAAGAACCATGTTCTGGGACATATGAAGCTATGTCACAAGAAGCCTTGAGCCTTGAAACTTCTGCCCCACTTTTGAGAAACTTAGCTCCTATGCTGAGAGAAACCTAAGCCACATGGAAAAACCACAAGTCAGTGCTCAGACCAAGAACCTGGCTAAGCACCCAGTCAGGAGCCAGCATCAGCTGTTAGCCATCCTAGCCAGGCGCCAGCCACTGGAGTAAAGAAGCCATCTTAGAAGTAGATCCTCCCTCCAGCAGTTGTCACCTGCCTCAGCTGACACCAAGTGGATCTAAGACAAACTGTCCCGTGAACCTCTTTCTGAAGTCCTAACCCAAGAAAAAATGAGCAAAATTAAATGGTAGTTTTAATACACCAATTTTGGGAATAGTTTGTTAAACAGTAGTACATAATAAAAAACAAAAACAAGAACTGTCATGCAGCATCACTATTAGAGCACCTCCCTCCCAATCACTTACAAAAATGATAGATTTACAGAACCCAAGGAGTGGCCAATGTCCAGTGGCTACTCTGCCTACAGATTTGATTCATGGGACATGAAGCAGACTGATTTGGTGACACTGAATAAATTCCCTGAATCAGTCATACCAACAGATTTGCAGGCCAACAAAAGTCACCTGAAATTTATCCAAAACAAAAGTCATAGCATCAATGTGGATTAATCAGGTCACAGAATAAGGTCATTGGCAAATTACATGTAATTTTTTACTTGATCACCCAGCAGGCAAGAAAACAATTTATTGAACTACTTTAAAAGCACAGATGGGACTTAAAATATAATGTAAGATGCATTTCTGGCATAAAGATGAAAAGAACCAACCACTAAACAATGACTACATGCAATGGCAGAAATCTCTGAAATTATCCTCAGTCAGATGCTCCAGAATGGAAAATGCTCAATTGCAAGTAGTCCTCTCCTTTGGAACATTCTTTTGTTTGCACAAAGAAGTTATACTGTGAAAACAAATGCTCCCCAAAACAGACAGATGTTTTTTACCCCTATTGGTATGAATATCACTGCTGCCAAGAAGTCATTTCAGGACCTATAAATGAGAGGCTTCTGGGAAAGCAGTATACTCATTTATCTCCCTCTTCTTCCTTATCCCTTACTAGCTTCTGCAAACCATATTTGACTCTCTAGAAAATAGAACCAAAGGAGAGGAGTGAAGATAACACAAAAGGAACAAATTTTGGTAGCAAATGATTTAAAACAAAGCATCAGTTTTTCATAGGAAACTGCTACACTGCAGTATGTCTACTCATATTTTATCAACCACATTTTTCATAACATAAATTCACGCTCACCATTGGTAGGTTATTTTTTTAACAAAAGGAAGCTACAACTCAAGAAAATTCCCTAAATGCTAAGGGAATGACAATGTAAAAATGGTAAAATGCTTTTAAGGGAAAATGTTTTCCAACATCATAAGTACATATTTGTTTGAAAATTAATTCATTAATAATAACAACAATAAAATCATAAAATAAATACCAACACTTGTATCACTGGAGGCTCTCTGGGTATGTATAGTTTTCAAAACACTACAGCAAATTTAGTTAGAGAAAATTTATTACCCTCTATTGAGAATATTTAATAAAAGTCTAACCATGGGGCTGGAGCTGTGGCTCAGCAGTTTCGGTGCTTGCCTGGCAAGCACGAGAACCTGGATTCAAACCCCAGCACCACGTACACAACTAAGTGTTGGAGCAACTAAGGCCATGTGAAAAACTAAATAAATCTGTTTCTTTCTTTAAAAAAAAAAAAAAGTCTAACCATCTCCTTTACAGAGAAACCATTCCTTCAGTAGAAGTAATTCATTAACTCAGAATGATCAGTAGGTAAAAACATATGTAAAACTCTTATTCCTACACTATAAGCATTTCCAAAACAAATTAGCTGTTTTGCCATCAAAATAAATATTGTGACATTTTAGTTATATGGCTCTGACAATCAATAAATGGAAATTAAGCAGGAATTTAAAAAATGAAACAGAGGCATAAATCTTGTTCTTTTTAAGTGAGGAACACTAGGAGCTCCAGTGCTTCCAGCTCTAGGAGCAATTATTTATGTATTAAATTTAAAAAAAAAGAAGGCATTTAGGTTTAAAATGAAAACAAGTCTGGCTAAATGTCAGACCACATGATATTCAGTTTCTTGCATCTTCTACACAACCAACAGTCAAACCCTACTTATCTAATACAAAAGCACAGCTGATAGAGGAAATTAATATATTTCAAACTTCTCTCTTCAAATCACTAATATGGCCTAACATGTTCAGGCAGACAGGAGGCACCAGGGCACAGAGGACTTACCTTCTCCATCTGAAATGGTCCTGCCTCAGAAATTTAAAAAAAACAAAAAAACTTATTGATAGAGATACACAGAAGGAAACTTACATGTACATTTAATCTTAATGTTCCCTTTAGAATTCCAAATATAGATAAAATTTAATAATTTTAAATGTCAAATTGTTTCATTTAGTCCATTATTCTTTTTCAATTTCAAGAATCTTTATGATTATCTGGTCCACTAGTGCACCTGCTTGACAAGGAATTATTGATCCTATCTTTGAGTCAGGTGCTGTCCTGGGCTCCAGGCGTGCAGTGTGAACCAAGCAGGTAAGGCAGCTGTACTTCACAAGGAGCTTGCAATCCAGGGAAAGGTAACCTACTGGCCAAGTAACAAGCAAGTCCAAGCAAGCACAGAGGATAATTTCAGATACTGCTACCGCTTTAGAAGAAAACAAAACACACAGGATGATGTAGCCCAAGGTGACTTGGGAGGCGACTGGTCTGGTCAACTAGGAAGGCCTCACTGAAGAGGCTTGAAAATGAAATCACTAGGGGGTATAATTAGCAGAGCAAAACAAAGAGCAGAGACACTGGAGGGAGGATCAGCTAGATCAGTGACACAAGGCAGGTATATACTTGGCTGAATACAGACACAAGGAAGTCCATGTGGCTGGAGTACAGTGACTATGAGGGAAAATGACAGATGAGACTAGAGGGTATCAGGAGACTTCAGATCACAAGAACCTCAAGGGCTCCAGGGAGGAGCTCCAATTTTATCCCCAGTGCAATGTGAAGCCATCTGAAAGGGGTTTTAAGCAGTGGAATAACATGATTAATTTGTCTTATTATTTTTAAAAGATGCTTTAATTTGCTGTGTGGAAAATAGACGTGAGGGGAGGACATGTGTATTAACCCAGGCAAGGATGAAGACAGGTTGCAGATCTGGGGAAGGCTTTAGAAGGCTTGCTAAGGGGACAGACATCGAGGGGCAGGACAGGTGCAGCCAAGGAAACAAGAATAAATTCCTAGGTTTGGGGTTATAACAACCAGGTAAGCAGTGGTGCCATTTGAAATGCAGTATATATGAGGAGGTTTAGGGAAGGAAAAACAAGGGGGGGAAATCCAGATTTCTGCTTCGTATTGCTCCTTCATTTCAGAAACAAGGATGAGAACATGTAAATAACAACCAAAGATGTGTAACTGGCTAATTGGAGACCTGGAATTAGAACCTGAATTTCTACTTCCTAATTCAAAATTCTTTCAGTTAAGAGTATTAAACTGCCAGGTGTGGTGGTGCACATCTGTAATCCCAACAACTAGAGAGGTTAAGGCAAGAGGACTGCATGTTCAAAGCAACCTCAGCAACTTAGCGAGACCCCAGTCTCAAAATAAAATATGAAAAGGGCTGGGGATGTGGCTTAGTGGTTAAATAGCCCTAGGTTCAATCCCTAGTAGCAAAGGTGGGAGGCATATTAAACACAGATTTTCATGTTAAATAATTTCCAATTTTGCTATTATTACTTATTTACACAAAGTCTCCCAATAATTTCAAGATAAATGAGTATTTAAAAATAAAAGGTATACATGAATTTAAACATAAAGACATTTCACAAAATTACACAAAGAGAGAGAGTACACATAAAAATGGTTCCAATAAAGTTTGTTCTTGAGTGACTGGTATTGTGCCACTGTCAATTTCCTGGTTTTGACAATATAATGTTATCATCAAGAGAAACTGAATAAGGTACCTGGGAACTCTCTGTACTGTTTCTGCAACCTCTTATCTTATACTATTTCAAAATAAAGTTATTAAAAGAAAACAAACAAAAAACTTGCCCAAGGACTCAGACCCAGCAGAAGACAATGAGAACTTGAGCCAAGCATGCAGTCTTGATCTGGGAACAAAAATCTGCATTTGGCTGGCTCTGGAAGTCTGAATTAAACGTGAAAAGGTGTTCAAAAACAATTAAAATGCTTTTATTTCCCGAGTAAACTGAACAAAACTACATAAATGATCTAAGCCATTTGTGTAATGAATCAGAATGGAACTTTTAAAAAGGTGACTTTTTTGAGCTGGGCATAGTGGTGCACACCTGTAATCCCAGCTACTCAGGAAGCTGAGGCAAGCAGATCGCAAGTTTGAGGCTAGCCTGGGCAACTCAATGAGACCCCTTCTCAAAATTTTTAAAAAATTAAAATGGCTGGGGATGTAGCTCAGCGATAGAATACCCCTTGGTTCAGTCCCCATTACCCGCCCCCCCAAAAAAGTGATTTTTATTTATTTCCTTTAGATGAATTAGGGCCAGTGCTCTCAATAGTCCTCTAAAGCACTATCAATACTGATAAAGACAGTCACCACCATCCCCATTTACAGGAGCAGCACAGTGCCCATAAGGTGTTGTTGCCTGAAAAGAATTGTTTTCATTGGAGAGGGAGGGAGTGGTGGAAGGAATGAAGGTAAAGATTACGGGTGGTAGTGGGAGGACTGTGTGAACAGTGCTCTAAGAAGCCTAAGGCCAAAAAGACTCAATAATAGGAGTCCAAGTACAGGTTGAACTGCTTTCCTCTTACAAGGGAAACAGCAGAGTTGAGCATTATGCCATGCAGAGCCAGATTGCAGATCTGGGATTCTCAGTTCCTCCCAAGGCCTATATCAGGTCCAGCAGCCGCACCAACCTGAAGCCAGGTGAGAAATGGAATGAAAATCCCTATGTCACCTAAGATCTGGGGCAATCTGGTGGTGACAGGGCAGTTAATGAAGTTAATACCCTGGGAGATGGGAGTTGGAGTGATGGTTTTCTCCCTAGGCCAGTTCCCTTACACTGAAGGCTTACTCCCCTACTTCATCAAGCCCAAATCTAATGCCTAGATATCAAAATTATCCATTAACTCATTCCCTCTCTCTTACCAGTCACTGACTTTTTTATTTTTATTTTTTTCAAACTCACCAGTTCTTCCTTTGAACAAAACAATCTATTTGGAGGCCATCCCTCATTAGAACTCACTCAATCAAGAAAATCTGTAAAAGATTTTGTGAACCCTGACTTAACTGGAGGAGCTGCCAATCAATGGCAAGAGTGAGTCAGGGAAGAGTTACATAAGTTTACAAGTAACTGTGACAAATGATGGAGAAAAAGCTATCACATTCAATGAAGGAAAAAAAATATTCCCAGTTGGATAGAATATAGAAAAGCTTCTGGGACAAGTTGGCAGAGATTGGAAGATAAATGGAAAAGGGAATTATAGCCAAAGAAAGAGATTGAGCAAATGCATGCTGAAGGGGCTGGAGTGGTTGCTCAGTGGTTATAGTGATTGCCTGGCATGTGTGAGGATGCAGGTTCGAACCCCAGCACCACATGCAAAACAAAGTGTTGGAGCAACAAAAACCAGATGAAAAACTAAATAAAATTGATTCTCTCTCTTTTTCACTATCTCTTAAAAAAAAAATGCACACCGAGGAATTGTTATAGTTAAGTCCAGAGGAAAAAAAACTAATGATTCCCCTTTCCTTCTCCAAGTAGAAGTCAGATGTAGGCATTACCCTCCTGTTTTAAGAATAATGGGTAGGGCTGGAGCAGTGGCTGGTGGTTACAGTGCTTGCCTGGCATGCGCAGGGACACAGGTTCAAACCCCAGCACCATGTACACAACTAAGTGTTGGAGCAACAAAAGCCAAACGAAAAAATAAATGAAAATGATCCTCTCTCACACACACACTGTTCCTCTCTCCCTTTAAAAAGAAAAAAGAAGAAGAAGAAGAATGGTCATTAGCTAGACTATCTCATCCCAGAAGTTGGAATCTTCAAAAAGTTGTGATCTCCTAGGAACTCTATTTTCCCCAGAAGCCCAAAGAGCCAAGGTTTGATCAAAAGTCTGTTTTCCCTAGGAAGAGAATGGTCAATTTCTTTTCCACTTGATCTCCCATTTTATGGTCCTCTGAGTCTTCCTCCTACTCTGCTAGCACTCATCCCATAAGGGACAAGATGGTAGAGGTTCCAGCAACCATTTAGGACCAGGAAATGACCTTGAGAATGCATGTCATGTGTCAAGTAAGACAAGGCATAAAAACAGGAGCCCTGTTTCTGATAACCCTGAAGCAGTCATGAGCCCAGCGCTCGGGACTACCTACGGTCCTTGTAGAGCGTATGTGAGTGTGTGTACAAACTCTATTGGAACTCCATTCACCGGTA
The DNA here is from genome assembly GCA_004027875.1 of Aplodontia rufa. Lineage (NCBI taxonomy): Eukaryota > Metazoa > Chordata > Mammalia > Rodentia > Aplodontiidae > Aplodontia > Aplodontia rufa. Next base: position 55,747 of record PVKS010000034.1, on the reverse strand, counting down.
TTTATTTGTAGGCTGCTGTTAAATTTTCAGAAACTCATATTCAGGGGCTCAAAGTAGCTCGGTGGTATGGCATTGCCTAGAATGTGTGAGGCTCTAGGTTCAATCCCCACCACTGCAAAAGAGAAAGAGATCCGTATGCATGTCAGCCCTCGCTCTCTATACCAACTACAAATTCCTGAAGGACAAGGGCTCTCAATATTATTTCTCATGTAAACCTTCCATGCCTTTTAGAGCCCACATTAATCTGTGAGCACTCAAAATGCTAACAAATTCCTTAGAGGATTGAGAAACCCAATACTTCTGAATAACAGAAATAGTACAATGGCTACCTCGGGGAATGGGAAGAAATCCTTGCCCTTGCTTGGCATTACTTGTCAGGAGGTTTGAGTCTCAGTGACAAATGAGTTCCTTCTAAGAAGGTAAAGACAAAAGACAAGATGCAAGATGGAAGGTTAGAAAAAAATACACAAAATACCTAATGGATGGGAACAAAGGGTAAATGCTTCATGACTGCAAACCTTGCTTAACTCTTTTTGTGGTTAGTACTTAAATGCTAACATTATCTCACAGCCCCAATACTTAAAAATCTTGAGACTAAACCATGAATAAGCTCACAGGATAAGATGACATTAAATCCTCGTGTGACTGTGCAGAGTACAAAGGAGTTTTATCTGTTTGATTTACCTAATTGTTTATCTCTTATGTACAATTTTAGAAATGAAAGAAAAGATTCAATGGGCCTGCTCCGACAAATCTCTTCTGGCAAAACTTAATTTAAAAGACATAGCCAAGACAATGGCATACTTTCAACAGAGAACGTTTACTCTTTTGATTGTCCAAACAATTTTAAAACTAAGCAGTAGCCTAACTTTGTTAGGCACCCCCCCCCCAAAAAAAAAAAACCAGGCAAACACAGCTGATTCCTGTGACCAGAAAAAGTCAAAGCTTTTTTGGAAAGTCATTTTATTCCCCTGACCTTTCTCATTCTATGCCAGGCGCAAAGAGACTTTCTATAAAGGGCCAGATAGTAAGTATTTCTGGGCTTGTGGTCCATGAGAGCTCCACTGCCACTACGCAATTGTGCTGGTATAGTGTTAAGGCAGCTGATGACAACATTCACAAATAAGCGTGGCTGTGTTCCAATAAAATATTATTTATAGACACTAAAATGTGAATATCATGGGACTTTTCAGACATCACAGAATCTTCTTTTCCTTTCTTTTTCAACCATTTAAAAATGTTTAAACTGGACTGGAAGTATAGCTCAGTGGTAGAGCGCTTGCTAACATGTGCAAGGCCCTGGGGGTTTGAGCCCAAACACTGAAAAAAAGAGAAATGAAAAACACTCTCAGCTCATTAGCCATACAAAAACAAGTAGCAGACAGATGTTGCTCATGGGCTATTGCTTTTCAACCTCTGTGCTGCATACCTCAAAGGCAAGGTGTCAATCAAAAATCAAAATTAGCTTAGCAACTGTTCAATTTGTTTCTAAAAGAAAGGAGGAGATGATGAATTCAAAATGTGTCAAAGAACAAGGGACACTCATGGGAATGAGTGGGACAGAGACTAGTCTGATAAAATGGATGGCTAATGACTGGGGGTTGGGGGAAAAGCAGCCACTATGAAATGCCTAAGAATCACTTTGAGGAGGGTTAAGCCCAGTTACATCTGCTGTCTATCCGGCCTGCCTGGGGGCGAAAAAAGAAAGAAAGAAAGAAGGCCAGTCTCTAGGACACCTGTAGGAAACAAAGGGGTAAAAAGCAGCCTAACTGGCTTAGAGAATGGACTACAAACTGGAAGAAAGAATATCATAAAAATGTGGACTAATAGGAGGAGCCCAGAATTTAAGAACCAAACCTACGGTGTGAACAAATCTATTCTGTTATACAGGCAAATGCAGTTCTGGTGTTAGAAGTCTGTTGGGTATGCCCATGTTAGAGGGGTGATTTCCATTATGTTTTGGGGCTGTGTTCCTGAGCATATATCAGTTCAAAGACCAATGCTGAAAGCTTCAAAATTTTAGTCTTAGAATTTCCTTCATCTTTAAAAAGATTTGGCCCTGGGCAGAGCTGGGTTTCAAGGGTTCAGAGCACTGGGCCCATTCCTATATCTAACCTGGACTTAAAGACTGGAATTTCCAGCCTTAAAGAAGATAAAATAATCCCAGGTGAAATTCATTATTCTAATAGCTATTCATAATGGTGATAAAGTGAAACCAAGTAGACAAGTTAAAAATAAATGGCTAATGGATGCCATTCAACAAAAAATCACAGCCACTAAGAAATGCCAAGGCATCACTCTCATGAAGGGTTAAGCAGAGTTATATCTGCTGGCTATCCAAGAAAAGATAAAAATAAGATAAAGTAAAAATCTACCAATCATTGGTTTCTTAAATCAATGTTCTGTTGCTATAACAAAATGCTTGAGATTACATAATTTATAAAGAATAGACTTTTATTTGGCACATGGTTCAAGAGGCTAGGAAGTCTAAGAACAGGGCACCAGCATCTTCTTGGCATCTGGTCCTCACCTCCTTGCTGAATCACAGTATGACAAAGTGTATCATGTGGTGAGACAGAGAAAGCTTGTTAGTTCAGGTCTCTCTTCCTCTGCAGAGAAAGCCACTATGCCATGTGGAGGCCCGACCCTCATGACTTCACCTAAATCATACTGTCTTTAAAGGCCTTAACTCCAAATACCATTAATACAAGAATCTGAGGGTTAAGTTTCCAACTCAGGACCTTTAAAGAGATACATGCAAACCATAGCATTCCGCCCAGGGTCCCCAAAAGTCACATGTGGGATACATGCATTCTATCCCAGGAGCCCCAAAGTCTTCATCCCTTCCAGCACCAATCCAAAAGTCCAAAGTCCAGAATCTCATCTGAATCAGATGCAGGTGAAGCTTGAGGCACAATTTATCCCATGGCAAATTCACTCCAGCCATGAGCCTATAAAATCAAAAGAAGGATCTACTTCCAAAATACCATGGCAGGACAGGCACAGGACAGACACTCTCATGTGAAAAAGGAAAAGAGGAATGAGGAGAGGTAACTAGCTCCAAATAAGCCCAAAACCCAAAAGGAAAAAAACATTCAGCCTTACAACTCCAGAAAAGTCTTTCATTCCATGTGAAAGACACAGACATGCCGGGGAATCTGTACTCCCAAAGCCTCAGGTACCCTGTCCTTTCCCTGTGGCCTTGCAGTTGCATGCCTGCACTTCTCCCAAGCTGACACTGAATGCTGAGAGCTCCACAGTCCCCTGGCTCCATTAACGCAGGAGTATCAAGGATTAATTGTGTCTTCTCCCAGTTCGTATGATGAAGCGCAAACTCCCAGCATCTCAATACGTGACTGTACAGTCCTACACCACACGGCAAGGTTTTAACCAAGGACAGGCCACATACATGATGGTGGCCCCACAAGATGATAACAGTGTGGTGGCAAGATAGCACATGCCTGTAATCCCAGCTACTTGGACGGCTGAGGCAGGCAGATTGTGAGTTCCATGCAACTTAATGAGACCATCCCTCAAAAAAATTTAAAAAATGATGATGGAGATGAGAGGAGGCAACAGCAAGAATGAAAGAGACTGCCAAGACAGCGATCAGCCACCTGAAAAATGTCCATGAACTTCACGAAAGGTCTCTGCCGCAAGGAGCATAAGTCAAGTGATACAGCATGAACGACAACTCACTGAGCTGAAATGGAAAAGGACAATTATGAAAACCCAAGGAAATAAAATTCATCTTCAGAGGCTGAAAAAGGGGGAAGACTCAGACAATGACATCCAGGAAGTTCCTACAAAAAAAAAAAAAAGGTGGGGAGGTGGGAGCCTCTCATTCTGAACCTCAAGTCCTCTGGGAGCTTGATGAACAGGCCAGGAGCGAGGCTAAGGAGAAACTGCCCACTGCAAAGCGTCAGACAGCACGCAGAATACGACCTCCCTCCACACAGCACTCTGCATTTCAGAAGTCTCATTTGCAAGTCCTTTCATTTAATCTCAACTACCAGTAGAGACGAGTAGGAGGCATCTCTTTTATTACATGAAGAGATTTAAATTTAGAGGGAAAAAAGATAACACAGCGGATAAAAGGCAGAAGCAGACCCCAAGCCTAGCACCACATCTCCAAATGCTTACACGGCATTTTCACAGAATGGAAGGCTGTGCAGCCTAGATTGGGTCTCAGCTCCTTCTTCTGAAAAACAGGAACAGTAACAGTATCAATCTCACACTCTTGGTAAAAACAAAGCACTTAAAGCAGCTAGGTCACAATAAGTGCTCAGTAAATGTGAGTCAACATCATCTTAAATTGCACAAACCTAACCTGTTACACCAACCCTATAAACACATCCCCTCCCCCACCGCATCGGACCCTAGTGAGTGTGCATAGCTCAGCTCTTCAGCTCCATCTAATGATAACAGCAACAAATACTGACAACACATGTCACACAGCAGCAACAACTACCAGCCCCTGTGTGTTTACTACACACCAGGCTCTGTTCTGCTCTGGGCTATATTATCTCATTCACCTGGAGCACCTTCCGGGCAGGAATCACACCTGCTTAGTCCTGGTTACAGTAGCTATTCACACAGGCTGGCTGAACTGAGGCAGGAAGTGAAGGCAAGTTTCTTGGGCAGTGCTCTTTCCACTGATGTCTACAGCCTCTGCGGCTTCCTACAATGGTTTGTGGTGTTAAGCCGGGAAACACAGAGCAAGGCAGAAGGGATATGATTATTCTGTCAAAGATTTTACGTCTCTTTGATATACACTCTGTGATTTAATGAAAGAAGTCATCAGGAATGTCCCTCCAAGTGGGAGAAAAAAGTCTACTATCCAGAATACCCACATGTTTACAAATCTAGTCTACTAGAGGGAAGTAAGTATATTCTTAAAAGTCACTGCAAAAGCTTAATCGTCTATAATCTAACACTTTGTGGAAAACAATGAAAAATTTTTGAAATTTAATATTTAAAAGCATACAAACAAGAGGCACTGAAAAAATCAGGTTATATAATAATCTAATGAAACACTTTGAAATAGAATAGTCACAGAAAGATAAACAGAGAAATACTTTAAACAGCAGAGTGAAAAATACTCTTCATAGTTCCTTAAGAGGCCCTTGGAGAAGGTCATTTAAGTCCAGTATTCCCCACCCCAACCCTCTGCTCACTGAAATAGCAACAGGCCTTGATAATAATTTGAAAAGACTACTTCAAGTTTTCTCAGAAGTTTTACTCTCTGAAGAAAAACAAAGTTTTTTGTTTACATGCACACACATATAATCTTCTAATTGTTCTTCTTTATTTGGTATCATGTAAGAAATTCCGGATTTAAACGTTAGTGTCAAGTAAATAATAACTTTCTGGAAATGACTAGAGTTTAGAAAGGAATTTCCTATGGTAATGACAGGGTTCAGGACATACTACCCCAAAACACGGCACCACTTAATCTGAGAACAGTGGAAGCAGGCGGGTCATCCTACCTTTCTCCCCACTGCTTCCAGGAAGCAGGTCATAAAACCCAGGGAGCACTTTCTGATCTTCCCCTGGAGCAGGCGTGAGATCTCTTCCAGCACCCAAGGGAAAGGGGCATACCTATCTCTGAAGACACGGGGCACAGCAGAGAGCAGGACAAACAGGCCTTGCTTATTACTATTAAATCTTCCTGTGTCCCATCTTCACAATTGTCCACATTTCATCAAACCTAGCACAAAAGTATGCGAATGTATTTCTTTAGGTGTTCATTTCCTTACAAAGCCTTTGTGTCACGTAAAACTTGCATCAACAAAAGTTGTACGCTTTTCTCTTGTTATAGGAGCTTTCACCATAAAGCTAGGATAACGGAGGAAAGGATATTTTTCTTTCCCGGCAGTAAAACCTCGTATTTTGAAATTTCAAAAACAAAAACCAGAAAAAAAATTGTTTTGTCCTTCACTATTAATTTATTAGAAACAGTGGTTATCTTTTATTTTAATTGAAAAATGAACATTTATATGTTTATTATATGTAACATGATGTTTTGAAATATGTCCAGTATATTAGTCTGTTTGTGCTTCTATAACAAAATGCCACAGACTGGCTAATTTATAAACAATAAAATTTTGGGATTTTTTTTCTTTGTTTTGGCAATACTGGGGATTGAACCCAAGGGCACTTTACCACTGATTTATATCCCTAACCTTTTTATTTTTTACTTTGAAACAGTCTCACTAAGTTGCCAAGGCAGGCCTTGAACTTGCAATCCTCCAGCGTCTGCCTCCCAAATCGCTGGGATCACCAGCACATGCCACTGCACCTGGCTTAATGACAGAACTTCTCACAGTTCTGGGAGCTAGGAAATCCAGATCAGAGTGCCAGCATTTGGAGTCAGGTGAGCTCCTTCTTGCTGCATGTTCACATGGCAGAAGAAGCTAACACTGAATCCTCACGTGGCACAAGATGGAAGGGCAAAAAAGATCTTAAGTATGTCCCTAAAGTAACTTTCCAAAAGGCCCCACCACTTAATATCACCAGACTGTGGATTAAGAGTCAACACATGGATTTGGAGAAATGTTCAGACCCTAGCATACACGCATTGTGAAGTGATAACAATGAGCTATGAGATAGTGTATGCATTCTTCATATACTTACCATTTTTTGTGATTAGGATACTTAAAATTTGCCTTCAGTGATTTTTCAAGACCACCATATTAATTATAGTCACTATGTTGTACAACAGACCTCCGGAACTTATTCCTCCTATCTTTTATTTGAGCAATGTCTTCCCAACCATCATTCTCTCCTTCTACTATTTTTTGGGGGTTTTAAAATTTTTTTATTAAGGAGTTGAGTTGTTGTACAATCATAAACAAATATAAAATAACAATGATACACATTTGTTCTTAAACCAGAATCACCCCCACATCGCCCACACTCCAGTCTCTTGATTCTTCTATATTTCGGCCCTACAAGTGATATAAATGCTTAGATTGTGAATTTTACAGAATTAAATGACTGCATAAGGATTATTCGGATTCTCAGGGGGGTAAAGAGTATGCTACGTTGTTGATTGTCTCCCTAGATACCTCCCTTTCCCACCACATATCCCCTTCCCCCCTCCTCCTCCTACTTTAATTTTTTTAGATTCCACATATACACAAGATGATGATATATTTGTCTTTCTGCATCTGTCTATTTTACTTAGCATAACGTCCTCTAGGTTAATGCCTGTTGTCATAAATGATTAGAGTTCCTTTTTAAGGCTGAATAGTATTCCATTGTGTATATCTACCACATTTTCTTTCTTTTCTTTTTTTTTTTTTAAGAGAGGGAAGGACAGTGAGAGAAGGAATCAATTTTATTTAGTTTTTCACGTGGCCTTCATTGCTCTGACTTCATTGTGCTGGGGTTCAAACCCACATCCCTGCACATGCCAGGCAAGTACCATACCTGCTGAGCCATCACTCCAGCCCCCTACCACATTTTCTTTTCCCATTCACTTGCTAATGGACACTTAGGTTTATTCCATATCTTGATTATTCTGAATAATGCTTCAACAATGCACAGGAGAGCAGATATTTCTTTGACATACTGATTTCCTTTGGATATACACCCCATAGTGGGGTTGCTGGGTTGTATAGCAGTTCTAGTTTTAATTTTGTTGGCATGAATGTAATAATTTACATTCATGCCAACAGTATACAAGGTTCCCTTTTCTCCATATTCCTGCCAATACTTACCTTTTATCTTTTTGATAACAGCCATTCTAACAGACAGGAGGTGAATATATCACTGTGATTTTAATTTATCCCAACACCATTTATCAAAGAGACAAAGACACAAGAAGAAAAGAAAGTCAGGCCAACATCCCTGAAGAACATAAATGCACAAACCATCCACGCAACAGTAGCAAAACCAACATCAAGAACACATTAAAAGAATCATTCACCATGATGAAGGAAATGCAAGGATGGCTCAAAATACGCAAATCAATAACTGTGACAGAAACCCATCAACAGCAAGTCCATATGACTGCTCCAATCGATGGCAGAGAAAGAACGTGACAAAATTCAACATCCTCTCAACATTCGGAATAGAAGGAACACACCTCAACGTAATAAAGGCCATATGTGGCACCCCGAGAGATTAAAATCAGACTCAACAGTGAAAGGCTAGAAGCTCTTCTTCTACCAGCAAGAACAAGGCAAGGACGCCCTCTCTCACCACTTTTATTCTACGTAGTACTAAAACTCCTAGCCAAAACAATTAGCCCCAATGAAGAAACAGAAAGACTCAAACAAATTTAAAAGGCCTGAAAAGGGATATTTGCCAAGAGCATCATATACAACTAAAAATAAAAAGAGATTGAGAGAGATATGTTTAAAAACCAAACAAAACATTTCCACATCAGTCTCATTTAAAGTCTTCATTTTGTTAAATCACATTTCTTAGAAATGTATTTTATCTTCTTTAGTAACTTTTCTTTAATCTCTCATTTGGTAATCTGTTAAAAAAAGAAAAAAGAAAAGAGAGACACAGACAGGCAGACACTGACATATATACACAATGAGAACGCTGGCTCCATGTGACACCTGAGGCAAGAAATGGGTCAGAAAATAAGCTAAGGAAACTGTGCTAGCCTGTCAGGTCACCTAAGACATGGGACCTAGTCAGACCAGAACAGGTCTTGGAGGTAAAGATAAGGCAATCTAATGATTATAGGGTGGTATGGACTACTGGTCTTCATAGCTCAGCTCTGTTACTCCCTCAGTATGTGAACTTGGGCAATTTATCTAACACCTTAGTCTACTCATTTGTAAATGCAGTTGAAGATAAAAGTACCTACCTCCAAGAGATATTATGAGAATAAAGTGAGCTTCTCTACCTCAAGTGAGTGTGTGTGTCAATTAGACCAATACCTTATTCAGATTCTTTCTAACCTCTCGGTATCAACATTTTCAATCCATTCTTTTTCTCTAACACATTCTGATTTTGAAAAAGTTTAGGAGGACCTAGTTTGCTCCCAAAACTGCTTTCCTGTGTTTTCTCTGCCTGCTTCAGGCCTCAACTGGGACCTTGTTATATTAAGATGTAGGAAATCTCCTCCTTCCTTAAAGGGCTATCATTTCTTTCCTGGCCCATGAGCAGGAGACTGCTCAATCCAAAAGGAATGGGAGTGTAGAGTACAGCAAAATACCTTGCTTCAACCAACTTCCCTTCTTCCATTTGGCCTGTCTTTCCCCATTCCAGGTGATTCTCGTATTCTAAGGGAAGTGATTATGACCCCAGTGTGGCTCACAGTCTTTGACTCTTAAGGGAAGACACCCTGGAGATTGGAGATGGTCATCCCAAGGGCCTTGTTGCCTCATTCCTGCCCTTATTGAATCCTGCTATTTTAGACATTCCTTCAAAGTTGGGAACTATTCAATATAACTTCAGAGAAATTTTATTTTTAATTTAGCACAAGAGTTTTACTGCTTGAACCAAAGAATCCATATACAACCTGTTAGACTTAGTTATATCACTTCCTTTCCTCATGTATCAACTAAGGCACTCAAGATCCTTTCTAGCGCTAACCTTCTGTAGTTAGAGGACAAATCCCAGCAGACACCTTCCATCTGCTCTGTAATGCTCTGCTGTAACTACCTATCTTTACCACTCACACCTGTATAGCTTATTAACAAATGATAGAACTGAGAGATGCTTTCATAGATTAAAATTTAGGCTCTAAAACCACAAGCCAGGATTGGAGGTGTAGCTTAGTGGTGCAGCACTTGCCTAGAAAGCACAAGGCCCTGAGTTTGATCCTCAGCACTGAAAAGATAAATAAAAAATAAATAAAAATTAAAAGACAAAATCACAAACTTCTCTCTTGCCACTGTGACATCAAATATATATATATTTGTCTCCATCCTCTTTCCCAGTCCACAACTCCTAAAAATCCCTGGATCCCTGTGGCCCTTCTCCTATACCTTGCTCTGTCCTCTCTTCATCTGCATTCTCCCTAATACACCTGATAACAAACTGGCAAGTACGATTCCCTGAGACCCATGAGTAGCCCCAGCAAATTAACTGAACCTAAGATGGGGTCATGATGACACTAATTTAAAGCCAGAGGAAGAAACTTGCAAGTGGCATTGGAAAAGGGAGCAGTCTTGGGGACTCAGCAAGCTCAACTGGGGGTAAGATACTAATTAGAGGACACCAGCTAAAATCCACTGCAGCAACACTGCTGGCCTGGGCAGGGGGGAGATCCCACACATTTGGTCCCAGAAGCATTCCGCCTTGAGTACCGAGTGAGACGTCGCAGCAGTGTTATTTTGGTAACAGTGTTGCCACCCTCTCTGCCTTGGTGCTAAGCATAAATAGAACCTGAACATTTCCAGGAACTGTCAACCTGGCACTCCTCTCAATGAGTTAAGGTTTCTTTTATAACATTATCAAAATAAAGCCTGGGACTAAAGCCTGCCCCAAACTTCTTCTAGACATTACACTGCTCTTTCAATTAAAATGTACTGTTTGGAAAACCACAACATAACCTCCCCCTGCCTTTTTTCTTTTTTTTAATCCAGGGCAAATGCCCTCCTTACTGCCCAAACCAAGGAACAAGTATGAACACAGCTGCCTATTAAAACTAAGCAAAGCCGGCATTCCCGCAGCCAGCTGCAGGGGCCTGCAAGTATGAACCATACCCAAAAAACAGGAACACCACGTAGTCACTAAGCACTCGCTGAAACGGAACCAGCAGCATCAGAAAAGCTGGTTTCTGAACTGACGGCTTTAAAGAGCAGGATTTAAGAACCAACTCACCATCTCCTAACCACGGCCAAGATGTAATCTTATTTTACTCTCAAGGTAGCCGTGGGGATGGACAAACTCCGGCTCTATTCCTTGACCCCAGGTAGGCTTATATTAGACCAGAACCTCTCTGGCCAAAATAAGGGCAAAGTGAGAGACGGGGTACGAGAGAGACACCAAGCAGGAATGAGTCTCCAGACAACCCCCTCAGCTGCGCAACTGGGCAGGACTAGGGAGCAAAGAAGAATGAGGGCTGGTAATGATGGGCTCTGGAGCAGCTGAATTCAGGAGGGGAGAAAAGGGAATCAGGAGCAAGAATTTTCACTGGCTACAGATTAGCAGGCTTTGAATTCAAAGTGCCTGAACTCCAATTCTGCCTCTACTACACTGTGTCTCCTTGAGAAAAACATTTAATGTCTGTGTGTATGTATTTGCTCAGTTGACTAATGAGGGGAATAAAACCACCAACCTCATCAAGTTATTATTAGAATCTAGAAGGGTGCCTGGCACACAATAAACCCCCAGTAAATATGACTATTTTTTCAATGTCATCTGAGATTCTTGGTGAGATTCAGAAAATACTGAAACTCATTTTTAATTACAAAAAAAGGCTTGAGCAGACAGCCTGTCTGCTGAAGAGCCTGGGCCAGCTTCACTCTGCCCAAGGCCATCTGTGTCCCTCGTGCTCTACCCTCAAGCCACCTTCAGCTCACCTTATATCTGAGAACAGCATCCGATTCATTCTTCATTCGTAGGTTTCGTCTCCATTCAGACACAGTTTGGTCCACAGAACACAAAGTATTTGGGGATTTTGCAACTACCACACAATGTGAACACGTAATGAAAATAATGCCCCCAGTTCAAATTATCCAGCTAATGCAAAACCCTCCAATTTTGTACTTATGTGCATCCACCCTGTAAACTCCCATAGAGCTAATGGATTTTAATGGTAGTGGAGACATAGTTATATGGGGTCTGAGATTCTGGAACATTCTTGAGCATCAGTGTTCAAAAAATTCAGGGAGGAAAAACATTTTGCAAACTAATATCCTTCTCCACCTCCATTTCCACCACGCTTCACATCCTTACACCTGAAAACAAGAACAACTCTTTAAGCAAGAGCATGCTTTGGGAAGCCCACAGTGAGGGGCAGTGAGCAAGCAAGGAGCCATCTACCTAACCAGCTGGTCAGGGTTCAAGGTTCTCAACCCTGGTTGGACTTTAAGGTAACCAACTAGGCATCTGTGTCTGTGCCTATGTTTGCATACACATGTGTGTGCATGCATCTGTAATACCATTGTCCAGACCCCACTTCCAGAGATTTAGTAATGGATTGGCCTGCTGCAGAGTCTGGGCACCAGTATTTTTTTAAAAGTTCATCAGGTACACAGGCAGTGTTGAGAAACACTAAGCTAAATCAACCCTGATGGTCAACAGAGTGAATGATGCAGCCACATGGTTCCTACATCCACAGGAGGGAGGAAAAAAGTCACAGTCAGACTTTCTAAGCGAAAAGGACATTAAATCCATTTTTTAAAGTGAAATAGAGGAATCCCTGCTGGGGTAAGACCTATCACATGGTTTGCTATTCCTAGAAAGAGCTGCAATTAGCTGCCAACAGATGCATTATTTCATCAGTCTCATAAATACTCGATAAAAGTCTTCCACTCATCCTTTATATCAGCCATGCAGAAGCTGGGGGAAAATCTTCTGATAAGATGCAATACTGATCTATCATAAGTCTCTATTAAATGATTAAAATTAGCATTAATAAAAGATATTTTAGTAAAATCTCATCCCACTATACCTCTAAAAGCCCTTGAAATTTTTCCTCTTAAAATGAAAAAAAAATACATTAGTACAATTTTTAAAAAGCCTTTTTCAATTATTAACACTACAACATAATACAATTCCATTTCAAACCCAGCGGGAAGCCAAGATTTTGAGGCAGGAAAAATCCTAAATCAACAGTTGGGAGGCTGGGATTCCAGTCCTGGCAATAAATTACATCAACTAGTTGTGTGATCGTGGGCAAGCTGACTTAATCTCCTAGGCCTCCGTATTCTCAGAGAAAAATTAGATGATCTGTGAGTCCCTCCCAGCTCCAACATTCCATAGGACCAGAATCCAGCTCCTTCTTGCTGACGGTTACAGCAGCAGATACATGTGTTTGACATTTAGAAAACTTATAAACTCAGTAATTCTGCTAATACGCTTAACCAGTTCCTACCACTGTGTATAACTGCCTGGGCAAAGGCGCCTTGAGTGAGTCTGCATCTGAGGAGGAGTCGGAGCCCTCTGGTCACCATGCCAGCCAGCTCACGGTGCCTCCCCACACGCCTGCCACACATGTGTGCACAGCAAACACATGAAAACCTCGCTGCTTGCCTCATTCTCATACCTGTTGTTCTTGGCATTTTTCTTTTATTTTTTCAAATTTTTCTTTTACGTTGATTTTTTTTTTTTTTTTGAGGTATTCAGGTATAAACCCAAGGACTTGGGCAGGTAGGACAAGTGCTTTACCATGCAGCCACTTCCCCCACCCTATGTTCACTCATTTGTGCTTAACCCTTTTTGTCCCACTGTACCAGATTTGGAACACCTATAAAAACTTGAACATAGTATAAAATGTATAATTATGTGTTACGTGATAGAAAAATGTGCTCATAACGTAGTAACAGTAATTAATAAAAGAATCAACATATAAATCCTAGATTATGATTTCCAAATCAATTTATTTCATCTGTGACAATTTCATTGAGATAATCATGGAACTGGAAAGTGGAACTTAATGGGTTAAATAAAAATAATGTATTTTTAACAGGAACTGCATAAATAGAAAGCAGCTTCACTTGCCATAAACGGAAGGAACCCATTAAAACTTATACTTGCCCCTCCCCAAAAAAGCTATACAAATAATTCTAAATAAATATTTAAGGTCTACAGAGGCTTTAAGCATGAGAACCTCTGACCATACTTTCCAGGAGTACACAGAAGTAAAAAGGAAACACATTCCCATCATGTGATTAAGCATTATTTGATCCCATCTCCACAAATCATCTCGAATCATCTTCACAGCAGCCAAGGTCACGTCTGAACAGTGGGAAGCACAACAAATGCTAGTGACTGAGCCTATGCAGACGTGGAATGTGATTCACTTCTGTGGGGAAGGTGTCACCCATACTCCCACCTGAGTTCCTGTGTCCTTCTGGTCAGCACAGTCGCAGCAGTCGGGTCTCTGCCCCGTCCCCACATCAGAGTCTTCCCTGAGCACCCTCATCGCCACACACTCTCCACAGCCCTCCTCACCCCCAGAGAGGTTTTACTCATTTGCTTTTTGTTTGACCCATCTTTTTCCCTCTCCCCCGAGAACCAGGGAGCTCCAGGAGAGCAGAGACTTTGTTTTGTTTACTGTTATACCCCTGGCACCTAATATCTAGTACATGGTCAATACTCAATAAATATTTGCTGAATGAACGAAGCCCATGAGTCCTTCATGCTTGCCCAGCGCCTGGTATGTACTGTCCTCAGGAAGTGTGTGATAATTAGGCTGAGGACACACAGAAATCTGGGCTCTCTGTAACTTCCCACCCACCTGAAGGAGGGTCCTTGCTGTGGAGACTGACCCACTGCTCTCCCTCAGGACACACCACGCCAGAGGTGAACAATACTAAGGCACAGAGAAGAGCATGGACAGCCCACAGGTGGAGAGATGGTATGCAGAGTAGTAAGCTGAAATTTTCTCTAATGAGCCTATCAGAATATCTAATAAGTCTGCCATTAGCACTTGGTAACTTCTGATGCCTCCGTATACCTCAGAGCCAGAGGGGATCTCAGGAGAGCAGCTGAGGTAGCTCAGCATGAGCATTCAAGGACAGCTCCATGAGGGACAGGAAGACTACTGGAGCCCACGGGCAGGGGGAAAATAGACCAGCCAGAGCCCTGTGCCCCGTGCCAGTGAGGACAGCCAGGCAGTCCAGGGCATATGGTCCATGGGGAGAACCTGCTGAAGGTCAAGCAAGGCTGAAACAAGTGACAGCCTCAGGACGCCACTCTAGCAGGCTCTAGAGTTGAGGCGTCTGGTGCTCACTGTAGGAAGCGCTGAATTGTGCCCCACAGGTCTGTCCTTCACTCTTGACAGTGGCTACTAATAAATAAACCAAGGATCTAGCAGAGGGAGGAGAGGAAAACTGAGAAACAAAACAAAACAAAACAAGCTCCCATGTCTAAGGAAGACTAGGCGAAAAGGCAGGGTTTACCAGGCAGCCTGGTAAGTGAGATCTTGGCAAAGACCCAGTCCTGCAACCAGGGCCAGCCTGGGAAAAACAGAGTCCTGTGGCCCAGAAGCCACTCTGCCACAACTTAGGCTGAATCCCACCAGACAATGATAGCTGGGGCACAGATGAGGCCCTTTCCAGAACCGGAGTAGCTCAGCCCTGGAGTGCGTCAGTGCAGACAGGGCCCCCAGGAGTGGGAAGCCAGGCAGGCGCGCAGGCTGCCTTCACCCACGTACCACACTGTCCCCATCTCCCAGAATGACAGAACAGGAGCCAGGAGAGGATGTCCAGCTGATCTAATGTCTAGTGTTTGACCTTGGCCTGAAAGGGACATGCTGTGAAGTGTTCCTTCCACAGTGCCAACTTGGATTAAGTCATTTTATCGTCAGAATTCCTCTTTTAAAAGGTAAGAGTCCTTTTGAAGTGACACACACACACCAATTATCCAGTTAAGTCTTAGCCTTTTTTTTTTAAATACAGATTGAGAGACCTAGGCAGATTCGGCAAGAATCAAAAGGTTTCAGTTTAGTTGTTTTTGTTGTTCTTGTTTTTAACATTTTAGAATTTGTTGAGGTGGAGTGGGGCTGGAAGAGTAAAGACAAACAAGATAAAATTCAATTCACTAAAAAATTACACCCAGCACATAAATAAGTAACCAACCAGGATCACTGCCCACCCAAAACCTCTGAGCCAGCTCAAAATTTACAAATGAAACACAAAAATTAAACAATTAAAGGGAAAACCAAGAATCTGCTAGAAGAACATGACAAGAAAACTTAAAATTAGTTCATTCTTAAAGAAGGCCTCTTAAAGAAGGCCTAAAGAGAAGGCCACCCCTCATTTGTTCTCAAGGCCTCTGAAGAGAAGGTCACCAAATCCATACAAATAAATTAATAATCACAAAAATAAGTGAAAGGTAAGTAAAGGTGAATGGATACACATTCTGATACAAGCATCAGCTTTTCCAACAGTCCAATTTCTCAAAGCTCCAAGATGCCGTCACAACAGTTAAAGTGGCCTGCGGCAAAGCTTGCTAATGACTTTATTACAGTGCTTCGGAAGCTCTGGCGTGCTAGCAAACAGGCTTCTGAGTTTGTTTGCTTTCTTCCAGGGACATTAAATTGGAAGGCATTTCAACTCTGATACTTGTCCAGAATTTTAAGCAAATAAACAAAAATAAAACTACCTAGATTTCCAATTCACTAAATTCCCACTTAATTTTAGAATTAAAATACTGCCATGAAATTAATTACTTTAAACACTCAAATATACTTTAATGCCTCAAGCAAGAAGGCTATCAACTATCAACTCCTTTTAAATGTACCATTCCTTCCGCCCCTGCCCCCCACACGGATGACATACCACACAGACACACTCATTTACCACCAGAACCCAGGGCATACTGGATCTTCCAACAACATGTGGATTTTCAAAGTGACTTTAGCAGTCACTTTTTCTATGACACAGAAAACTACAAAGGGAGGAAGACAGTGAACAATAAACCCCAAATTCAGGGTTTCTTAGAGAGAGAGGGCTGGGAAGGAGAGGGCTAGGAAGGAGCATCAGGCAGCCTCTAAGGCAGTCAGCATATTCTTCTTAAACCGGGTGCTGAGGAGACAGGTGTTCACTTTGTCTTATTCCTTATATCTTACTTATATTTTATAATATAATTTTAAGTAGTCGACATTTAATAAAAACATCTATTTAAAAGTGCAGACATGTAAACTGTCGTGGAAGGTACGTAGACACAGACGTAAATCAGACTTCTGTTTCAGAATATTTTTTCCAGTAGCAGTATTACTCAATAAAAAGGAAAACAAATACAAATACTTAACTTGTTCCAGAGCCAACCTATCTTTCCATTTGATCCCTTCTACGGAATTTAACAAACTTCTACACAGACAGGCACAGTTTCCCCCTGCCCCAACCCCCATATGCTGCTTCATTCGACTTGCTTTGAAAAACCTATTTTTCCCTTAGTTTCTCTGTAATTTTTATATGGTAAAAACTGTCTTGATTCTTTTTTGCTGTTTGAATGAATCTGAGGAAATGGGGTCACACTTCTATGAAAGATGTACAGCAGTACTATTTACATCACCCAAAATGATAATATAATTAAATTAAGTATTTTGATAGTGAAAGGCTTTCAGTTCTCCTGTTTTGTTGTTACTAACTAAGTGTTGTCAGGAGAAACCTCTAAGTCAAACTCCAGGAAAACACCGATAATTTTTTAACATCTCCCCAATCCTACATCATGTGTTCTCCTTTCAATACATTCATAGAAGCGTCTTAGATACTTCTGCTTGGTTTTGTTCAGACAACTGGAGCATTTAATTTTGTACAATTCAAGCTGAGAATTTTAGTGGTCCTCAAAGAGCAGCCATTTTCAGTATTTCACAAAGCCTAAACCATACATTTACATGTAATTTGACCAAGCTAGGAATAAAAATATGTTTTTTTCAACTAAGATTTTACCAGGTCTTCGTAAGTCAACTGGTTATCTCATGCTTGTCAAATATTAAGACATATGTCATTAATGAAAAAAGAAGAATTATAACTATTTAATACAATGTGGTTTGAAAAGAAAATCATTTGAAATATGACATCCATGGGGTAAAAATAATAAAAGTGATTTCTTATTAGTAGCATTTTTTAAATCAGCTATAGTCATATTTTAAAACCAACAACAAAGTCTGGAGACCACCAACTTGGAGTATTTTTAATCATCACTTAATCAGAAACTCCAGAGGATACTGATTTGTTAGCTGAGAAAATCAGTAACTCAGCTTGGATTCTGCTTACAAAATTAAAAGCTCCAGCTGTCTGAACAAAACCAATTGATGTATTTAAGACATTTTTACTAATTTATTAAAAGCAGAACATATAAGGTAGGATTGGGGAGATGTTAAAAAAAAAAATATCAGTGCTTTCCTGGTATTTGACTTAGAGGTTCCTCCTGGCAACACATAGTTAGGAACAACAAAACAGGCGAAACGAAAGCGTTTCACTATCAAAATACTTCATTATATGATCATCTTGTACTGCTGTACATCATTAATAGAAGTATGACCTCATTTTCATTACTTCGGATTCATTTAATCTTATGTTAAAATTTGGCAAGTCAACTTTTAATTCTCTTCTTTTCTACATTTTTTTTTCTTTTTGCCACATCCCTGTAATCCCAGCTACTCAGGAGGCTGTAGCATGAGAACCACAAGTTCAGGGCCAGCCTGGGCAACTTAACAAGGCCATTATCAAAATAAAAATGTTAAAGGGCTGGGGATGTATCTCCATGGTAGGGTGTTTGCCTAGCATGTGCAAGGTCCTGGGTTCAATCCCTAGTACTGAAAAAAATATATATTTTTCATTTTTACTTGTACATTTCTCTGCTCCTCAGTCTAAGTAAAAGGAAGAAGTCATGAAAGGTGTTAAAAGGGAACAAATGCTTTATACCTCATCTTCTTGCCACAGCTAGGCCAGCAGCACCAGAACTGTTTCTTTTGCTCTGCTTTCAATTCTCCTTAAAATCAAAATGAGACCCTGTCCCCAAACTACTGCCCTTACAAAATTAAATACTACAGGTATCTGAACAAAGCCAAACTAAAAAGGATACTTTAAACAAACAGCCTTTAAAAACAATGGAAATCCATCTTCAAAACAATCCCCTTTGGCCTTGTAGGCCAACCAAGGGACAGGTGCAGGGCATGCCTTCCTAGAGGCTGTCTCCTCCACGAATTTGACCTTTTCCAGCCGGCAGCTCTGGCACCCCACAAATCAGTTAGCAGTGGGCCAGCATCCCATCTGCACTTTCCAAATGGCTCCTGATGCCAGGGGCTGAGATATGACCTAGCTCTCTGATGAAAACATGCCTCCCAAGTGACTTGCCAAGTTTCCCTGGAAGCATTTCTAAATGTACTGTGAGCTCCCTCCTCCACCTCTCAGTTATGGTTCATTCTTCCTTCCTTTCCTGTATTTCTTAATGCCACCTCCTCATCCTGTTCCTCCAAACATCACGTTCCTTCGGTCCAAACTCCTACCCCTTACCCACTCTCATGAACCACTGACCCCTGGCCACATTAAAACTCAAACTTCCAATCCAAAGGGTTGTAGTTCCAATAATTGTGGAGCTGGTTTGAAGTGATCTTTTGGAGGCCTACCTGCAGGAAGCTCAATGATGGTTTCTTCCCTGGCCTTCTCCAACTTCTCCCTCACCCAGGGAAACTCCTGCAGGGAATCTAGGAAGGTATCAAACGCTTTTGGACCCCTGGAGGGTAGGATATCCAGCAGCAGCATTGTTTTCCGGAGGCCTGTGGCTTGAGCTTTGATTTCTTGAACATGGTTCTCTGTCAAGATTCCTTCCTGGTATAGATACTGAAGAACCAGTCCCTCCACCAATACCTCTGCCCCTAGCTCCAGGCGAAGAGAGCGCAGCACTTGTTTGTCTCTGGCCTCCATTTATCCCTGGAAAGAGACAAAATCATAGCTCAGATGACAGGAATGCTGATGCACCCCTGAAGGTAGCCATTGCTGCAGTGAGTGCAAGCACCTTAAGGTCAGGCAGCTCTTCAAACCTTAGCAGAGTATCAGGCCGTGGCACTTATTATTAGGAGGCTGTCAAATGAAGCCAAGTTCAGTTCAGATGCTTCCCAACACAGCCAACAAGGAGATGAATCATCTTTTCTGTTTCTGCTTTTTACATAATGGGGTCCTGGTTCAATTCCTTGTTCAATAAAGAGATCTGACACACACAAAAAAGTAGGCCAGAGCCCTTCCTTTAAAAGGCAAGTTGATATGAGGATTACGAAGCACCATTTAATTGTTACATGCTGGAGAAGAAATGGTGGTTTTCTTCTAATAGGGCCTTCATCAAGGATGGCCTGCCACCATCCCTGATAATTTCCAAAAATGACCAGGGACATTTGCAGAACTTGACCAACAGTGGGAGGGGAGGACAGAAACCAGAGGTTCCAGTAAGTTTAAGGATCTTTTTCACTAAGAGAAAAGGCCTTTACACCATCGTCACCTGCAAGAAACATATTTATTGCTTGTGTTCAGTCTATAATAAACCTTATAGCGTCACCCCTCCTTCGCTCATGGGAATTCCCAATCTCCACACATGCAGGGGGCATTTGGGGAGTTATTGTCCTTGAAAAACAAATAAATAGCCGCACGCGGGCTCTGCTCGGAAGCCACTCGGGATCTGAAGGTCGCTGGTGACAGTGGGCCCGGGTGGCGTGGGCGGAGGGAGGGGCAGCAGCGGGCCGCAGGCGCCCGGCCCCCCACGCTCCTCGCCGCTGCCCGCCCGGTCCCGCGGGCAGGTGAGGGACAGGAGCACGTTCGCTTCGGCCCAGGAGCGCCCAATTGCAACTTTTAAAAAATTCCCTGCCTCGGCAACCGAAACCTTTGTTGTGTCACAGAAGGAAGAACCATAACCGATTTTCGGACAACTTGAACTGCGGAAGGATCTTTACAGCGGACCGAGGGGAGAACGGGCTCCCCCCGGCACCGCCACCCCAACCCTGGCCCGGCTCAGACACCCGAATAAGTTTAGGAATGCGAGAGAGCAGCGCAGGGCCCAACGCCACAGCGCGGAGCATTCGAGAGGGGGAAAAATGGATTCCTGTTACTTACGTCTGCAAACACGTATCTTAAAAAAAAAAAACTACAACCGGAATCCAGACTGTTAGGAAACCTGTACCATAAGCACCATCTTTGTTGAAGGCGAAAGCCCTAAACAGGAAGTGTGGTCGCCATCTTTGTTGCGGGCAAGCACAGGAAGTGCTGTAGCCATCTTTTTTGAGGGCGCCAAGGTCAGAGTGAAGTTTTTCTCGCCATGTTTGCTGTGGGTAAACAATACACCCACCTGAAAATGGAAAACGACTTAGATAACCTAGGAATGGGCTCACTACAACTTCACACAGTAACTCCACCCGGCCTTGCACACAACTGACATGATAGGCAGTCAAAAGCCATTCTAGTTGAGAAGACTTCCCTCACCACTGTATTTTAAACGGCAATACACCCAAATTTATCTCCTGCACTCCTATGCCGTCCAGCTTCAGTTTTACCTGTAACACGTATCACTGTCTTGTTAAAACGTTTTTATTCATTTGTAGACCATTGCCCACCACTAAAATTCAAGGACATTTCTTGACGTCCACTGGGGTTCAGCCCACAACAGTTGACCAATCAGTCTGAATTCCGTTGCAGCAATCACCTAGGTTCTTGACACCTAAAGAAAATCCGAGATATTCAAAATCACGGGAAAGACCTGGAGAAGGGCTGAGCATAGAAGAAAGACTCCAGATACAACACTGCCACACTTGCTCATTGGCCACGTTCCAAGGATGAACTCTGGAAGTTGTTCCACGTCTCCAACCTCCTCTCAGCAGTGACAGAGCAATTAATTGACTACTGGGACACTGCTGCAGAAAAACCTTTGTGTCCGCAGTGATATATGTTTGCCAGCAGCATCAGAACAACACCTGCAAACTTTACTCTGCTGCAAGCAATTAATGAGGACAACTCACATGCAGAACAAAAGCTGCAAGGATGCCTGGGGCATGTGCGTCTAACGCATTTTTAATTTGGAAAGCAAGACTAAATTCATGACCCAGACACAAAGAGATACAAGAAGTCTATTCAAGTGTTCTTCCTCAAATTCCTTTATGAAGTGAGGTAGTAGATCAACAAATTCATTCAATTCATTTCAAAATTAATTAGATGATAATATAGAAAGTCACATCCTTCTGAAAATTGGTTGACAATAACAGGAAAAAGTTGCAAAGATTATTTTTACACACACTCTCACAACCAACACTTCTGGTAGAAGATGAAACAGGAAAAAGTTGCAAAGATTATTTTTACACACATTCTCACAACCAACACATCTGGTAGAAGATGAAAATATCTGTGTAAGCAAATGAGTGGAGAGCAATTCTAAACCCCACCTCTTTGGAACCTTCTAATAATTGTATCCAGTTTACAGTATTACTATACCAATATACCTCTTCCCTGTGCAATGGTGACAGTAGTTTTACGTAGACAGTAAATATCATTATTTTTGGCATTTTACATATGTAGAGACTGAATGTCAGAAATGTCAGTTGTCTCAGCCAGTATAAAGCAAAGCCTGAATTCCAACCACATCCTTCTGATTTCATGCTCTTTCCACTATACCACACAGCCCTATATAGTGAAGAGTCTGTTGTTCTTGTAACAGCTGAAATATCATTGACAAATCATCCTATTGCTCTAATTTGTTGTCCCTTCCTTTTCTGTATGCAAATAAGTATTAGCAACATTCTCTGTCTTCATCCAAGCAAAATACAGATCTCTTGCATGATTACCAATAATTAAGGATTACTAACTTTTTGGAGGAGAAAACCAAATGTATTTTTTCCAACTGTAAATGCTGGCAAATTTCAAACATATAGAAAAGGGTTTTTTAAAAGAACAATAAATACCCTTGCAAAATTTAAAATATTTCTTGGTGATTCGTAGTGTTTGGAAAAGCTTGAGTTCTCCTTAGAACTAGGAGGTAATCATTGATGGTCATGTCCAGGAGGAGGTGGAGAGAAAAGAGGAAGGTCCACAAGGGTTCATGGAAGAGAAGAAAACAGCGTCAGGGAGCATAAAAAGAGTTAAGGCTATAGTTGAGGAGCATGGTGTCCTTATGGTAAAGACTGGTCATTAGAATCTGAATTAAATCCCTACCATGAAGCCCTTGACCATCAAATTCCTCTTCCTGTGGATGAGTGGCCACACTACATCCTAAGCTACTACCCTGGCTCTCTGAGTGACTGGCCAACTGCTACCCACCAGCCTCCTGAAGGACCCCATCCCAACTAAGCACACCTTGATCCTTCTCAGCAGCACACCAAAGGTTCAGCTTCATTTATATAAATATCCAAGGCCAGTGGGTCTCTAAGAAACCAAACACAGACCAGAATGGCTATCACAGGTGGTTACTTCCCCGCCCCAGCCAGTCCTCTGTAGGCTGGAACTGTGTCCCTGTGGAAGATTAAGCACCTGTTACCCAGCAGTAACAAACCCACTTTCAGGAAGGGCAGATGCTTCCTTTAACTCCCCTATTATGTTTATTTGTGTCAATATATACCCATTGTGAGTTCTCAGAAGAATCCAAAAGAACAAATATAGTATTTTTCTGTCTTTCAGCTTGCTCCTTGGTTTTGCAACCTTAGGGAAAAAAAAAAGAAGTTGGATATAGTTGATTCTTCCTCTTTTGTAGATGTGGAAATTAAGACATAGAGAAAAATAAATTCTGTCCAAACACACTTGAAATGTTTACAAAAATAGATCATAAATCAGGTCACAAAGAAACGTCAACAAATTCCAAAAGATCAGTAACACACAGTATACTTTTGCATTATCCAATAAAATTCAAAATTTCAACAGAAGAATAACTTCCATGAATCCCATAAGTTTGAAAACTAAATAGAACGACTTTTAAACTGAGTCTAAAAAATATTTCACACACATCAAACACAGTATAGAAAGAAAGAAAGGCTGACCGAGAGCATCTGCAATAGTTTGGATTTTTACCCCTGAAGGCCCATGTTTTGATGGCTTGGTCCACAGCCCGTGAGCTATGAGAGGAAGTGAAGCCATTAGGATATGAGGCCTACTGGGAGGACTTACATAACTGAGAGTATGGCTCCAAATAGGATTGAGGGGGACCTTTGTGTCTTCTGCTTTTACTTTGGCATCCTGGCTGTGAGGTGAGTAGCTTCATCTGCTACATGTCCCCACCATGATGTGCTGCCTTGACACAGGCCCAAAAGCCATGGGCCAACTGACCATGGACTAACACCTCTGAAACCACAGGCCAAAATGAACCTTTCCTCTTTTTAAGTTGATTATCTCAGATATTTTGTTACAATAATGAAAAACTATCACATCACCATAACCAATCAAGGTTAAACATCACTGATAACAGGTTATGTAGATATCAAGTACTCCAATATGATATGACAAGAAGGATGTATCTCCTCCATTGTATTCTTCCCCAAAATTTGTGACCTTGATATTTCAATAGAAAATACTGAACAGGGGCTGGAGCGGTGGCTCGGCGGTTACGGCACTTGCCCTTCATGCGCAAGTACACGGGTTCAAACCCCAGCACCCACGTACACGACTGAGTGTTAGAGCAACGAAAGCCATGTGAAAAACTCAATAAAAATCCATTCTCTCTGTCTGTCTCTCTCTCTCACTGTCCTTCTATCTTGAAAAAAGAAAAGAAAATACTGAACAAACGCCAACTGAGAGACATTCCACAAAATATCTGGCAAATACTCTTCCAATGCCTTTAGGCCATAGGGACAAGGAAAAGCTGAGAAATTATCTCAGATTAGAGGACAATAAAGAAGCATGACAATTTAAGGAAGAGAAAGAACAAGAGAGGGAAGACTGGAGGAGGAAAAAAGTGAGACCCTGAAGGCCTTGCCCACAGTCAGGAATGAACAAAGACTTCTGGATCTAAATTCTTTTTTTTTGAAAGAGAGTGAGAGAGAAAGAGACAGAATCAATTTTTTATTGAGTTTTTCACATGGCCTTCATTGCTCCGACACTCAGTTGTGTAGGTGGGTGCTGGAGTTTGAACCCGTGTACTCACGCATGCCAGGCAAGTGTCATAACGCTGAGCCACGGCTCCAGCCCTGGATCTACATTATTATTTCCCATTTCATCTTAGCTATTTTCTTATCTCTTTCTGTAAAACTTCTGACAGAGGATTTTGCTGTAGATAATGTTATCTGCATCACGTGTACTCATTATGATTTTACTAAGTTGTGAATCCTGATGATTCCTTTAATTATGTAATATCTCATTTTCATCTAGATTAAGTATTACTTTTTGAAAAACACCTGGAACTATTTACAAAAGCCTAAGTTGCAACCTTTCAAATGAGCCAAATAATTATTATGCAAATTATCATATACGAATTTAATTATCCAACAAATTCTGAAAGTTTACTTCTCCAAAAAGTTAATTCTATAAATGTGAAATATAATGCTATAAGACATTAGTGATTGATAATACTAGGATGTTACAATTTGCTTATAAATATGGCAGCAAGAAGTCTTATTGATCATTTATTACAAGCTAGGGTCATCTAGAGATAATATACAAAAGAGAGACATGATTTCTGTCTTCATGGAGCTTGGAGCCCTGGCAGAGAAAACAAATATACAGAAGGAAATTGAAAGTGATAATTAAAAATTGTTGGGGCTGGAGTGCTGGCTCAGCAGTTAAGGCACTTGCCTGGCATGCGTGAGGACCTGAGTTCAAACTCCAGCACCACATACACAACTAAGTGTTGGAGCAACAAAGGCCAGATGAAAAAGAAAAGTTATTTCTGTCTTTCTCTCCCTGTCTCTCTCTCTTTCTCTCTCTCACTGTCCCTCTCTTTTAAGAAAAAAAAAATTGGTATAGATGCAATGAAGGAAGAGTGCTTCGATAAAAAAAAATGGTCAGGGGTCTGGGGTTGAAGAGCTGAGTTTGACTGAGTCCTCAGAGAAAGCCCATTTGATCAGGTGACCTGTTTTTATTCAAAAAGACTTGCAGTTACAAAACAGTGCTGTACACTTTTTTTTTTTTAAAGAGAGAGGGACAGTGAGAGAGAGAATCAACTTTATTGAGTTTTTCACACGGCCTTCGTTGCTCCAACACTTAGTTGTGTATGTGGTGCTGGGGCTTGAACCCGGGTCCTTGTGCTTGCCAGGCAAGTGCCGAAACCACTGAGCCACCGCTCCAGCCCCTGTGCTGTGCACTCTTAAAAGATGGCTTAAGAGCCTGCGCAGTGGTGTGCATGTATAATCCCAGCAACTCCGGAGGCTGAGACCGGAAGATCACAACTTTGAGGACAGCCTCAGCAAAGTAGTGAAATCCTGCCTGAAATTTAAAATTTAGTAGCTAACATTCCATTTATGTTCAAGTGAAATGACATAGAAACTGGTTGCTCTGGTGCTAGGGGAATGGTCTAAGGTGTTTCTTCAAGAACAATCTTATAGTTTGGATAGGAAGTGCCTCCAAAGGTGCATGTGCTGAAGGCTTGATTCCCAATGGTCGTGCTATCGGAAGATGGTGGAAATTTTAGGAGAAAAAGGCTGTTGGAGGAAGCAAGTCATTGGAGACCAAGTGTTCACAGGTGGGACTTTCAGGAAGTGGTGGGAAGAGTTCTGATCTCTTCAGTGGAAAGGACTGGGAACTAGGTGGTGGGAAATGGATGAAGGAAGTAGGTTACTGGGGTACGCACTGGATGGGTGATTCTTATTCCCCACACCTTCCTCTCTCACCCTCTCTGCTTCCTGGCTGCCGAGAGTTGAGAAGCCTTCCCCTGCCACACCCTTCCACCAGGATAAGCTGCCCCACCTCAGATCCAAAGCAATGGAGTAGGCCAACCGTGGACCAAAAGCTCTGCCACCGTTCCTTCTTTAAGCTGTTTATGTTAGGTATTTTGGTCACAGTGATGAAAAACTGTCTTACGCACACAACAACAACAAAAAAATGTTTGAAATGGTTTAGGAATATGGCCAAGTATTCAGAGACCACAGAATTTGTTATCATAAAGCATAAAGAAATCATTCTGACGTTCCCCTGAATCTTGCCATTATCAACCGGTCACATTGAGCACAAAAGAGCTTCACCGTGAGCCCTCCTGAGCATATCTTTCCGAGCAGAATTACATCATCGTGGGCCTGCCAGGATGACTTATCAGTAAATGTACCAAGCAGCTGAATGAACTAAGCTTTTATCTGGGGTTATTTAATAAAGTCCATTTAAAAACTAGACAATGACTGCTAAATATAATGGTTCTTGTTTCAGCGTAATTGATGCTAAGCTGTTCTTCCTGACAACAATCCACCAGAAGGCCCAGCTGCATCTTAATAAAGCAAATACAATGAGCAGCCCAGAAAAGGCTGCTTGCCTTCCTGCCGTTTGTGCTGTCCAGTGGGCGTGCATCCAATCTACACCCCAGCTCCACAGGAAGCACAGAATTCCAAACAAGCAGTGAATACTAACGTTAAAGCAGGGACTGTGTTCGATTTAACAGGGAAAAGAAACAAGAAGTGCTGATGGATTCTTCATTTCTCTTTTCCCCAGAAATCAGGAATGTAGATGCTGGGATGCTTGAAGTACCTATTGAGTGGAGTCTGATATGCACTGAAATATTCTCTCCGCCCAGAGAAGCCATCTCACTGGCCGGAAGTAGGAGTGGAGAAAAGACGGGAGGAGTTATGAATTTCTCCTAATGGCCTAAGAACATCAGATGGGCAAGCTGGGTGCAGTGGTATACACCTGGAATCCCAGGGACTTAAGAGGCTGAGGCAGGAGGATTGCAAGTGCAAAGCCAGCCTCGGCAACTTAAAGAGGCCCTAGGCGACTTTTTGAGACCATGTCTCAAAATAAAGAGGGCTGGGCGTGTTGCTCAGTGGTTAAGCACCCCTGAATACCAAATAAATAAATAAATAAAATGTGCAGAAATTTAAAAAAAACACTATCCTTACAACTCTTACCTGGCTTATTCTTCCTCTCTAATTTAGTATCTTGTAGTCTTTTCTTGGAGGCAGAGAATCAATTTTCCATTTGTTGTCTACTCCGATCCTCTAGAACTGTAAACACAGCACATGCTCAGTAAATGTTCAGCCAACAGCATGATGAACCTATTGACAGCAATCTATGCACACTGCCTGCTACGGTGCCTTGCAGAAGTCACTCAAAAACATGCGTCCAATGAATGAGTGCAAGGTCAGTGCATTAAAACTGGATTTATCTTTGGGCCCCATTTATGTATGCTAAAGAATGTGAGTCATAAAATCCTATCAAATTACTTCTACGTGGCTAATTCTACGAGGGTCATATTTTATGATTATAAAGTGTTGCTCAAAATTATAGATGCCTGAAATTTTAAGAATAATCATAGAACCTCTTCTCTTTTCCAACTGTGTTGTTTTAAGTACTCTCATCCAACCTACTGTGTTAAATACTGTCTGAAAGGAAAAACAAAACAAAACAAAACAAAACTCCCAGACGTTCAGATGTTCAACCAGGACTCATGCATCCGTTTGTCTACTTGACATCTCCATTTAGAATTCAATAAGCAACTCAGACTCTATTCTTCCAAACCCAGAGTCCTGACTCCTCCTCCCTGGCCGGATCCACTTCCATAAATGGCACCACTGGTCCATCAAGCCAAAGTTTGCAGGAGTCATCCTCAAGTCCAATCCAGCCATACGTCCTGCGGATATTTCTCTACAGCATACTCCAGTTCATTCAGTTCCCTCCATCCTGCCCACCACCATCCTCGTCTGAATCACTATCACGTCTTACTTGGACTCCACAACTTCACTCCATCTTTTCATTCAGGTGACACCTGAAATGTCAACTTTATGCAGAGCCCTTCCTTCAACACACAATCTAAAACTGCTCCTCAGATTCTCCCATCACCTTGACCTTTTTTTCTTAACATCGAGCATTATCAGCTAATTTTATTTGTTTATTTGCTTGATTTGGGGCAAGGAGGATACTTTCTTTCCCCATCAGAATGCATGTCCATAAGTATAGGGACCCTTGCTGTCCTGTGTGCTACTATGTCCCCAGTGTCCACAATAGACACATGCTAGGTGCTCGGTAAATAGTTCTTGAATTAAGAAGTCAATGAATGAATCAGTGCATGAACCTAAGACATTTCAAAATGAACAAAAAGCAACGCTGGACGACAAAGGTTTTGAGGTAAAGCAACATATCCATCGAGACCCAGTTTAAATTACTCAATTTCCTTCAACAGCTCTCACCCTACTCCTACTTTTTTTAGCTAACAATTATTGAACATTTACTACATGCAAGAAGCTATAGATATTTTTTCTACCTATTATTTAATTTAATTGTATTCTATACTTGCACAGCCTTATAAATCAGGTACAAGTACCTAAGTAGCAAAGCCAAGATCCAAATACAAGTCAGTCTTACCCCAAATTCTCAAGCTCTGCTCCTTTCAAACTGGCCAAGTTCCCTGGGAATATTCATCCAGGAAATTAAGGTCAGGGAGGCTTAGCTTCAATTTATAGCTCCGTGGCCCCTTCCTGAACCGCCAGAGCATTTGCGTTGTTTGGTTGGAGATCACATGGAGATCAAGTCCTGGCTGTACGAGACCATTCTTCCCATGATGCCTGCCCTATAAACACAGTCCGACATTATCCAAAACAGCATTTTCTAAGTTAGTTAATGATCAAATGTCTGAAAATTCTGCGGAACCTATACAATGATTATTAAATGTTTCCTAAGATTCAGGTCTTCAAAGTTAATGCTCAATAAAAACCTCTTTTTACAGGTTGGGTTCTTGTAAGGACCAAGAAACCAGTGCATATAATGCCTCTTTGAAAAAATAGGAAATATTGCACACAATGTGTAGAATCAAAAATCCACAAAATCCTGGAAACAGAAAGGAACTGAGAAACGGCCCCTAATTTCACCAAAAAAAGGCACAGGATGGTGAAGTGACTAGTGGGTTGTGGGGTTAGCAGCTTTCAGAATGAAATTACATCCTTTAGCAAATGCAATTCTGAATGTGAACTGAACTCATTGATGGTCCTTTTGGTCATTCTGGCTGAGTTAATAACACACATGACTACAAACCTTCAAAATGAAGCCAAGTGTATAATAATAATATTGTTGTGCACGTATTTTTCTTCTAGACTTTATATTTTATTTCCTTTAGAACTCTTCAGAGTTACCCATCTGCCATATAATAAGTAATGGACATCATTTCATTGTAGTGTCTATAGGAGAAAAATAAAATTACTACATATTCCTGATGAATGATCTCTTGGACAAGTATTAGTCATAGATGCATGCTACTGTAATATATAGCTCATCAAAACAGGAAAGGTTTTTCTGGTGGAAACTCTGAATGGACTCTTTCCCCCACACCCCCAGGGGCTTGCGACAGAAAACACTGGCATTTGGAAATGTGTGAAGATTTTTGGGGTTGTCATAATGATGAGGGAGAACTTGTGGCATTTGGTGTATAGAAAATGAGAATGCTGAATAGCCTATAATTCAAGGGATACTTCTACGTAAAGCATCATTTCACCCAAATTTCCACCTGCTACTTTGGGCACCAGAAAAATGACTGTAAGCATCTGCCCACTGGAAGTGACACCTTTGAATTGTTTGTGAACCATTTATTTATTTTTATTTATATTTTTTACAGAATACCTTTATTTTATTCATTTCTTTTTAGGTGGTATTTATTTTTATTTTATATTTTTTACAGAATACCTTGATTTTATTTGTTTCTTTTCAGGTGGTGCTAAGGATGGAATCCAGGGCCTCACACATGCTAGGCAAGAGCTCTGCCACTGAGCTACAAACCAAGCCCCTGGAAGCACTGATTTTAATTTGGAATTGTGGCAGTGTCTTTAGACTGCTATAACAAAATGCCACTAACTAGGTGACTTAGAAACAGCAGAAATTTCTTTCTCACAGTTATGGAGGTCCAAGATCAAGGCCCTAGCAGATTTGGTGTCTGATGAGAGTCTATTTCCTGGGTCACGGGTGGTATTTTCTCACCGAGTCTTCCCATGGCCCTGCTCTCTAGGGTCTGTTTTATAAAAGGTACAATTCCATTCAAGAGTGCAGCACCTCTGGAAGGCCCTACTTCTTAATCACATCCCTGAATGGATTTCAACATACTGATTGGGGTGAGGGCATATAGACATTCAGATCATAGCAGGAGCTGGTTTTTTTTTTTTTTTTTGTACCAGGGATTGAGCCCAGGGGTGCTTAACCACTAAGCCCCACTAAGCCACATCCCCATCCCTTTTTATTTTTATTTTGAGACAGGGTCTCACTAAGTTGCTTAGGTCCTCACTGTTGCGGAGGCTGACTTTGAACTAATGATCCTCCAGCCTCAGCCTCCTGAGCTGCTAGGAGTATAGCATGCGCTACTGCACCTGACCTTAGCAGGAGCTTTTAAAAATGAAGGAATGCATCAAAATGACCAAGATCCTGGAATAAACATGGCAGGGTTTACTAAGGACGACATTCAACAAACTTTCAATATTTCTGCCTACATGGTGTTGAACATGGAAGACAAAGTAAAAGTTACTCCTTTTAAAAAGATGACAACGTGGAAAAATAAAAGAATTCCTCTAAGACCATGACTAGAGCAGGCACATCAGCCTGGGCAGGAGACTGAGTCCACAGTACCGAATACTCATCTATAAATTATATGGCTAGAAATCCAGTTGGGGTGGGATGGGGGAGTGCTCAGGAGAGGGAAGGCTCAAGACAAAGCCTTGAACCCACAGAGGGTGGGGAACTGAGCTGGTGCTTGTCCACACAAAGCCAGGATGTGAGAAGGACTGTGCCATTAATAAGGGTTAACAAGGAAAAATCAGAAAAAGACAAATAGCCAATGAGCAACAACCAAAGGCTAGAAGAGGTGGGTGGGACTATGGATAACAGCCTTTGTCCCGTACTTGGCTCTCCAACCCTTGCCATTGCCCCACTGGCTGAACCACAGGAAGTCACACAATGGCAGCCCAGGAAGCCCACCATGTAGAGCGGGGCAGGGGACAGGAATAAATGCAAGGACAAGCAGCGCAGAGCCTCTATGGCCAGGAGCTGGCATGAAGCACCGCTCTGTGGATCATCTTCCTACAGTCTTCACAACAGGGGGTGCCACGGGAGCCCTGGACCACCTGGACCTTACTAACCTCAGCTTCTCTTCTAAGGGTATAGCCCGTAAAAATGGCTCTCTCTGGCTCAGCCCCAGGCTGGCCTGACTGCAGACCCTGGGCTCTGAGCCATTTTCTACACAGATATAAGAGCAGTGCAATTCTGGTGTTGACTTCCCGCGTCACCTTGTGGCTTTGGGTGAAACACTAACTCAGGGGTGGTGTGCACCCTTCCAGGTCATCCTGGTTCTGCTGATCTTTGTCACACCTTATAGTCTACCTGGGTCCTGTGTGACTGCTCTTTATTCATGTCAGTGCACTTTCCCTCCCTGTCAGCAGTGGCTCCATGTGCAAAGTCATCTATTGCTGCGTAACAAACTGACCCCAAGTTTAGTGGCTCAAAGCAACCATCATCTTATTATGCCTCACAGCTATGCAGGCTGAGAGTTTAGGCACAGCTGAACAATTCTGCTCCAGATGGCATCGATCAGGGTTACTTGATGGTTTTCATCTGTAGCTTAGCTGTCTTTATTCCTAAAGGTGGCTTCTTGGAGGAGACAGCTGAAAGGCTGGGCTCAGCTAATCCCTCCCCTTCTCCAGGTCACCCTGGGGCACCGCCTGCAGCATGGCAATCAGATGTCTTATGCGGCAGTTCAGGGCTCCCAGACGTCAGGGCAAAGGCGGTCAGTCTTCCAAGCCTAGGCCTGAGCGGCAGAATCCTTTCCGCTGCACTCTCTCAGTTTAAGCAGTCACACCCCAGACTCAAGGAGAAGAGAAATACATCCTACCTCTCCAGGGAAGGCAGTAAAAGAATCTATGGCCATCTTTAATCTGCCATAGTGAGAGGAATTTCATTAATTGCATTTCTATAGCTTTAGCTATTTATGTTCCTCTTGGCTACTACGCTGGTCTGTATAATTTCCAATGTCAAGAAATGACGCTCTCCTCCAGTTCTTCATAAGCCTATTATGGCTGACTGGGTAAAGTGCCCTATTTTTATTATGAATAGTTATTTGAAAGACCTGCCACACTGTCTGGCCCAGTGAAGTAGCCTGATGAATATTGGATGGACAAATGACCTCCTTAAGTGCCCTCTTTGCAAGTGGGAGGTGTTTACAGTTGGCTCCAGTTCTAGCAGGAAGCTAGGAACGCTACCTTGAGGAGGCTGTCCCATTTTGTGGGCTATTTTCTCTGTGGTTACTGTCTGAGTCACAATCACAAATTTCTTCCCCAGTTCAAAATGATTCAGCAGTTCAAAAGGGCCACTAGGACAAACTAGACTTAACTCTTTCCCATCTGCCTGTATGTGTCTCATCCTCTAACTCAGTGGTTCCCCAACTCGAACTGCATCAGTCACCCAGTGAGTTTGAGAAAGGACAGAGGACCGAACTGCCCTCCCAGAATTTCTGACTCAGTAGGTCTAGGATGGGGCTCAAGAATTTGCATTTCTAACAGGTTCCCAAATGACATTTCTCTGGGCTGGGCACCAGAATTTTTTAAGCCACACGGACAAACATAGTCTCATTAAAATTAAGCAGCACTGAAATTATTTGAGATTTTTTATATAATCCTAGATTAATCCAAGAACACAGAGACCAGTGACTTCTAATCCAGATGTCAGATTTTTGCCTTCCATAAAATTGATTATCTGAAAACTTCACATCGAAAGCCTTCATTTAGAAAAGAAAGCTGTGAGCTATTGTGAGAGATCTCATAAAAATTAGCTATCAACTGCCAATTGCGCTTTGGAAAATAATGAGTACTATTGCTGCAGGTAAAGATTCTATTAAGCGTTTTCCATTTAACGATTCTTCCTCACACTGAACAAAGAAGAAATTTTGCTCCTGTGCAGTCTACACCTGATTCTGTTGCTTAGCAATGGGCTGTACCGTACCATTATAGTATTGTGTTTTCCTCTTCAAAGGACAGTGTACCATTGGTACTTTTTAACTTTACCACAGTGCTCCCATAAAAAAAAAAAGAATTAACAATAATTTTATATTTAATCTAAAGGACTGAAAATTCACAAGGTGACAAGTTTTCTTTCAGGGTGTTGCAGATACATTGTGCTCTCTCTTCAAAGTGGAACACTAATTCTCACTCATTGAGGTAACTTCCAGAGGGAGTTGTCTCTCTGATAAAGAGCCATCAATCAGTTAACACAGGCTGCAGAGTACCTTGCCACGTTCAGCTGCAGGCTGGGCAAGTGGAAGATTCAAAAGATAGGGAGCAGAATATCTGCAGACAAGCTTTATCCTCCATAAAACAGAACATTTAGATATTATTAAGACAATGTCTCCTTCTTAGATTCTGTGATGCAAAAGAAAGATTTCCTTGGGAGAAACAGCACACTGCATAAGGTAGTATGTAATTAGCTACTAAATTATGAGGCACTCAAAGGAAAGCCCTTTAAGAATTCAGAGAGGGTAGAAACTAAGAAGAGCTGCCAAGTGCCTCCTCTATAGGAGGCACTCAAATGCATTATCTCTTCCAACAGTCACAACAGACCTGTGAAGTCAGAATCCTTATAGTCCTCATTTTCCAAAGAGGACAGGAAGTCATAAAGGTTAATGAGCTTGCTGGTAAACAAACACAGGTCTGGGTTAAGTACAGGGGAGTGCTGTGGAGTGTGGCTAGATAGATCCACCCACCATGCTGCCCTTTTCCCTGGTGTCCTCTTGCATTATTCATAAATGCAGGCTGAATTCCAGGGCACTTGGTCCTCAGGGAACAGCCCTGAGCTTTAATTCATGCTTATAAACCTCTGTGAATACCTATCCTTTCAGCCTCTTCAGCCAACAGGAAGTCCCCTGGGACTAGGGTAAAGGAAGAAGGATTTCTTTTTATATTGTCTTTGAACAATGAATTCTGTAGAGTGATACATGATTTGCATGTAAGTCAGTATGTTGACGTAAAGACCACAGCCATTTTTTTTCTAACAACAGAATCACATCAACCTTCCAGATTGGAATGAATTGTTTCTCATTTCTGTCCAGTCTTTCTCCTCAATTACATCCGTAACACCCTGTGTCTATCCTGATGAAACATTTTTGGTTCGACCATTCCTTGAATTGTATCTCCAAACCCTATTGTAAAGTGCCCCAGATTCTGCAAACAACAGCGTGTGATTTCACACCTGACACTCTGCCCCACGTCCACACACATTCAAGGAAACAAGAGATAAGTTATCATGTTTTCTAGCAGGTTTTGGAGGTAAAGGGAAGACCAGTGGTGTCCCCTCACTACCAGACTTGGGGTGGGGAGTGCTCAGTCAGCCACAAAAGGAGATGCAGGAGAGACTCAGGCAAGCAAAGTTTACACTCATAGGTCCTGGTGACAAGAACCACAGCATGGTCACCTGGCACACAGCTTCAAAGAGTGTTGGTAGACCATGTTTACAGCAGCACAGTTCACAATAGCCAAACTGTGGACCCAGCCTAGGTGTCCATCAACAGAAGAATGGATAAAGAAAATGTGGTCTACATACACAATGGAGTTTTATTCAGCCATAAAGAAGAAGGAAATTCTGTCATTTGCAGGAAAATGGATAGAACTTGAGACCATGATGTTAAAGGACATAAGTCAAACTCAGAAACTGGCCAAGGGTCATATGCTTCCTCTCACATGGGGAAGCTAGAGAGGAAAAAGGAAAAGAAAAGTTAGAGGGATTCAGGAAAAATGAAGGGAGATGAGTAGAATAGCGGAAAGGGACACAGGGTGGGAGGAGGGAGAGGGGCAGGAAGTGCTGGGGCATGATATTAGTCAAACTATACTGTTGTATTGTGTATGCATATACGACCATGTTACAATAAATTCCACCATTAGGTACAACTATAATGTACCAAATTTTTTTTAATGTGGGTAAAAAGGAAAAAAAAAGAATTGTAAAGGAATAAATTTGTGCTGTTTAAGATGCTGCCAAAAATAAATGAATAGATAAATAAAAGCGTGTTGGTAGAGAGTGGGCACATCAAGGAGTGAAATAACATTTCTACTGTTATGATGAGAAGTCACAGGCACAAAGTCCAAAATATGAGTTGCACAATTTCTGAGATTCCACATGCATTAAATGCTTATATATATTTCATATATATTATGTATCATAGATTATTTTAGAATTATATACTTTTTAAGAGAGAGTGTGTGTGAGAGAGAAAGAATCCATTTATTTATTTTTTCATCTAGTTTTTGTTTTTCTGACACTTGGTTGTATATATGGATGCTGGGGTTTGAACCCACATCCTCACGCATGTCCGGCAAGCACTCTACCACTGAGCCACTGCTCCAGCCCCAAATGCTTTTATACTTACATTTGAAAAAAACAGTATTGCAGAATATAAAGAATAGTAAGATATATACCAATAAGTTGGTTTTTTTTTTTTTTTTGCAGTTCTGAGGATTGAACACAAGGTTTTACATATGCTAAGCATGCTTAACCCTGAGCTACACCCCAACTCAATGCTAATAAAGAAAGGAAAAGACTTTATTTTTGTAACCAGTTTCACAACAATCTTTTCTTGCTTTTTGAACAAGAGGACCTACATTTCATTTTTGCATTGGGCCCCACAAACAATATAGGCCCCACCTTCTGGCTTTTACATCTGGTATGTCAAAGACAAAATGTCATCAAGCAACTGGTGGTTGCCTAGATAGTGTGATGGTTAATTTGATGGGTAAACTTGACTGGTCTAAGAGCTTCCCAGATAGCTGGTGAAACATCTCCAGATGTCTCTGAGAGAGATTAGCATTTGAATCAGTACACTGGGTAAAGAAGATGGCTTTCCCCCAATGAGGTGAGCATCATTCAATCCATGGGCGTCACCAAGGGAACAAAAAGATGGTAGAAGGGAGAATTTGTTCTCTTTTTCTGAGCTGGGACATCCATTTGCTCCTGCTATTAGAGCTCCTGGTCCTCAGGCCTTCAGATTGGGCTAGGAGTTTCATCATCAGCTTTTGTTGATTCTCCACCACTTTTAAACTATGTGACTTTTGGCAAGGAAATTAACTCCTTGAAGCCTCAGTTACTTCATCTATAAAATGGGCTAACAGTGGAATGTACCACATAATGTTGTGAGGGCTTAGTGATATGCTTACTGAGAAGCCCTCAGTAAATATTAGTCATAAAAGCACCCTAAGGGCTCTCCTCTCACAGAAATCCTCAGTGGCTGAAGGAGTGAGCGTGTGAGGTAATGAAATGAACAGAAGCTATATAGGTAGAAGAGGCTCAAGTCCAGCTTGACTCAAGTGGCTAGCAGTGGGCTCAGGCAGGCTTCTCAGCTTGACTGAAAATGGAGATAATGCCCATCTTACCTGATCATTGTGAGTCTTTCTTGGTAACCTATGGGAATCCACCTGGTGAATTCCATCCGTACTCCTTACCTAGAGACCCAACACACCCCAGGCTCCTGTATTTAGTTGTTCAAAAACAGATAGGAAAGGCAGGACATTTTAACCTTCTATGTGTTCTCTGGAAACTTCAGAAGAACTGACTGCTCATTAAGTTAAAGAAGACTAAGAGGGCATGCCATACTCTTGTGCTGTGTTCCTTAAGGCGGGCAGAAAGGAGAGCAAAAGTATCGAAAAATGTGCTTAAAACCAAGAGTGATTAAAGAGCCACCCACTGAAGATACCTGTACTCCTGAGCACATTGCTGCATTATTCACCACCGTCCAGATGTGGAAACAACCTCAGAGCCCACTGATGAACAAATGGACAATGACATCGTGGTACATATGCACAAAAGAATATTAGTCAGCCTTTAAAAAGGACATCCAGAGGCTGGAGCTTGACTGGCATGCACGAGGACGCAGTTTCGAACCCCAGCACCACATACACAATGTGGGAGCAACAAAAGCCACATGAAAAATTAAATAAAACTGATTCTCTCTCTCTGTCCCTCTCTCTTAAAAAAAAAAAAGATGTCCTGCCCTTTGCCACACAAGGATGAACTCAGAGGGACATTAGGTTAAATGAAAGAAGTCAGACACAGAAAGAAAAATATTGCATGACCTCATTTATATGTGGAATAAAGAGGGAGGGGGGAGAACACTATCAAATACACAAAGAGGAGACTTAAACAGTGGTTATCATGAGTGGAGGTCAGCAGAAGGAAGTGGGGAAATGTACATCAAAGGACACAATAAGGCAGGACCAACAGATCTAGAGAGTGAATGTACAACCAGAGCTCTAGAGTTAATAAAATTGTAGTCCTAGAGATTTTTTTGCTCAGTAAATTTTAGCTTTATCATAAAAGCATCTATTAAGGGCTGTAAAGGTGGTTAAGTGGTAGAGCACTTGCCTGGGATGCACAGGGACCCGGATTCAATCCCCAGCACCACATGCACAACTAAGTGGAGGAAAAACAAAAACCAGATGAAGAGATAAAAATTGACTCTTTCTCTCTCTCTCTCTCACTCTCTTAAAAAAAAAAAACTATTGAGATAATAGATATATTAACCTGCTTCACCATAGCAAGCACTTTACCATCTGTATGCATCCCATAGAATCACACAGCAAACCTCAAAATGACACAATAATATTTACTGATTTTTATAGTTTTGTGGGGCTGGGAATGGAACCCTGGACCTTGGACATGCAAAGCGCACACTTTACCCCTGAACTACACCCACAGCCCTACAATAAAACCTATTTCTTTTTTTGAAAGCAAAAACCATCCAGAAGCTCTCAGTGGTGGGAAAAGACGAGAAAAACAAGGCCCTGGAATATAGAGGAAAAGTAAAGTGGCTAAAAGGGCATCCAGGTAGAAGAAAAACAGCCAGGGCTTAACTTGAAGGAAGATCACCTTCCCTTCCCGAAAACTGCTGATTCCATTTCAGCCCTCAGGACCTGATCTACTGAAACCTCAAGCCAAGAAAATCACCATTAACAACTGGGAATGAGCCCTGGCAAGGCAAGAACCGGGGCACAGAGCCTAATTCCTCAGTATCATCGAGTGCAAAGGTAACTTCTCTGCAGGGCTTGACCTATCTCTGGTCACTGTGTTATAATCATCTTCAGATCCTCTTGTCCCATTCGTTTCTTTTTGTTGTTGTTGTTTTTGTTGTTGTACTAGGGATTGAACTGGGGGTGCTCAACCACTGAGCCACATCCCCAACCCTTTTTAATTTTTTTATTAGCAGCAGAATCTTTTCATTTCTTTATTAGCTAGACAGGATCTCTCTAAGTTCCTGAGATCAGCTTTGAACTAGCAATCCTTCTGCCTCAGCCTCCTGAGTCCCTGGGATTACAGGCGTGTGTCACCACACCCAGCTCCTGTCCCAAGTCTCTACAGAGCCTGGCAAAGAACGAAGAGCACAGCAGACATCTAATACTGTTTAGGAATGAATAAGTGGAGAAATGAATGTCCGGGCATCTGTGAGATGGTATCAGTCACAGCCACAGCAAAATAAATCCCTTCGTGGTAGGAATAAAGTTCCCAGTGCTAAACTTGAGTGAGTTTGGTCAAGGTGTTGCCTGGGCCAACCATGTGCAGTCATGCAGGCTGTGCAATGGACAAAGATATCCAGCGAAGGAGGTGAGCAGACGTTGAAACCCAGTTTGGCAAAACCCTTTGTCAAATTAAAAGCCTGGCCTAGGACTTTGTCCTCATGGAACTCTTTTCCATGTTAAACAAAGACTGAATGGACCCGCACTGCCCTGCCTGGGACTGATTGGCCTCAATCTGTTTATCAGCTATTTTTCCTTAGAAACACAAAAGTAAAACAGTGGTTGTCCACTGAGAAGGTCTGATGGAAGAGTAAGATAAAAGTGTGAAAAAGCACATCAGGGACCTGAAAGACCAACATCACCTTAATCATTTTTATTTGTTTTCTCTGCTTAAGTAAAAGCAAACCCAGCTTTGTTTGATAAAAGCCATTGAGGGCGGATTGCGATCATGAAGCTTAGTGGTTCAGCACCAGCGTAGTACGCAGGGGGTGTGGGTTCCAACCCCAGCAAAATGTGCACACTTGCACCCCCCCACACACACACACTACTGCAGTGCTCTGCAAACAACTGGTGTCTAAAAAGCATGATCCCAGTAATGGCCACACATTCTGAGATATTGACAAAGAACTGTTATTTGGAATGGGTACAAAATTGCTAAGTAGGGCCAGTCTTCTTGTGTAGGGCTCTATGCAAGAAAAAAATCACCATATTGGATGCCATAATACTTCTCTCTCCTCCCCCTTCACATTTCGCGCGCTCTGAGCAAGGTGAGCTACGGGCCTGCGCTGGAGCGCCGCTTTCTGTCTTTCTCCTCCCATCTTCCCGGTCAATGATAGTCCCTGACGCCACCAGCATGATAGTCCCTCATTGGCTGAAATAAGCTAGCTTACCGATTCACTATTGGTTCCTTAGTAGCCTGTTCTCGATATATCTACTGATGTGCGGGAAGAATAAAGTAGGATAGTTTCAAGCCGCCA
>PVKS010000034.1:0-15465 GCA_004027875.1 Aplodontia rufa | reverse complement strand
TTCTTGGTCCCACAAGGTTTGATGAATCTCATCTACTAGAAGTTAAGAAGTCTTAGAAGATCCTTTAGGAGTAAAGTGAGAACTTAGGGTCTGGTCAGAAAGCAGTCTTATATTGGTTAAATAAAACAGAGTTGCTTGAAACTGCAATAAATAGAACCTTAACATTCTCCCAGAAATATTTTTTAACCATGAGGATTATAAGAAAATGCACAGAAAACCAACATCCCATTTTCCTTCATGGATTGTTTAAAATAGAATAGCTTTGAACCTAGAGAGTTTAATAGAAGGGAAAGACTGTTGGACTTATCAAGATCAAAAACAAATAAAAACACAGAACTTTACTACCATGTCCACCATAAGTGATTATGGACAAGTCGTTTATATTCTCTGGGCTTCCGTTTTCTACAACTTTAAAAATGGGAGTCAGGGGATGGAGCAGTGGCTTAATGGTTGGAGCGCTTGCCTGGCATGTGCAAGGACCTGGGTTCAAGCACCACATACACAACTAAGTGTTGGAGAAACAAAGGCCAAATGAGAAAACAAATTAAAATTGATCCTACAACTTCTCTCTCTTTCTGTCTCAAAAAAAAAAAAAAAAAAAAAAAAAAGAGGAAGTCAGGCACAGTGGCACATGCCTGTAATCCTAGCAGCTTGGGAGGTTAAGACAGACAAATCAAAAGTTCAAAGCCAGCCTCAGCAACTTAGTGAGACCCTGTCTCAAAATAAAAAATAAAAAGGACTGGGGATGTGACTCAATGGTAAAGCATCCCTAGGTTCAATCCCTGGTACACACACACCAAAAAAATTAATTTTTAAACAAAGATTATAATTGTTTCCTAATATCCATTATCCACTTTTGCCTTTGGTAAGGAACTCCCAAGGTTGGACTGGGCACATAGTCACCCAGCTAAAGATATACTTCCCAGCCTCTTCTGCAGCTATCTGTGGTCATATGACTGAACTCTGGCCGATGGAATGTGTGAAAAAGACCTGCCTGATTGTCTCTTCCTGTCCAATGTGAGAAAATTAGAGGATTGGTAGTATTACCCATCTGATCATGTATAAACGTATGTTTTGCAAATACTAAATTAGTTTATTCATGTAAACCACTTATACCAGTACCAGGATCATAGGATGAACACAATAAATAATACTGTGGTTGTTTTATTATTGTTACCAGCAAGGTTCACACTGTAGTTTGTGTTCAAGCGGTGAAGCAACTTTCCAGTAGGAACACCACCTGAGTGAAATGGTTAAAACACAGCCAAAGAATTTCTTTAAAAAGGTGTTTGAAACTCTAGGGTTCACCTCTAGATAGCTAAACTGGACAAAACATCTTCAAGTGCCCAAGAAATATAGATATAATATGCTACTGATTCACGGCCCTCCAAAGAAAGTGGAGGAGCAATCTATTAACATCTGCATGTGTCTCAAAAACATGGTTACATGGGGACGGGAGAGGTAGCTCAGTGGCATTGTGCTTGCCTGGCATGTGTGAGGACCCAGGTTCAAACCCCAGTACCACATACACAACTGAGTGTTGGAAAACCACAAACCAGATGAAAAAATAAATAAAATTGACTCTTTTCTCTCTTACTCATTCTCTCTCTCTCTGTTTAAAAACAAAACAAAACATGGTTACATGTTTAGAAGAATCTATCATGTGCATTTAAAAATGCAAATAATAATACTGTAAGTACTATTTTCCTATAAGTAAGCATTCTAAAACACATATGGTAATACTTGTCAATTTCAGAATAGATGTTATGTCTAGATAAAGAAAAATATAGGGATGAAGGATGAGACCAAAGCTATAATGATTACATTTTCTTTCTAAAATTTAAAATAAAATGTGAAGGGGGATATCTAAAGCAAAGTTACTTGTGTTATTTTGTGGATACACAGAAGTCTATTATAACACTTTCTATATGTTTAATATTTTTCATAATTGATGACCTATGACATTGGAGCATTAATATTAATTTTCACACACATTTTTATTACTTGGTGAAACTCAAATCTTACATCTTGGAAGTTTGCTGGAATCCTCTGGAAATCTTACTCCCTGGATTCCCATAACACCGTGTTCAGTTCAGTCCCTTTTGTGGCCATCCTCATGTACTTACTTACAGTTCAGGTATAACTTTTAGAGTTTCAGTTACAGTGACTACTGCTCATTCCTCTTTGCACCCTATTCAGAGCTGAAAGCCTGAATGGCTACATTAGTGCATGCTTAATAAATACTTATCAGATAAAGTAACGAAGCCAATGTGTACATCCCATGATTGCTGATGAAGTGTGATAATGATCACTCACCAAAATGAGGAAAGAATGAATTTTTGAAGAAAGGTTCTATCATTGAACAATGTCTCTGAGAACTCCAATTCCTTTATCAACTCCTCAGGAGCCCAGACTTCAAGGATCTCAGGCTGCTCAGGCTGCCATAACAAAATGTGTACTGCAGACTATATGCTTATGTGACAGAAATTCCTCGTGGTTTGGAAGCCTCAGACTGCGAGATCAAGATGCTAGTCAATGTAGTTCCTGGAGAAGACTCTTCCGACTTGCAGATGGTGGCCTTGTCACTGTGTCTTCCTACAGCACAAAGGGAATGCTGGGATCTCTTCCTCTTTTCATAGGAACACTAATCCCACTGTAAAGACCCCACCCTATGAAATAACCTACCCCTAATTACTTCCCAAAGGCACCACCTTCAAATGGCATCATGGATTTGGGGGAGATGTAATCATTCAATCCAGAACATCAGTTCAAATTTAATACCATGAATATTATTACAAAGTGAGCAAGCAGGTTTGGGCTCCAGGGAATGCCACCCGTTATCAGAAGCTCATGTGTGGGTGGGCAGAGGCTGTGACTGCAGAATCATAGGACCTATCTTTTTTTTTTTTTAAGAGAATGAGAGAGAGCAGGAGAGAGGGAGAGAGAATCAACTTTAGTTAGTTTCTCATCTTTATTTAGTTTCTCATCTGGCCTTTGTTTCCCCGACACTTAGTTGTGTACATGGTGCTGGGGTTTGAACCAGGGTCCTCGTGCATGCCAGGCAAGTGCTGTACCACTCAGCCACCACTCCAGCCCCCATATGGCCTATCTTACTGGTACATATCTATAGTCTCTTCACATACCTGAGTACCACGGGAAAATATGGATTTCAACGAGGACACGGCTCATAATTCCCATCAGCTTGTCACTGCTATTGATTGCTCTCTTGTCGAGATGGTGGAGGATTACAGACTTTTGCAACCAATTATATAATTTAGTTATCAATCACACAGCTCTTGAATGGTCCACATATCCTTCATGCAAAAGTTATTTTAATTTTTAATTACTGAAAAAAAGCAAGAGTGATTGATGCATCCATTCCCTGAGGTTTAAAAAAAAAAGCCAACCATAAATTTAATAAATTTCAAGCATAAACT
Organism: Aplodontia rufa; assembly: GCA_004027875.1. Lineage (NCBI taxonomy): Eukaryota > Metazoa > Chordata > Mammalia > Rodentia > Aplodontiidae > Aplodontia > Aplodontia rufa. Next base: position 12,028 of record PVKS010000034.1, on the reverse strand, counting down.
GAATCAGATAGATGATCGTAGAAGTCAATTTAGTAACATTGTCAACTATTGCAACTCTAAATAACTTATCTCCTCATGAATGTTGCCATGTGAATATAACCACTCGATTGATTATTGATGACCCAAAGGGTGCATAATTATTCATTACCTGAATGCAGCATTGATTCTTCAATATGCTGATGGGATCATTAGTCACATATAAAAGGAGACCCAGCTCATTTATTTAAGGCTTCATAATAAGATGAAAGTCATCACTAAACAAAAAAGATTCCTTTTTTATTTTTAATCGTGAGATAAAAATCTGTTCACTTTCCTCATTCAGAACTTCAAACTCCTGGTTGTGTAAGACAAATGAGGCTCCCAAAGAAGTTTCCAGGAGTTCCTCTTGTTTATTGAGTTCCCATAAACCTCAGGATTCAAACCGATGACTCACCATATTAGTTCTCTGGCAATAGACTGATATTTCTTGCCTTTGCTCTCTAGAGTTCTATAATTTTAGCCGTAAGAAACCATGACCAATTTCTTCTAACTGCAAATTCACACTCATAAATGGGGTGATAATTACACAGGACACATGAATAAAAGGATCACAGTTAGGGTAAACAGTTCTATAATTAATGTATGGGTTTTGGTTTTCTTTAGTTATAGATATTTTTCCCCCTCTATAGCCCATCAGCACTCTTTCTGCTTAAACAAGGATGACATTGTAATGGCCATTGTAAAAACTGATTTAAATGCTGGCCAATGGAAAACACATTGAACTCATGGAGAAGGAAGCTGAGTTTGGACATGACTGCCTGACTCGTCCTGGGAAAATCCTGTATGCTGTTTCTAGCTACTTTGTTCTCGACAACTTTTTGGTCTTTTTGCACTGTGAACCACTCTCCCACCTAATCTTATTACTATAAAATACGGACTGAACTGTGTGTAGGCATATGAACATGCAGATGTTCATTATGTGAAAGCATTTGCTTTGTACCCCCTCTAAGGCAGACATAGTTGGGGGGCTCTACAGCACTCAAAAACTACAGCAGTCACTTTTGAGAGGATGTGCTTTTGTGCATGATAGAGCAAATCACAGAAGAAATACACTGACTGACAGATACTTGAAAAAAATGTTTACACCCACCGGTATTCAAAGAAATGAAAACAAAGAAGACAGTGGGGAATGATTTGTCACTTATCAAATGAGAAAGGCTTTTTAAACATTTTAAAAACCTGTAGTAGTAAGTATGGAAGGGACTTTGTTCCTATACAACAGTTATTCCTAAATCTTCCTGAGTAACAAAAAAAATAAATAAAACAATTTTTCGTTTTGAGATGTTGAACCCTATAGGACACATCTGGGTGGTCTAAGTCAATCAAGTAGAGTCACTTCCATTGTCTCTGCATAAACATGTGACGCAGTTCTGTCCATGAGACACCAGAGGAGATCTCCTGGCATGGAAATTCCTGGGAAGATTTTCTTCTTTCTTGCTATAGTCTTTCTTTTTTCCTTTTCTGTCTTTCTTTTTTCAAATTTTTAAATTTCTTTTTTGTGGTGCAGGGTTTCAAACCCAGAGCCCCACATACTAGGCGAGCCCGCTTTCACTGAGCAACATCCCCAGCATGCTTTTGCTCTTTCTTGGAAAGAGACCCAAGATGGCAGCTCTCATTGCTTTCTCACCTTATTTGTTTATCTTGCCTTGATTTTATCTTGTTTGCACACCCTTGACCCAGCAATTCTATTTCTAGAAGCTTTTTCTTAGATAACCAGTTGACAAAGATTTACATACAGATCTGTTCATCTCGGAATTATTTACTATAATAAAAATTTTAAAACAATCATAACTTCCAATAATAAGAATTTAGTTAGACAAATTATGGGAGATCCATAAGTTATTGGATACTTTTTAAAAATTGTACTGTACCTGAATGAAAAATCCGTCATAACATATAATTAAGAGAGAAAAGCCAATAGAAAGTAAAAAAACTGGAAATAAATTGTATGTACATATGTGTACATATATTCCCCCAGAACAGTGAAATAATAGGTTTTTATTTTATTTTTTTGCATGTGTGCTTATTTGGACTTTCCAAAGTTTGTACCATCGTATTAGTCAATTTTGCATTACTACAATAAATGCAAGCCTGGGTAACTTATACGAAAAGGTTCATTTAGCTCACAGCTCTAGAGGTTCAAGGGTGTGACACCGGTACGAACTCAGATCTGGTGAGGACCTCATGTGAGAGGGAGAGGGATCACATGGCAAGACCGGAAGCCAGAGCAAAGAGAAAGGGACAGAATTTCAACCTCCTGCTAGGCCCTGTGTCTTAAAGAACCCATGACCTCTCAATATTGCCACCCTGGGGACCAAGCTCTCAACACATTGAGCACTTGGGGGACACACTCAAACCCTATCAAACCATAGCCAGCATTAAGGGTTCTTGATTTTTACAACTGAAGGGGGGAAATGTTACTCAAAAACAAAACAAAGAAGAAACTGAAGCATATTAAGGTTTCATAATGGAACACAAAATAAAATGGCTTGATCCGAAGTGTGGGTGGGCCATTCCTAGAAGGTGTACTAAAGCGGAGTCCTAAAGTCAGCCAGGATGATTTACTGGAAAAGGGAAAGCACTATTTCAGGCAGAAGGGAATGCACACTCCCAGCACTGTGCTTTGCGGAGAATCTGACTCCTGTTTTTGTCTCCCATATATTGCAGCACCATCCCAAGGTCTCCGGACTTTCATGCATCACCCGTCAATCACCAATGGAAGAGATGATGATTCTTGCCCCTTGCCTGCTATGGAAAATAATGTGGTGGTCAAGTGTGGTGTGGCCCACAGGCCAGAATGTGAGCATCTAACTCAGTGCCTCACAACACTAAAGGGCAATAATAGTGCACTGAACCACATGAGGGGGGCTGGAGTGGTAACTTGGTGCTTGTGGCACTTGCCTGGCATGCTCAGGGACCTGGGTTTGAACACCAGCACCACGTACACAACTAAGTGTCAGAAAAACAAGACCCAGATGAAAAATAAATAAATAAAGTTGATTCCCTCTTTTTAAAAAAAATTATATATATCTGGGAAAATCATTACCTGATGGGTAAAAAGCCACCCTTAGAGATTTATTCTTTTGGGGTATATAAGAAGAAAGGTCTGTCCCCAGTCTCCCTATAAAGACAGTTTCTGATTTATGATGGTCCAACTTTATGATATAAAAGTGATACATGGTCAATAGAAACCATACTTCAAATTCTGAATTGAGATCTTTTCCATGGCTAGTGATAAAAAGCACCACTTTTCCAGGGAGCTGCTCCTCCTTTTCATGCTCATGGACAACCACATGTTGATTGATTCAGGGATCAGCATCCAATGCCAGCTGGTCTTAGCTCATATTTCGCAAAGGAATTTGAAATTAAGTATTTAAAATTAAGTATTTTTAGTTGTAATCAGACTGTTCTCTTGAATGGAAGAAAGTTCAGCTTGGTTGTTGTTGCAGGTGCCCTTTTCCAACTGTGAGTAAAAGGTAGACAAAGTAGAGAGCAAAAAGAGAGAGAAATGGTGCAGGGGCCATTTAGGTCTATCAGGGTAGACCACCCACTGTAAGAAACAAACCGAATCTCAGTGGCTTGACTCAATACAAGTTTATTACTTGCTCACTCAAAGTTCAAAGTAATGTTGCTTGGTTGGACAGCTCTCCATTGAGCTCCCTCCAAGTGGTGACTCAGGGACCCAGGCTCCGTCCATCTGTGTCTCCACCATCTTGTGGTTTCAAGATGTTCTTGGCGTTATCCCAGGCAGGAGAGAGGCGGGGGGAAGAGGGAGACATGAATTGTCACTTGGGACTTTTTTTTTAAGCAAGAATTGATTATTCATTATAGTTTGAGATACTGAAGGCGTTTATTATTACACTTCCATGTACACACATCATACCCCACCTTTACCCTCCCCATCCTCTCCCCATCCTGACCCCCTCCCCATCTCCATCCCCCACACCTGTAGTCATCGAGATTGCCCCCAGTTCAATTGGTAATCTGAATTTGATGAGTCTGTTGTCCAAACTTATTGTTCTCTTACTCTTTCCTATATTGTATTCCAACTTCCACATACGAGGGAAAACATTCGGCCCTTGAGTTTCTGGGTTTGGCTAATTTCACTCAGCATGATTTTCTCCATCCCCATCCATTTACCTTCAAATGCCATGATTTCTTCTTTTTCTTTTTTTTAATAGCTGAGTAGAAGTCCATGGTGTGTGTGTGTGTAACATCACAGTTTCTTGATCCATTTATCCAATGATGGGCATCTGGGTGGATTCCATAATTTAGCTATTGTGAATTGTGCTGCTACAAACATTGATGTAACTGTGTTGCTGTAGTATGCTGAATTTATATCTTCTGGGAAAATACCCAAGAGTGGGATAGTTGGGTCCCACTCCTGTGGGATTCCATCCCTAATTTTTTGAGGAGTCTCCATACTGCTTTCCAGAGTGGCAGTCCACTTGGGAATTTTGTAACCAGACCTGTAAGACACATGTATCACAACCCATTTGCCAGACCTCAGTCACACTGTTGAACACAGATGCAAGAATGCTAGGAAATCTTAACTTCATTTTGTGCCTCCAGGGGTAAAAGAAGAACCAGATACTGGTGACCTCAAGAAGGATCTGCCATATGTGGAGAAAGAAAACTTGGATTTCCTCAGCCCCTTCATCTTGCCTGTATGAGACTTGATTAGTCAAATCCAATTTTTAAAGTTAGCCCAAGTGGGTCTCTAGTAATTACAACCCCCTAAAAAGGACTAACAGATAATCAAAACACTTTCTGATTATAAAGCACTTTGACAAGCTCATTTTTTACTTCGAGCCTATGAGTTCAATCTAATTATTTTCATTCTCATTTTTCTGATGAAGAACAGAGTCTCAGAGAAGGGATATGAATTGCTTAAGTCCCCTAGTAGCCAGGAGAGCCATTCCTGGAATTAAATCCTCTGAACTCCAAAGCTAGGCTCTCTTTCCACTTTATTGTGTGTAAGAATCTCTGGGAAGGGGAAATTAAACTCCTAACCCCTAGTGTGAGTAGTTTTATTAGATTGCTGGCAATCTAGGGGAAGGGAGAATGACAGCATAAAGCCAGCAGCTCTCAAGACGGGTACACGGGAATAAAATGAAGTGGCAGAGAGGAAAGTCAAGCACCCCAGGCACCTCATCTTCTTCATAATTTTACAGAGGTTCTGGTTGAAATTAAGGGGGAAAACATGATTAAAGCCAACGGATAGGAATGCTGGCTCTGCAGAGGACTACATTTTGTTTGACATTGGACCACACTCCAGAGTCTGACACAGACTTTGCAGAAAGTCCTGGGGAGAGGCAAGACATATGGCCAAGACCTTGAGTGATGGCACCAAGAGTAAAAGCATTGGGTCCTCACTGCCTGGGTGAGAAGGACGAGGATGAAGGAGAACTCCAAAGCCACCTTTGTGCACAATCAGTGATGTGATAACCCTGGAATGACAGTGAGCAGCTGTTGTGTTTTCTCAGTGCTAACAGCTGCTGCCTCTGCAGGGCTTTTCTATCACCAGCCCCTCTGACACCCAGGCTAACAGAATGGCTAGTCAAGGCTCTCTCTCGTGGTAGTGAAGCCTTTGCCTGGAGAAAGATCTCTAACTGTTGGTGGAGTGAGAGGGGAAGGTGCCAGGTAGCAGCAATCTTGGCATAACAAAGGGAACAGAAAGGACACAAAGCAAACTGTTCAGAGAGTGTACATGGATCCCTCAAATTGGCCATTCCCAGAAGTCTTCTTGGAAGCTTTCGCTAGTCCCAGGCAAAAAGTTAAAAAGGACTACGTAGCCCATTTCTCTTAAAGGCAACCTACTTAAAGGACTTTCCTTTATTCCAAGATTACTTTCTTTCTAGTTTTGATGTTAAAATAACCATTAATGGAGTGATCATAGTAGACGATGGCATTTGTCCCCCTCTTATACACATGGCAAAATAGAATGTTAGCAACACTACATCAGTCCTTAACTCCCCTACCACCTTTTTTATTGGTCTTGAGATTTAAAAGTCTGGTGCCCATTCAAAAGTCTGGAACTCCTTAAGAATAATTTGCAAAGAAATAAAAATAGAAGACAACTTAGAAAACATCCACACATATCAAAAGGATAAATCACACAGATTTCAAGGGCAAACTGAGACTCACAAATGAAGTAAACAATAACTTTTTTGAGGAAAATCACAACCCCAAACAGAATAGGACTAAATAGTTTCTATCAACCTTAGGAATATGAATTGTATGTGCCTTTCAAAAACATATGAAAAATGGAATGTAGGACTCAGCCAAGCCTTGACCATTACTCACAATTATCTCTAACATGGGAAGCACAGCTGACATGAAAAACTAGAGCTATTAAACTTTTCAGAATGGATTACAAAATACTAGCCAGGAGCCAGCTGCAAAGATTTTGACAGCAGAACAGTTCCCAGTGTTCACTGAGAAAATGTGACAATAGCAGCTGTTTTGCAAAATGTGTAAAAGAAGGGTGGAAGAATGAAAGGGGAAAAAAACATAATGGAAATTCACCATATAACTCTTAGAACAGAAGCAGCAAATGCTTCCGATCAATGCGCGTTCCATTTAGCCTTCTTCTGTCTACCTTCGAGGACGGGCACTTGACAAAATGAGACCATTCAAGAAGAAGGCTTGGACTCAAGTACTCAGCAACAGGGCTAAAAGATTCTTTGAATTTCAGATTCACATGCACTAAAGTAACTGCAGGTTGTGTTCCTGACTTGCAATAACTGAAATGCAGCTGGAAAATAAGTAGAAAAAAAAATAGTAGATGGAATGTAAAGACATTCACACTCACTGGAAATTGCTGGCACGCATTCTCTTGCCCCACACTTATATAAGTGACTGGGGAATATTTGGGAGAAGGAATTGCAACTTGATTGATGTTTACATCAATTAAGGACCAGGCATAGTGCTTGAAACTCTTCTTATAACTCTCTTTACATAACATCTACAGTATTTGGGCCCATTTTCCAGATGAAAACACTGACACTAAATCACAATAGGCGGGGCTGGAGCATTGGCTCTGCAGCTACAGCGCACTTGCCAGGCATGTGCGTGTACACGGGTTTGAACCCCAGAACCTACGTACACAGCTAAGTGTCAGAGCAAAAAAGACCATGTGAAAAACTCAATAAAAATTGATTCTGTCTCCTCTCTCTCTCTCTCTCACACACGCTGTACTTCTCTCTTTAAAGAAAAAAAATCACAATAGGTTGTGCTGTACCTTGGATCTTGAATAACCCCCAAATATCAATTTGCTGAATGTTTGGTCCCCATGGTTGTGCTATTGGGATGTAGTGGAATCTTTAAGCGATAGGACCTAGTGGGAGTAAGAAGGATCATTGCAGGGAGGGCTTGCCCTTGAAGGGGAATTACAGGACTCAGCTCCTTCTCTTCCTGGCATGGGGAAAACAGTGTTGCTCCACCATGTATTTCCCATCATGCTGCACTGCTTCATTATAGAAACAACAGCAATGAACAAAATTAATCATGAACTAGAACCTCCAAAACTATAAGCTAAAATAAATTTTTTTTCTTTGTAAGTTTATCAGCTCTGATGCATTTTGTTATAATGACAGAAAGCTGACTAATAACAGGATGCCTACCCAGAGGCTGTAATTATTAAGTGTCAAAATTAAATATGTAATTTTGCTGCTATTCTCAATACCAGTTATCCTCTCCTGCAGGATAACTTCTCAAAGAATTCCTCCTCTTATTCCTAGCTCCTTTATCAACTGAGGTATTGATTTCAAACTCCTGATCCTGCCCTCCCTTGGATGAAAGCTCTTGTGAGCTCACATTAAGATTAGTTACTTGTCCTTTGAAGTGAGCCCAGGAAGTCACTTCTTTGTGTCCAATTAGAAGAGAATTTATCTGCTCAAATAATACATAGTTACATATTAATAGAAGAGAACAAAAGAATAATTCCCCTATCACATAGAGATAAATGCCTCATCTCTAATAACAACCTGGGGGAGGGAGCCCCAACCCCTCCCAGGCCCAAACCCACTGCAACCCAAGACCTAACCACTCTCCCGTATACCTTGACAATGATGGAAATTGATGCTCTCAGGGGAAAGAAACCCAAAGAGAGAGGAAACAATTGGCATAACTCAAGAGTATCACTATAAAAGAAAGTCCACAAAAAAGCCGAAAAGAATTAATGTAGTAGATAAAAAATGCTAAATAAGCATAAAATCTTAAATGAAAGAAAATACTAGTAAAAAGATGTAAGAACAGTAAGGACGAATCAAGTAGAAAACCTGGTCACAAAAAAATACGAGAGCTGAAAAAAAATAATAACCCAATAATTGAGATCAACATCCAAAAAATATATGTATACCTGAGAAAAAATTGCTGAGCTGAGAGATTGAGTTTGATGAACTCTACTGTATCATACCTAAAGGGAATAAAATGATGGAAATATATAAGAAAATTTAATAGATCAGGAAGACCAACACAGGAAAGTCAACATACATGCAGTAGGAGTTCCAGAAGCAGAAAAAAGAAAAAGAAAGAGAAAAAGAAAAAAAAACCCAAGGAGGGTTGAATATGTTTAAAGGGATGTCAAAGAATTACCAGAATTAAGAAGAAAATGTTTTCTGTTTGAAAGTCCTTATAGAACATCACACATGATTAAGGAAAATAAACACCTAACTGCAGTGTGTTGAAATTTATACCCAGCTAAACTATCTGTGTGCTCATGAAATAAATAATTTTAAAAAAGACTCAGAAGGCTTATCATACAAAAGTTTTTGAAAAATACTTGAAAAAAGAGAAATAAATGTAGATGCATGCTACAAAATAAACAGGATAAAGTAAAGTAAATGACTTAGAAATACTTGTTGTCAGACAAAGTAAAATATAAGACAAAAAAACAAAGAAACATAAAAGATAAAGAGGGACATTGTGCATCAGAAAAAGGGACCAAGTTAATTGAAACACAATGACTATAAACACCTTTCCACTAAATAAAGCAAAAGAAGTTACAAACATTGTTGGCTATTTCATGCATTCTTTTCAGAAAATTATAGGCAAAAAAAGAATAAATGTATGGATCATTTGAAAAACCAAGGAATAAAATTAAACTTGGAAAAAGCAGGAAAATACATATTCTTTCCAAGCAAAAATAGAACACTCTTAAAAATAATCACAACTGGGGCTGGAGCCGTGGCTCAGCGGTTTCGGCGCTTGCCTGGAAAGCATGAGGACCTGGGTTCAAACCCCAGCACCACGTACACAACTGAGTGTTGGAGCAACTAAGGCCATGTGGAAAACTCAATAAAGTTGTTCAAAAAAAATAATCACAAGTATAAAACTTCATAAATTATAAGAAGCTAACATCTTACCAATACTGTTCTGATAAAATTAGAAATTAATAACAAAAGGACTTTTTAAATTATTCTTTATGTCTAAAAACCAAACCATACTCTCCTAAACTAACATCCAGGTTGAAGCAGAGATTACAAGGAGCATTAAATCATGCTTAGAATCAAGCAACATTGAACATTCTATGGAAAGGAAGTATGATACACAAAGTAATACCAAAAATGTCTACAGTTTTAAATACATTTGTTAGAAAACAAGAAATTGAGAAAGAATAAACTAAACTCTTAATTTTGTGAACTTAGGGGGTGAGGGCATGAATCAGCCCAGTGAAGAGTATAAAGGAAAGAAATAATACAAGTAACCACAGAAATAAAATTGTGAAGACTGATAAATCAAAGAGGGATTACCTGAAAAGACAAACAAAAGAGACGTATCCCTAGTGTATCATGTCATCAATGTGATAAAATACGTGAGATAGTCAATGTAATAAAAAGGGCTGGAGCAGCAGCTTAGCAGTTATGGTGATTGCCTGGCATGTGTGAAGACGCAGGTTCAAACCCCAGCACCCGGTACTCAATGAAGTGTCAGAGCAACGAAAACCACATGAATAGCTAAGTAAAAATCATTCTCACTATCTCTCTCTCTTTGGAAGAAGAAGAAGAAAAGAAGAAGAAGAAGAAGAAAGAAGAAGGAGGAGGAGGGAGAGGAGGAGGAGGAGGAGGAGGAGGAGGAGGGGGAGGAGAAGGGTAAAAAATTATGTTGGCTCAGAGTTTCAGAGTTGTCAGTCCATGGTTCCTTGACCTTTCTGCTTGCCCTGGAGCATCACAGCATATCAAGGTGGGAGTACATGTTCTCCTCATGGTGGCTGGGAAGCAAATCGAGAGAGGGGTGGGGTAGGGTCCCAATATCCTCTTCAAGGGACACCCCCAGTGACACCTGAGCCTACTTCTTCTTCTTTTTTTCTTTTTTTAAGAGAGAGGGACAGTGAGAGAGAGAATCAACTTTTATTTAGTTTTCCATGTGGCCTTCGTTGCTTCAACACTTAGATGTGTGTGTGGTACTGGGGTTCGAACTCGCATAGTTATGAAGCACTGTAACCACTGAGCCACTGCTCCAGCCCTGACCCCACTTCTTAAAGGTTCCACCACCTCCCCATAATGTCACAATCTGGGGACCAAGCCTTCGATACATGGGCCTTTCGGGGACTTTTAAGGTCCACACTATAGTACCTAGTAAAAAGGATTGGTAAGAAAATCTGTGTGGTTTTACCATTGAATGTACATATTTAAGCACACACAACAAACAATACATATATGATACGAAAGTATATATGTGTCAAGGACAATATTGAACAAACTGATGCAGGTGTCTATGGAGCATATAAAATAGGAGTGAAATCAGTCATGGAAATAAAAATTGCAAATAAAGACAGGAGGAGGGGAGAAATACTGTGGGCAGATATTGGCCATGTTATAGTTATATTCTGTGTAAGTATGAATGTGTTACAACAAATCCCATCATTATGTACAACTTTAATGCACCAATAAAAAAACTTTAAATAAAGAGACATGTTTCACATGGATGAATGGAGACACAGTCCCATGGCATCAAGGGCAACGGACAAAGGAAGAGTTACTCTATAATTTGTATGAATATAGTTTTGGGAAAAAATAACAAATTTAAATCTTTCTTTACTCCCTACAATAAATTTTTCTACATGGATTTTTTTTAAGAGAGAGGGACTGTGAGAGAGAGAGAGAAAGAATCAATTTTTATTTAGCTTTTCATGTGGCTTTCGATGCTCCAACAATTTGTTGTGTACGTGGTGCTGGGGTTGAACCCGCGTACTTGTGCATGCCAAGCAAGTGCCGTAACCATTGAGCCACGGCTCCAGCCCCTCTATATGAATTTAAAATTTTATGTTAAAAATGAAACCAATAACTAGGTAAATATGTTATTACTTATCTTGATTTTGGAAAGCATAAATGCAATAAAAGAAACAGAAGTGAGGGGAAAAAATGAATGCTTTGACTTCACTAAAATGAAACCTTTACAAAAAGAAAACAATTGTCCATCAAAGAGCTACAAAAATATTAGATGCAGAAAGCAAATAGGAAAGGATTATTTTCAACAAAAACTACAAAAGAAAAATATACACAATATATTGCTTATGCAAATAAATAAGAAAACACAAAAATAGACCTTATTAGAAAATGGAAAAAAGAATTTAACAATTCACAGAGAAAATACAATTGTCTAATTAACATGAAAAAATATGCAATCTCAGTAGTAATATAAAAAATGTGAATTAAAACTGAAATTTACCATCTACTAAATTAGCAAACAAGTATTCCCATATGCTCCTCCTGGAAATAAAAACTACACCCACTTCCTGGAAAGCAATTCCAAATACATGTTGGGAGACTTCTGACTCAGTAATTCCTCTTGGAAGTCTCTGCCCTTGGGGAAAAACCTACATAGCCATCAAAATGGGAATGATAAACCCAGAAAATCCATACTGTGGTAATAAAGCTCCATCCACACATAGTCATCAAACCCCCAGGGCCTGAAACACAGTAGAGACTCAACAAATATCTGTTAAGTGATTCTGGGATTCAATGGGACAGTTAAAAAAAAAAAA
>PVKS010000033.1:265440-338533 GCA_004027875.1 Aplodontia rufa | reverse complement strand
AAAAAAAAAAAAAAAGGATTATCTTACAGGAATCAGTTTGACATAATTCTGCCTAGAAATGGGGCTGACCCAGAAATAGAAACTCAGCATTCTTCAAACTTTAAACTCCTGGGATAACCAACTTAACTAAGGACAAGTCTACTGATTGATTCACAGGAGCTTAATTAAGAATGCATTTCGTGGGGCTGGAGCGGTTGCTCAGGGGTTACAGAGCTTGCTTGGCATGCACGAGGACCAAGGTCTGAACCCCAGCACCAGGTACACTATGAAGTGTCAAAGCAACGAAAGCCACATGAAAACTAAATAAAATTGATTCCCTGTCTCTCTTAAAAAAAATTAAAATAAAAATGTTTTTCCTAAATGGCGTTGAACTTGAGTCTTGCCCCAGCCCCTTCCTGGAGTAACTGAGCAGCAGGACTCTCCTCCGCTTCCTTCTTCCCTCCTTCCCAATTCTTTCCTTTCCCATTCTCTGTCTTTTCTCCTCCCTTCTCCTTTCAAGTTCCTTCCTTTTCCTCTCTTCTTTCCTTCACTCCTACACCTTCCTTCTTTGTCTTCTTGCTCCCCTTCATCTTTTCTTTATCTTTCTTTCCTTTGTCTTTGCTTCTCCCTTAATTCTTAGCCCTTCCTTCCTTCTTTCCTCTCTGCTTTCTTTTTGAGTCTCCCTTTGTTTCTCTCTCACCTTCCTTTATCTATCTCCTTTCTCTTCCTCCCACTTTCCTTTCGTTCTCTTTCCCTCCCTCCTTACTTAATTAAAAAAAAAAAAATCTAGGTGTGTGGGCAAACTCTTTCCCCAAAATTTGTTCCATGCAGTGCTTATTCATTAACCCCAAATGTAAAAACAAAGAAAAACTGAACGGCTTATCATCATCTCTTATTTTGAAGGCAATAAAACATGGTGATAGAACACACGTTTGTAAAATCGTGAAAATGTTAGACTTGCCCCCTGCTAGCTCTTTGCTTTGAAAAGTTGTTCCTTGCAAATTTCTTTAAAATCTCAGAAGCACTAAATCCTCATTAATAGAAACTCAGTGTATTTATGGTGTCAAAATATGTTCCAGAAAAGCCGAAAGCAACCGTTACACAAGTTGCCTCATTATCAATAATGTAGCATTGTGCCTTTCATGTGTCGTTTCTTTACACAATATACTATCATTGATGACTTTCAGCGAATACATCACGGCAAAGGATTACTCTCATCAGAGGCAGACTTTGAAAAGAATATGCTAATTTCTAGGGAGCAAGAAAACATCAAAACAGTGCCAGCAAATAGCCACGGGACTTTTATGTCTTAATATCCCTCAGAAGTGCTTTATCTCCTAGTGCAACGTGCATCGTACTATAAACAGGAAATGGAACAGCCCCGGCATCAAAGGAGGGCCAGGCCATGGCTGTAATTTCAGATCAGGTTTAATAAAGGTTATCTACAGTGGGCTAATCAAACAAAAGCGTGCATGTTTGGAAAAGCCATTTGATAATTTCCATTCAAGGTGCCCTATCAAAGAGATCCCAGCGATGATGTCTTAAGTCTGCTGAATCCCAACACCTACTTCCCACGGGAATCTCGGTGGTTGCGTGGCTGTTAGGATGTCCTGAATTTTAGGCAATCATAATTTGGAGGTGATCAGCTTCTCTCAGTTTAGCACAAGCCTTGACTCAGTTTAGCACAAGCCTTGATCTGAATATATATATACAATATATATATATGTATATATATATTGATACAATGAATATATGTATACAATATATGTATACATATGCATACATATATACATACACACATATACATATATACACACATACACACATGCATACACACTCATAAACAAAAGAGTGAAACATGGAAGAACGTGCACACTGTGAGAAGGACACATGGAAAGATCTAAATCCAGTCAGGCAAAGGCAAGTTACAAGCCCTTCACCTAGAAAAACCCACTCAGGGACTGGAGCAGTGGCTCAGTGGTAGAGCATTTGCCTGGCATGCATGAGGACCCAGGTTTGATCCCCAGTACCTCATACACAACTAAATGTTGGAGAAACAAAGGTCAGATGAAAAAATAAATAAAATTGATTCTCTCTTTAAAAAAAGGAAAGAAAAACCCACTCAGCTCCTCCCACTCGATGGCCAAGGAGGTGCTAGGACAGCCCAGTGTGGTGATCACACCTGTAATCCCAGTGACTTGGGAGGCTGAGGCAGGAGAATCCCAAGTTCAAAGCCAGCCTCAGCAACTTAGTGAGGCCATAAGCAATTAAAACGAAACCCTGTCTCAAAATAAAAAGGGCTGGGAATGTGGCCAGTAGTTAAGAACCCCGGGATTCAATCCTTAGTTAAAAAAAAAAAAGAAGAAGAGAAAGAAAGAAAAACCCAGTATCCCCTCCCCAGTACTGTAAACTGAATTCAAGTCTAAGACAGCATCATGGCCCAAACGTGGAAACGCTCCCCCAAACAACTGATCATTAAGTAGCCTTTGAGGTTCTGATTTGGGTATCAAAGACTGCTTGGCATTCCTGGATTGGCAAACAAATGTGTTTGCGGAACCTAAGGGCCTCTAAGAGTCTCATGCTTAGAGCCACCTAGAGCTGTAGAAGACAAAGCTTCAACCTCCCTTGCAGAGAGCCATCCTGCCACAAGGCTGCCACTGTGCCATACCCCACGCCCCGCCCTGCTGCACGCCTGGAGGACCAGCCTGGACTCTGCCCCACTGCCCAGCTGGGCAAACCTCATTTGCAAGTCAAACATCACTCAGCTCCTCCCAGCTGATGGCCTCGGAGGTGCTAGGACAGATGGCGCTAGGACCTGTCAAGCAGCCTCCTGGCCAATGCACCAGGGGAGGGGCTTTGGGGAGGGGAGGTCAGAAATCAGGGCCTGGCACAGCTGGGGTCCAAATGAATCAGTGTGCTCCCTCCTCCCTTTGAGGCATTTCCAGCAAAATCCAATATCCCACGGCCACTTTCTGGGTGTGTTCTGTCCTTCAGAGTGGGGGGAGGGCAGATTATGACTGAGGACACCCACAGTTAGGGGTGATCCCTCATACCCCTGATCCCAGCACCCCCAAAGAGATTTCCCATCCTGCTCTTCCCCGGCTCTCACCCCCACCCCGCTGCAGACCCTCGGGCACCTGGCCGGCAGCCCATCCATCTCGTCTGAGGGCAGGCAGGCCCAGGGCTGAATCCCCTCCCCCACTGTTGGGGGAAGGCTGCTGGGCCCTGGGGGTGCAGACGGCCCAGACACTGGTGGCCTGGGTGAGCAGGGGTCAGAGCCAGGGCTGGGGTAGTGCCATATGCCAGGGCTCAGGGCTGAATCCACCAGCAGTCGCCCACCAAGCCCCCTCCAGCTCATTGTGAAGGCAGCTGGGGCAGGGGCGTCCCCTGCTTTGTAGAGACTTGGTCTGTCTTTTTCATCTCTTCTCCCGCCCTCGGCCCCCAACAGAGGCCTAACTATGCCCAACCCAAGCGCACCACATGGCCACAGGCGGGGCTACGTGAGAGTCATGTCAATGGAGGATGGAGCCCGGTCGCAGGGTAGAGTCAGTGGTTCTGGACCCCCTCCCAGGGCCAGAATCGAGCCCCCACTAGCAACACTCAAAATTCCCACAGCACAAGCAACCCAGCCCATCCGAATTCCAGCCCCGAACTGTAATCTCCCCACCCTACATTCTGCCTGTAGGAATCTGATAAAACGAAAAACTCACTCCTCCAAACAATGCTGCTGCCGTGCATTCAAGACAGCAGATCAAAGCACCAAGGACAGTCATAAACATCCATCTCAACCCCCAGCGCCACCCCTCCCCGCAGCCCCACCCCCAAGCAGACCCTGGGATGACTTTGAGGACAAGGGACGGTCCCTTCAGAGAAAGCGCCTGGGAAGGAGCTCCAGGGAAAAGGAGTTTCCTTTAAAACTTGCCTGACAATTCCTTCCTGAGGTGGGCTAACGGGGACCTTGAGGCTGCGTTTTCGTTTATCATTCCGTGTTTCGGGAGGGTTTCTTTTCACCCAAGCACAGAGAGGCACCCTCCAGAGTTGAGAGCCCCAGGGAACATAATGCCCCCCTCCTCGAAGGGATGTCGCATAGTCCATCACCAGCATTGCTCTGTGGCCCTGTCTGGTTCTTTGGGGAGTCAAAGGGACCTTGAGGATCTGGACAGACCTAAGACTTGCACCAGCTCTGCTGTATAGTAGCCGGGGTGCTGGAGGGCACGGGGCCCTGACCTCCTCTTCTGTAAGCCTCCCACGATTGCTATCCAAGTGAAGAAACTAAAACAGAGAAGTCAGTCAAGTTTCCCAAGGTGGCACAATGACCTAATGGTAGAGTTGAGACCGGAGCCTCAACAAACATTCGGACGTGCGAAATTATAATGTGGAAGGGCTGCAGCGGTGGCTCAGCAGTTACGGTGTTTGCCTGGCATGCACCAGGTAACAGGTTCGAACCCCAGCACCACGCACACAATTAAAGTCGGAGCAATGAAAGCCACGTGAAAAACCAAGTAAAATCGATTAAAAAAAAAAAAAGCCTGAATCTGCACCTTCTGATGTGGGAATGTCCTGTAGACAGATCGGACGGGGCCTTCCTCCATTGCGCTGATGACACTGCTCTTGTAAAACATTTTCAGCAATGAAATTATCTTCCAATAGAATCTTATTTGAAATCTCAATGAATTAAATAAACAAATGTGTCATTTTCATTAGGATTAATGTGTTTTCTTTTTCTTTTTTTTTTTTTTGAGAGAGAAAGGGACAGTGAAAGAGAGTTAGTTTTTCATGTAACTTTTGTTGCTCTGACACTTAGTTGAGTGCGTGGTGCTGGGGTTTGAACCTGGGTCCTCCCGCACGCCAGGCAAGCACCATAACCACGGAGCCACCAGCCACCGGAGCCACCGCTCCAGCCAGATTAATGTGTTTTCTAAAATCAAATGAGTAACACTTGCTTGCCACCCCAGGGGAACCGTCATTTTATTTTATTCTTTTACATTGGTACTGTAATTTTATATGTTAATTTATGTTACTTATTTTCAAACATTTGCCTTGTGAAATATCACATGTGCATGCTCCAAAAGCATGAATACAAAGGAAAGTGACCACCAGGCAGATGAGGAAATGCGGCATCTCCCAGGATTGAGATGCCACTCCCTGCCTTTCCAAAGCTCACAACCGCCCACCCCTCAGTTTGCCACCCCAGTTTGCCCACGTGACATTGCCCCATCAGACGGGGCAGGTGCAGGCTGCCTGAGGCTGCTCCCATTGAGGAAAGCCATGTGAAGTTCAGGTTACAGGGACAAACTCAGGAAACTGAAGTTCTCAAGTGGAGAACGGTTTCTACATGTTTAAGTGGTTGGGGGAAAAAACAAAAGAAGAACACTATTTCATGGCCTGTGAAAATACAGGACGTTCCAATTTAAGGCTCCAAAAATAATTTGGTTTTAGACAAAGCCTTGATGGTTCTTTTCCACACAGTCTGTGGCTGCTTTTGTATTACAGGGACAGAGTAGAATAATTACAAGAGGTTGCATGCCCCACCAGCTCCAAAAGATTTACCATCCGACCCTTTACAGAAGTCTGCCACTGCTGCTCCGGTCAAGGGGTCCCTAAACCAGCCTCCGCGTCCGATGTGTAAATCATTTCTACATTTTCACTTTGGTTATGCAATAACAAGCCACTTCTGATGTGCCCAGATGAAGGGTTTGCTTTTTACACAATTCACCTTGCAATCTCAGAATACGTTCTAATGAAACCGATCTGAAGACTCAAAAGAGAAGCGCCTTGAAATTTTACTTCCAAGTTCAAATACGTGCAATTATCTAACCTTGCTTCGCATTCTTTCTCGTGTTTATAGACGTGAAAGGAGAAGCGCTCTTAACTTAGAATAAATGCAACATTGTTTGTAACACGATCGTACCTGGACAGAACATATTATAAGTTCACTTCCAGTTGTGCACCTAGCAATACCACAAAGCCCAAAATGAGCCCCAGGCAGATGAGTCTGAGCTCTGCCTGCAGCTAATGGAGTTGACCTGCTTTAGCCGCTGCAGTGCAGGACTTTATGTGAGCCAATAGGCTGAGCCTGGATTAGAAAAAGACTTCACTCTTCCTAATCAATGACACATTGAGAAGAAGTTCAAATAGACTCCCAGAGAGGTTGAGTGAAAGACATTGGTGGTTTCTGATTTGGTAGATGACACTCATGAGTATACCTGGTTTGGTTTTTTATTATTATTATTATTGTTTTGGTACTGGGGATTGAACCCAGGAGCACTTAACCACTGCACAACATCCCTAGCCCACTTTATATTTTATTCTGAGACAGTCTCACGAAGTTGCTTAGGGACTTGCTAAATTGCTGAGGCTGGCCTCCAACTTTCGATCCTCCTGCCTCAGCCTCTCAAATTGCTGGGATTACAGGAGTGCACCACCATTCCTGGCCAGACCTGTTGGTTTGGATGACAGGGTTTTTTTTTGTTGTTTTTTTTAAAGTCTTAAATTTTTAAATTGAAATTGAATTCAGTGGTTAAGGATCCCCCAACCACTCATACATGCTTCCCTGGAATGTTCCCAGGACTGGAGAAGGAGTTGGAATTTGTGATTTGTGATTCTTAGGCAGAAGTTCTCAAAAAGTACTGGTGAGAGGAGGTGGGTTGGCCCATCAGAACTGGGGGAGGATTGTAACATTCCTTGTGCAAACTTCACAGTCAAGTTCAAAAAAGCCCCTTGGCTGCTGGGGCTTGCATTGAAAAGGTTGACCAGGTTTGCCCTGGGACTGAGCTGAGCTGTCTGTAATGCACTTCATGGAGAGAGGGATAAATCAACCCCTGGTCCCTTCTCCAGTGGCTCCTATAACACCCTGCGCTCAGTGGCCCAGGAGCCTCTTGCCCAAGCCTTTCCCTTCCCTGTCTTCCACACTGATGGGCCACATCCTCCTGACCTCCTGCAGCTCTGCCCAGTCCTCTCCAGAGCCTGGTCCAACCCATCCACCTCCTCTTCCTAGGCCTCTACCTGTGACCAGGTAAAGACTCACACCTGAGGACTGAGATCAGGAACTTCCTGCTCCATCCAGTTCCAAAACTGATGAACTCAAGGGATCCCAACTCCAGTACCGATCCCATGTGATCGCTTTTGCCCCCTGAATTTCACTTACAGATTTATTCTGATTATAGTGTCACTATTAAAATGATTAAACTACCACTACAATTATTGAAATATTTATTTTTTTAAATTATGTGAAATTCCAAAGTATCTAATTGCTATCACAAATTATTTAAATATTTATTTTCAAAGGAAACTTCTTTTAGTACCTTCAGTGGAAAAGAATTAAGATGGCCTCAGAGCCTAGAAGGTTCCCCTAAAGACAAAAGCAGGGTTCAGAACACAGCCAAGGAGATTCGCTCTGGGTCCTGCTGCCACTGGCGGTTCTGAACTTGGCGCTGGCGGTTCTGAACTTGGCTCTGGCGGTTCTGAACTTGGCTCTGGCGGTTCTGAACTTGGCGCTGGCGGTTCTGAACTTGGCTCTGGCTCTTTCTGCGTGAAGCTGGGGGAGGTGTTTCAGCCGCTCTCATCCCAGGCTGAACTTTCCTCCTTGCCTGAGATTAAGAGGATCAAAAGAAAGTCCTGTGACTCAGGCCGGATTCACAGCCATCCAAAGCCGCCCTCCCTCCTGGGAGTCACTGGTGTCCCACACCCTGGGGAACCGTGTGGTTACGGTCAGTGTACACGCTGATATCAGTGTGGTTGTTGGATGCCACCATCGCCGACTCCGGGACCCTGGCAAGTGCTTACAATGGCTGAGCCTCCACTGTCCCTGTGGGACAAAGACGGCACTAGCCCCTGGTTTGGAGGGGTCGGTGTAGGGGTTAGATGGGACGCTGCGTGTGAAGTTCTGCTCCCACCCATCGCGCACTATGTGCACAACAAATGCGCTCGGTTAGTCCACAGATGTTCACCGGCCTCCTAAACTGCGTCAGGCGCTGCTCAGAATATTAGAGGTTCAGCAGCAGCAAAATGTGCAACTCCCGGCACTCCCGGCGTCAGGGCTGTCTTCCCATGTTAACTGTGACAGCCACGTGTGACGTGATGGACAGCAGTCAGGTTACCCCCGGTTTTCACAGTCACAGTCTTGTCTTCCAGGCAGGGGGCCACGCATTGTCCCTGCTCCCCAATACTCTCATCCCTGAGCTCACAGAGACACCCTTGCTGCTCTGGAATGACATCAAAGACGCCAGGCAATGGAGGCACCTCAAGAGAGAGGCCCCCATTCAACAGCCTCCCCTTCCGCACCGGCCGAGGCTGGAACTGAGCTGCCTGGGAAGTGTTTTCCCCGTGGTATCCAACATGCTGTGAAGGAGAAGAGGACTTATACCAACACTACAGAAGCTTAGGTTTCAAGACCCTCTGCGTTCTGGCAGGGTGCTAAGAGTTCTAGAATGTTCTCCCGGGAAGAAGCCAGGCAGCCATTGAGAAGTATCTTCCTGTGAGCGTTTCAGGTTCCTTTTTCTTTGGTTTGTACTTATTTCCCCAAAGCAGTGTCAGCTTTACGCCCCTGAAAACCTGAGTTTGCTCCCAACTGGAGGTTTCTGAACAGGCCCACCAGAGGAAGCTAGGCCGGAGGAAGGGCAGGCCACCACGCAGTGGCTCAGGTCACAGCCACAGACAAGCTGGGCAAGACCCTTGACCCCCGGACGATCATTGTTAAGGGACTGTGAGGGCCGGCTTCTCTAAGATCCTTATGCCTTAGTGGCCAGCGAGGGTCGGGGGAATCAAACGCAGAGGTGCCACCAAGTCTGGTCCCTTCACAACACTAAGAACGCAGAAGAGGGGCGGCTTCTCCCATCCCGACCCTCTAGGTGGACCATCCCGCACCCCAAGCACCTCTGCAGGGTTTCTGCATATGTGTCTTCCACCGTACTATCTCCAAATCAGAAAATCCCAATCCAGGTATTGATAACTCACCTGTATTTCATTCATCGGAACTTTCTAGAAAATTTTAGAAGCAATGTGGAACTTTCTAGTTGCACAACATTCTGGTGAGGAAACTTAAGGACATCCCATATGAAAAGAAGGCATCGCTGATCCTGCAGCTTGGGGTACTTAGTTCATTAGCCTGGAATTTAATACAAAAATCTTTATTCATTTAGATAAGTAGAAAAATCAGTGTGTAAAAAGAATGCTTTGGGATACAAGTAACAGAAAACTCATATCAAGTCAGCCTAAGCATCAGGGAAGTGTTGGTTTATACTAATGAAAACTGCAACGGTAGCGTGGACTTCAGGAGTGGTTTGATCCAGGCTTTCAGGCTGCCATAGGATCCCCCCATTGTTGTCTCTAACTCCCTCTCTCTCTCCTTTATAACTTTTTTGCTGCCTGGGTGCCTTGAGAAGCAGAGTTGATCACAGGACTCTAGTGTAAGTGCGTTATTTGAAAGGTGGTTACAGAAAAACCCTAGTAGGAGAAAGAAGTGAGACTGGAAAGGGTCAGAGCTGATACTGGGTGTGTTATTCAGCAAGTGACCACCAAGGGCAACTGGGCTTAATCCCACAGGCAACTCAAAGAGACCAGGCAGGGTGTTCAGAGTCTCCTGCAGTGAGGGAGTAAGGGTTCATGTCCACCTACTCCTGCAAGCAGGCACCGGCTGTCACTACATCTCAATCACAGCAAAGCAAAGGCCTCACACGTGCTGTCCTGTCCCCTGCAGAGGACAAGCCCGAGTGGCTCTGTTCACCTATGAAGCTCACACTCAGCCCTCAACCAAGGGTAGGGCCAGGTCAGGACAGAAGGAGCTGATTGGCTTTTCGTAGGTAGAGGGACCTTCCCCCAATAATGACTTGGCTTTCTACAGAGTCCGAGGACCTCAGGGAAGGGAGGGGTGACCAGGACGCAAACACCCCCCGCGCAGTAACGATGCAAGACTGGCCGGCAAACACTGGATCACTGAACACAAAGGCTCAGAGGTCTCCTAAGGGGACACAGGCCCAAACACCCCGGCACAGGCAGGAACACAGGCTGCCAAAGTGGGCCAGCGGGAGGCCACAGTGCTCCAAGGTGCACACCCAGCCTCAGCAACCAGACCCTGCTCCCAGCACAGCCCAGGCCTGCCACCAGGGAATGTGGGCCCAGGGGTGCCAGATTTTCTGATATTTCAAGAGTAGCCAGAAATCTGGATTTTTAATATGAAAGCTCCGCATCTGAAATGCTGGAAATGAATTCAAAATGTTTTGGATGCTACGTGGGCCAAACGACACACATCTGTGGTCCAGACGCAACCTTGGGTTGCCAGTTTGCAACCTCTGAGGCAGATCCCCTCCACGATTTTACAGAAGGGGAAACTGAGCTCTTCCAGAGATGTTCAGTAACTTACCCAAAGTCACGCTGCTGGGCAACAGTGGAGCTGGGACCGGGACCCTCATCTTGACATTGTGGTATGTTACACATAGTGTGGTATGTCACCATAGTGCTCGGAAAGATCCACTCGGTGCCCAAACCAAGGAGGGCATACTACAGCCCTTAGGCCAAATCTGGCCAATGGTCTGTTTTTGTAAATAAAGTTTTATTGGACCGGGGCCAGGGGCATTTGTTTACATAACATCAGCAGTTGTTTTCCTGCTGGAAGGACAGAATTGAATCATTGAGACAGAGACCATGTGGTTGACAAAGTTAAACATATTTACTGTCTGACCTTACAGAAAAAGTTGGCTGATCCCTGCTCTGCACCCTTGGTGTTACAGAAAAAGTTGGCTGATCCCTGCTCTGCATCCTTGGAGTTAAGGAAAAAGTTGGCTGATCCCTGCTCTGCACCCTTGGCACCTGCAGATGTCATACCTCTTGTTTCAGCTACTCAGGAGATGCCCTCCAGGTCTAAGTAGTCATTATTTAGAAACATGTCTGAGTCCATTTGCAGGTGGCAAGTCTGGGGGTTCAAGTCCTGGGTGGGGCGCAGGATGGAGCCCAGCAGCTGAAGTTCATCTCCTCTTAAATGAATTATCCCCACGAGATGATGCAAAAGGACAGTGGCTGCCCACAAGGGCCACAGCTTCTCTGAGGAGCCCTGCCAGGAAAGAGGAACTGGGAGCAATTAGACGGCCTGACTGTAGATGGGAATTTCAGATAAATCGAATCTGATGGCAGCGGACAGGACACGCGTGCACCCCGCTTTGGAAACAAGGCAATGTGACCTGCGAAGCGACTGCTCATGTGTGCCCCCAGCCATACACACACTGCACGTCCAGGAAGAGGCAGTGAAATTGATGTAGACAGAGAGGCCGTTAAGTCCAGCGAGGCTCAGCCAGGACTCCCGCCATTGTCGTGGGATGGCCTATCAGGCACACCCAAGGGCCTGTCAGGGGCACCGCCACCCCCTCCTGGCTTCATGCTCCCAGGAGTGCAAGGTCCCAGCGTCCCTTTCCCCCTCTCCTCTGGTTCTGGGAGCCCAGCTCGCTGTCTGTGGATACCCAGGTCCCAGCCTCCCTTGCCCCCTCTCCTCCGGTTCTGGGAGCCCAGCTCCAGGTTGGCAGGAGGAACTGCACATGCGCAGCTCAGCCCCTCCATTGCTCACTGCCTTCACATCCCCTCTGTGCTCCTGGAAGGTCACCCTGGCAGGAGGGACCTGCGCTGTTCCAGGCCTTGCACAGGGGTGAATCCAGCAACCCCACTGCCAGCGTTGGTCTAGGCCTGCCTTCCAGGGCAGCTGGGGCCACTCTCTCCAGCTCTCAGCCTCCCCTCTCCAGGTCTGGGACTTAGAAAACTGAAGTAGGTGTTATTTATTTACAACAATTGTTGATAAGGCCTCGTGCAGCTATTTTGGAGGGCAGGTTACAGGGAAATCCTCTGTTGTGGCTGATGCCCCATTTAGGGATTTGATGTTCCCCACACCAGTGTCAAGCAATTCCTCCTCTGTTGGGCCCCACCACTGACCAAGGTCAGCTGCAGAGGCAGGGTGAGAAGCCCAGGCTCGAGATGTTTATCACCCACTCCCCGGAGTAAGTGCTGATCAGTAGGTGCTGTTTCACACATTAACTCAATCATTGCACAAAACAGTTTGGTCGGTACATTGTCAGAACAAGTTAACAGAATCTCATAAATTAAGTGGGTCATGTATCAGGCACTTGTCACATGAGATTTGAACTCTGACGCCAATACACGTTCTTCCATCAAATATTAACACCAATAAAAGTTCCTCGGGAGCAAAGGAACAATTTCTCAAGAGGTAAGATCGCTTTGCTTCAGAAGACAGGCACGAAGGTAACAACTAGAAATAACAGATGCCTTACACACTCTGGGGACACCATGCTCTCTCTGGGCACCAAGGGGCCAGCCTGCACTTGGAATCAAATAGTTGAAGCTCTGAGAATCCTCCAGAATGCACGGCAACTGTGGGGAAGATTGTTCAAAGAGTTATTTATTCTGGCCTTTCATTCTAAGATTAACCAGAACCAGACAAAGTTAGGTCCATTTGGGAGGATGTGTGTGTGTACGTTTATATACTATCTCACACATACACACACATACAGATAGAATTTCAACCAGTCTGATCTACCAGAAGAACAAATTAGCAATACAGCCTGAATTTTCAGAGATTAGAATGTAGGCTCTGCTATGGAAAGGTGTACGTTCCAGACCGTTGCTGCTTTGTTTATAACAGGAACGGAGGATACTGACTTCAGTGCCCGACACCAGGGAGACAGTACACCGTCAGTCAGATTGTTCGCATGGGGCTGTCCTGATACTGGGCCAGAAAGGCAAATGGCAGAGTGGTCAAGCTTGTGACCTCTTAAGCAGACTGTGGGATTCAAATCCTGACTCTCCCACTTATTCAAGATGCTGATTTGAGGACATTAGCTTTTTGTGTATTGCTTCCCCTTATCTGTAAGATGAGTCCGATGTTTTGTGAAGACCAATTCGGTTAGCGCAGGTAGTTCTTGGGACAGTCCCTGGCACGTGGTAATCGGTCAGTAATCGTTAGCTGTTTTATGACTATGGGACATTTTAGAGCCACTAAACAGCATGTTTCAGGAAAATACTTAGTGATCATGGGAAACTGGGGCAAGTTCATGTTTTTCAACTAAGATATGGCTTACATAAAGTCCACAAATCTCAAATTCACAGCTCAGTGACTTTTTGCATGTGGACGGTCCTCTGTGATTCCCACTCCACACACCAGGAGGGAAGCACTGTTCTGACCCCATCAACATGCATTTAAGTTGCCTTTCCTGGGACTTCTGATCAATGGAGTCAGGCTTGTGCCGGGCTTTTTTCCCTCCGCTTCTTGTGAGATCCACTCATATCTTGCAGAACAGGGGCTGATTTCATTACTGCCGAATAGAACTCCAAGGTATTTGGATCCATTCATCCAGTGAGGGGCATCTGGGTTGGTTCCATATTTTAGCTACTGTAAACTGAGCTGCTACAAATATAGATTTTGCTGTGTCTCTGTAATGTGCTGATTCTAACTCCTCTGGGAAAATACCCTCTTAGAAGAGGGATTGCTGGATCATATGGTGGGTCCATCCCTAATTTTTTGAGGATTCTCCACGCGGCTGTGGTACATGTCTTTTGATGGACGCGAACACTTAGGTGTTATTATGGGCTGTGCTGAGTACCCCTGTCTGCAAATTCATATGTTGAACTTTCAACTCTTAATATAGCAGAATGTGACTGTATTTGGAGACAGGGTCTCTACAGAGGTAACCAAGTTAAAACTAGTTTATTAGGGTTGACCTGAATCCAGCATGACTGGTATTCTTATAAGAAGAGGTAATTTGGATAGAGACATGTATGGAAGAAAGATGATGGGAAGACACAGGGAGAAGACAGCCACCGAAAGCCCAGGAGAAAGACCTGGAGCCCTCAGAAGGGAACCAACCCCAACGCGTGCTGTGATCTTGAGCTTCAAGCCTCCGGAGCTGCAAGGCCCTCATTAGGCCAGTCCCACAACTTAACATAGACCTAAACTAAGATAAAAATGCATAGAACAGAGATAGACACATACACATATATGCATGTACACACACACATATATATATGATAAGTTCCGGTAGATACTGCTGAAGATCATACAGATGAAATTTAAAAATCAGAGAAAATCATTCACATTCATGTTTCCAATTTTATATATATATATATATATATATATATATATAGCAATAAGTATAAACATATTTATTTCCAAATAGAAATAGATACAAACATAGGCACATGATATCAGGAAATTCATCAAAAACCTAACTGTAGATTTTTTCTTCTTTTTCGTCTATTGTTTATGATTCATATGGCTCACTTACATAATAAAGAAATAAAATAATTATTTCAATTTTAATAATGGCCATTCTGGGCAATGGGAAGGTCAGCGATTTTTATTTAATGTACAGCAGTTTCTAGCTATTCAGATAGTTCCCCCAGTAGGCAGCAGCTACTTTTATCATCAGAGGAGGGAAATGTTCCTAACAAGGAGAAAATCCTGGGAGGAAACGACAGTGATTATTGTCACCTCGTCCCCGTTTTAACTATCCATGTTCTCCACCTAAGGTAGTGACCACGCGTTACCTCCTTCATGAGAGCAGGAGGCAGAGAGGTCCCTCTTACAAAATGGCAGGAAGTAAACCAGAAAGCTGGAAGGCAGGGGAAGAGCGGTCCTACCATATTTCAACCCTTGGTGGCCTCTGACCATGGCATGGCACCATGATAGAAATGTTCCAGAAGAAAGAAAACCGTCCCCGTTGAGCCATGAGCTTTGTCAGCCGGAAGATTCATCCTGGCCTCAGGGACTCACATTTTTTTTCAAATGAGAGAAAAATTATATCTTAGGACTGATGACATTCGATGGGTAGCATCACACCAGCCACAGAAGAAGTGGCAGGGTTTCATAGTCCTCTGGCCTGTGCAGGACTCCCGGCCATCTGCAGCAGAGGGGTCAATTGACCAAGGGTCAATGTAGAGCCCAAATGGAAGACTGCAGCCAGAGGAGCTGGAATCCGGCTCTGACTACCACTCCCTGGTGACCGAGGGGGGAAGGAGTCACCTACTCACTGCAGGGTTCCCTTCCTGGAGGACACCCACTGACCGGGCAGGGAACTGTGACGTTTAATTGGCTAATATCTGGAGAATGCTTTGAAGATGAAAAGGTGGGTATCAGCACCATACACTTCTTAAGATGATGCATGAGAATAATAATAAAGTTCTCCCCCACTGGGCCTTTCATCCGTGGATTTCAAAGTACTTAGCAAACCTTAATTAACTCTCCCAGAACCTCTATGAAGTAAGCATTAATAGCCTCTTGCATTCGATGCGGAGAAAGAGGAGCATAAGAGACCTGCCCAGGCCCTCGGAGTCAGAGAAAAGGCAGGGGACATTCACTCACCAGGCAGCCTCCGTGCCAGGTCACTCCCGCGACGACGTGCCAGATCCGGCCACTTCCCACTCGCAAGCTCCCGTTGTTCAATTTTCAGAAAGTCTGCAAAACAGTTGTAAAACAAAGCCATTATTTAGAATTAAATTACATAAACTTATAATTAAATAAGTGGCACTGGAAACAAAGTCAATAAAAGCTCAAAACGCGTCACTCCTAATTATTTTCCCAAATTTTCCTATTATCCGCACGCCTGGAGCTTTGTTCCTCTAGAGCATCTGTGTGGCGGAAATAGTTGGACAGTGGAGCGCTGCTGCATTGCTGCGCTCAGATCCACCCAGGGAGAGCATTTCCACCACCGAAGCTGGCCGGCGTGCCAGATCAGGGCGACGGATCGTTCCTGGACTGCAGAAAATGATGGGGCAAACGTGAAGGATGCAGGTTGGCACTAACGATCATGGGGCCGTTCCGTTATGAACAGCATACCAAAAACAAAACAAAACAAAACAATAAAAACCAAAACCTGAGGAAATCATCTTCCTGCTTTCAAAAGCCACAATCTAGCTCAGCAAAGAGGCCACTCATGATGTCATTACCAAATGGTTGGCATTCCAAAGGACCTCGTCACCATTTCACTTTCATCTTTACACAAGTGAAAATATTCCTATCAGAACTACATTTCCATTGGCTACAAAAACAAGAGTTTGATAAAAATCAATGACACATGAGACTCCGTTGACAGAATTGATACCTGATTTGTAAAGTGCAGGCTACACATCCCTTCTATCTGTTTATTATTATTTAAGCTTGATTTCCTGGAAAACCTGTCGTTAGATATCACCAGCACACACTGGTTGATCCATGGAGACCCAGGCCTGGGAGAAAATGGGTGGTACCTGCAGTGTGAAAGCCTGGGATGGGGCAGGCTTAGCAGAGTGAGGCCATCCCTTCAAAGGAGGGCCCTAGAGCTATGTTCATGTGGACAAAATCATACCACTGACAAAGGAAGACATCTGATGGTGACTGTAGTCAGCCCCTCTTTCACTCCGACTCATGCTCTATTACATGCTGGGGATACATTTGGCTCAGGCTCCGTGGCGTGTATCTATGAGTTGGCAATCAATACCACATATGTTTACATCAATATTTGCCATGACAGTGCAGGAGGGACCTCCAGGAATAATCCTAATGCCCATGTGCCAATCAGCCCGTAGCTACCATACCTGGGCACAGAGATACGAGATAAAGTGAACACATCTTACAGTACTTAGCCCCGGACATTGCGGAAAGTGGGGGAGAAACAAGATAACTGTATGGAGTCGGAAGCTAATCGGGACATTCTTCCAATGGTCCGTCCCATAAATTTTAGGTGGAGGATCTCACTCTCATCAGTGTCTGGTCAAAACAGAAATCCTTTCCCTTGCTAGTAGGAAAAACTCAGTGAGGCATCCTATACAATTATAAATGCATATGTCTATTTTATTTATTTTTAAAGAGAGAGGGATAGTGAAAGAGAGAGAGAAAGAGAGAATCAAAATGACATAGAAAAGCCATCGTCTAGCCAGGCACAGTGGCACATGCCTGCATCTTCAGCTACTCGTGGACAGTGGCAGGAAGACTGAGGCCAGTCTACTTGCTTTCTCTCTCTCTCTCTCTTTTCTTGTAAAAAGCATCCCAGACAGATCCCAGGGCACAGGCTACAGGCTAGCAGCACAACCCTACACCTGAAGTCTGACCTCAGCCAACACTTCCTTCCAAAGACTTTCCAAGAACTTGGAAACTTCAAAGTGAAGGAGTGGGATCTGAACTTTTCCAGGAGAATGAAGCCCTGCGGTGTGAGCGAGACCCCGGCCCCAGCTCTGACTCATAATCTAGCAGCAGTACCCCAACATAAGTTGCCATCCTCCAGCCCCCTCCCACTGCCGTGGCCACAACACCCTCAACCCACACATCTGGGTGACCATCTGGTCTTTCAGCTGCTGAGTGGGACCAGGGGACAATAGTGCACCCAGTCTGCCCGACCTGTAGACCCCACCAGCTCACTCTGGTGGGGTAGAGTGGTGGTGAAGAGGGTCTGTACTCCACAGAAAGCCTGTTCAGGAGAACACATCCCCAGGTAAGGAGGGGAGTCCATCCCAGGCCAAGGAGTGGTTCCATGGGTCCCCACCAACAGGAGCAAGAGCCAGAAGGGCCACCGGCCCAACTCCCCGACACAGAGACAGCTGTTTATATACCTGTTGCCTTCCAGGCCACATTTGATTAGCTAAAGTCAGGCCCTGCTCCAGGCAGGGCCAATCACACCCCAGTCCTGAGAAATGTAGGATGGGACTGAGAAAGACAGCCAGGCTTTCTGGAAGCTGGAGTTGTAGGATATCAATCAATGGAATCGGTGTCCAGGCTACAAAACCAGCCAGGGGAGAGAAGAAAGGATGCAGCACAGCTCAAAACTGGGAAATGGTGTTTTAGCTCTCATTTCAAGTGGCCCTGAGCCCCATCTGTTTCCTGTCCCTCTTGCACTTGGAGTTCTATCTACTCTTGTGTGGAGTCTGTATTATTCCCCCGTATCCTTCTGAAAAAGACTGGTTGAGGTAGTTCCGTTTTAGTAACTTCTGTTAGAATTATCCCAACTATTCTAACTACTCAGGACACTAAATTAACTTTTTTCCAGTGGCTTTACTGGGCTTCTACCGAGTTGCATGGTGTGGGGTAAGGAATTATGGGCACAGGATCCCTGAACACTGAAGGTTCATGGAAAGCTACAGAGCAATTCATACTGCACCACCCAGACAGTGGATGCTGACCCAAAGCTGAAGATGGCTTCACACTGATTCAGAATCAGAAGTGAACTTCTAAGGTCACCTGATCCAACTCCCATCTGACACATGAGACCCTCTATGACATTTCTCCTCCCCGAAGGATTTTAATCTATTTCCAGCGTGTTCTTTTTACAAAACAGTCTTTTTAGGTTAAACCAAAAATCTAATTTCTTGTAACTTCCAATCTCTGGTCTTAATTATACGCCCTGGAGCGATACAAAATGGATCAAAGTCTACTTTCACATGATAGTACTTGAAATATTCAAAGTCAAAATGCTATTATTACTATTCCCATTTACTGAGTAATTACTACGTGCCAGCACTTGGTCATCACTTTTAATCTTCATCACATGTTGAGAAGGAGGTAGCAGGGTACATTGAGGGCACATGGTCCCTCAACACTGGAGGTCAACCATCCTAGCTACAGGACAGTTGATACATGGATCACCCACCCCACAGACAACTGGATGGAACCCAAGCACCAACTCAAAGCAAAAGATAGCAGCGGTCCTTCATTCCACAAGAGGACACTGAGACAGAGTTCAGGGTGGGAGGGAGGGACCAGGGTCCAACTGTAATATGTCACCACCTTCCAACAAGGAATTCCAAGGAGTTGAAGAACTGGCCTTCCATGACAGGAGGAGGGGACATATTTAACCATTTGTTTACTTGATTTATTATTTTTAATTATTATGTATGGGTATGTTGGACTATCTTTGTACCCCTATCCTGGGCCCACAAATGTTACAGGTGGCCTGGTGGAAGACTTCAGGAGGGACCATCTCTCACCGAGCATTCCTCTCTGTCTTGGTCCCTTCCTGTTTATCCTTCAGGGATCTGTTGCCTCCAGTTTCCTGCAGAGCGCGCTTTGCATCTCATGGTCACCACCTTCTGTCCCTAAGCTCCTAGATGCCATAGACCAGCAGGGTTGAATCCCCAGGTCAACACATGGGCTGAAACCATTTGAAGACGCCGTCACCCACACATCAGACGGCCATTCCGACTGTCAGCTGGGACCTCCATGTGGCCCTACTCTGACAGCTCCTTCCATGTGGTCTAGGTTAGGCCTCCTCACAGCACGGTGGCTGGATTCCAAGAGCCTAAAGAATGTGCATCCCGGGACAGCAAGGTGGAAATTCCTGGCCTTGACGTGCTCAGGAGTCACCTCTGCAACACTCTGCTGGTTGAGGCAGGGAACAAAGATCATCCCAGGTTTAAGGGAGGGGACGTGGACCCCACTACTCAACAGGAGGAGGATCATCACAAGCACAAGAAGAGCGTGGGTGATGGGAGTCGCTTCTGGAAAATAGTTTTCTACAGGGAAGAAGGAAGGGCGCTTAGCAAGACCCTGATCCATACCATCTCAAAGCCCTGTCTAATCTGGAGACACCTCAGTCTGAAAAAATATAAGGCTGACCTCTTCCAGTGCTGTTAAGGCTTGAGATTAAAAAAAAAAGTCTGCCTAAAACCTAAAAGTTCTAACCCTTAGCATGCTTGATGGATTGTAACCTCACGAAGAGAAAAAGAGAACAGAGAAGTGGGGCAGAAGGAGAAGAAGAATATTAAGTAATCTTCAGTGTCTTAGACCTGCTATCTCCAGGTCTTGCAGATGTAAGATTGTATTTCCCTGCTGGGTTTGGTGCTGGGTGGGACCAGGTAACTAGAAGGTATCATAGAGCATTTGGTTGCTAATGAGAGGCTCTTCAAAGCTCTCTCTTCTCTTTCGTGGTAGCTGGTAATGTTCATCTCATCATGATGGCAGCTGTTTTGATCTGGGCGGAACACCTGCCAACCCATGATGGACAGGCAGAGTAAATGAGAAACAAGCATTTGTTATTTTAAACCACTGAGATTGGAGGGGGTATTTGTTACTGCAGCATCACTGGCCTGTCCTGACTGATACAGGAGAAAAGAAAGAGAAGCAGCATCCAGGCTCTCTCCAAGGAGCTTTAGGAAAGGCCAGGGTGAGATGGGCTGGAAGAAGTAAACGGTCCTTCGTTCCACTCCTCCAGGAGATGTGTGACCTTCTTGTGCTAAGGCTTTTTTTGAATTGCTTCCAGCTCTTGCAGGTGTATCTAAGAGAATTCAGACCCGCATTTCCTGTCATTTCCTCCTCCAGCACTCTGCTGTGACTGCATTTCAGCCAGTCTCTTCCCTCTCCCCTGGAGCTCTGCTGAAGGATGACTTGGATACAACATCCTGCTGCTAGATTCAAGCCTGAGGTCTTTATGACTTCCTCCCCTCACTTAACCCCCGCTCTGGATGCTAACGAAGATCGCTCAGCAACACCCTCCATCTTCTGCAGGTTGGCAAAGATGCCAAGGCTTCCCGAGGGCAGTGCGTGCCGTCCTGCCCCCACCACCTACGCACTGAGCGCCATCGGAAGATGCCCGGGTGACAGCAGCCGGCATTCATGGCATTCCTGAAAGTGCATCCTGCCAGGCAGGAAGAAGGGGAGGCTTTGTGCTGCTGGGTTCCCAGCTCAAAGCACCCCCCCAATGACCAAGGGGCCCCGTCCAGACTATTGTCTGGCCTGATAGAAATAGAGGCCCGAGTTCTGGCAGAAGCAGCTGGGCTCCATGCCTGGACAGCAGGGGCTGGGCCAGAGCTGCCCCACGCTCCCCACCTCGCCATCTGCTGCTCTGGATTTCTATTGCTGTCTGATTTAAAAAAAAAAAATCAGTGTAAGAGGAGAACAGAGCAAACTTGCAGAAAACAATGTGAAGAGTTGAAATAATTTACAATTAGAGTCTGCCCAAACAAAAAAGTGTATTTTTATCATCTCCAGCTCTACAATCTTATGGTTTTCATCAAACTTTGAAAAGAAGAACAAGTTACAGTGTGCCTCTAATGCACTTGGTGTTGCTCCTCGGGTCTCTGTTTAGTCCCTTCCGTGTCCCTTAACATCACCCCAAATCCCACCCACGCTCCAGTCAGACCTGAAGCTTCCTGTGTGGACAGGAACCTTTCTATTTAGCTTCCCACCATCTTCAAAATCTTTCTCTGTATTTGGATAATGTTCCCCTTCGGTGGACTTCATCTTCCCAAGTAGAAGCCAGAAACATACTTTCCCATACTGCTTTGCAGCAGGAGCAAAGCGATGTGACCAGGGCTCAGTCAATCGGAAGTACCTTCCTGGGACATGGCTCGAGGGCAGACTCCCAGACAGGGCAAGGCACAGAACCCACTAAGTTAAGGAAGGCTGTGTAAACATGTGGCTTCCAGTGTGGCACTGACTTCCCTAGGCAGAGGCTCGGGCAGCAGTGGGGTCCCAGGTTCTGCCGGCCTCCACTCAAGGAATGCTCAGGGGGTCACAGTCATTAGAACACGGTGTCGGGCTGCACAGCCTTTGAGTTCAGTTTTAGCTGGTGGAATAATGGCAGAATTGAGGCCAGCTATTTTTAGGCCTGGCCAGAAAATATCTCCCATGCGTTCTTCTATTCTCTCACTTCCCCAATTCCAAGACGGTAGAGTTCGGTAATAGACTTCAAGCAGCCACCAGGGAGAACTTACGGAGACACACCAAACTATAATATTAGCAGAACGGGGATTTACCATGTTAAGCCATTGAGATTCAAAGGCTATTTTGTTATTGCAGCCTGGCTTGTCCCATTCTAACTAATACACAGTTGGGTAGAAAGCAAAAGAATGATTAGGGGTTAAATATGCAGAGAAGAGGTGGAAGCATTGTGGGCAGAGAGAATGGCCCTGAATAAGGACAAAAACACGGAAAAGGTCCCTGAGGAGGTAGACAGCGTGAGTCTGGGGGTGCTTCAAGGTAAGGCTGCAGAGGTAGGTGGGAGTCAGACCACGCAGTCTGTGATGGTCATGTGTTGGCCAAGCCAAGGAGCTGGGCCAGTAAGACTCAGTGTTGTTCATGTTCCCTCTGCCCAGGGATTCTGGCTGGGGTCCTGTCTGTCTTCAAGCCAGAGACCCCCTCCCCCCCGCCGCCGAGCCCTTTGCTGTTGGCCTTCCTTGCTCCACGAGGCTGAGGCCTTAAGAATCTGTACTTTTCCGTGCTACAGTAAGCTGCCCACATCAAAGGCCAAGAAGCCACAGGCATTTGGGGAGCCGTGGGTCAGATGTTTAATTATTCTAATCTAGAAGTCTCTTCTCCCACTGCCAAGAACAGAGAGTTCCTTGGAAGGGTTGAGTCTCATCCTTGAGCCACACAGTCTAAGACCCCCCTTGAGACTTTCGGAGTTTGAAAACAGAGATGCCACCTCTCACCCACAACACGGTGCGGGCAGAAGGGGTGGTCTTTGATTTTTTTTTTTTTTTTAAGAAAAGCCTCTTTAAAATGGGAAGGCATGAGTGGACATATATTTCCAAAAAACTTGTTGATCTGATAAGATGAGATAAAAAATACTGTAAAAATATTGCCTCATCTACAAAGCTCAGGACATTACTTTCCCTTTTAGCTTTTTTTCTTTTTTAATCTTTGAGTAAGATAATGAAGGAGGAAGCTTGAAACCCCATTTCTATTGATGTTCGGACACACAACCGCAGGATTTAAGAACCAAAGGAGATCAAAGGGAACAGGGCCCATTCTGATAAATATTACGGCAGCACTGGCAGAGCATGTGAGGTATGTTTGGAAGCTGGCAGGCAAGCCGTGGTTAACACACCTTCATTTGAATGGAGTGCAGAAGGAGAGATGCGTGAGATTCCCAGGGATTAATTATGAGTGCGGCTAGTAACGCTCCAGGAGCTGCCCACACATTCAGCCGGAGCCTTCCTCTCTGCAGAACCTTCCCGCCCCCAATATCCGTGTCATCAGAAAGGGAAATCGGGTGAGGGGACTCCCCCAGTTCCAAAAGGCAATTCTTCTGCCGTGAAATTTTAAATGGCTAGGGTCACTAAATCGGTTCTTGTTAGGATCTGGGGCAAAAGATTGGGAAAAATCAAAGTTGGGGAAACAGTGGCAGGGAAGGAATCCAAAACATTTTGTCAGCTCTTCCTGAGCCTTACTATTTGCCCCATAAAACGGATATTCCTGAGGATTTCCATCCTCCCTCCACCTGCCGTTCTGACGGTACCGCAAGGAGACTGTCAGGCAGGTGAGGCAAAGCAGGTGGGGACATTTGGGGAAATCCCACCTGGGTGGTCCTTCTAAATACGATTAGCAGCTACATAAATCTACTGCTGATATCAAGAACTGATCCTTGGTGTTAAATAGTAGAAATTCCAATACTCCAGAGTGCAGCTTTAATCCTTTCCTCCGAAGCCCATGCCAATTTAACAAGCAGGAAGTTGAACGCTTTTCCTCCCGCTCACACCCACAGATGAAACTTTTGACCACATTGGGGTGGATTCCTCAAATCCCAAGTGATTTTTAGCATTAGCTTCAGATGTAACCAGGAAGGTGAATTAACTTCAGAAAGACCGGAGAGAGGCATATCTGAAAGGTTAGCCCCCGTCTTCACCACCCTGATTGAAATAACAGGAAATAACAGGAGCACTGTTAGGAACCACAGCCTTCCTAACTCCTGAGAGGTCAGATGCTGTAGTGTGAGCTTTACCTGTAATATGTCATTTTCTCCCTGTAACAAGCCAGCGAGGAAGGTGTTTTATTATCCGCATTTTTCAGACCAGGAAACTGAGGCTGAGAGAGGCTTTAAAAACTGTGCATAATCGCTTCGGCCAGGAGAGGCAGAGCTGAGATTTGAACCCCAGTCTGTGTGACCATCCTCCCCCTCAACTCCCAGTCCATACTCTCCATCAGCCTCTCAGGAGGTACTTAAGTTTCCAATAAAAGAGATTCTAACCATACAATTGGTGGAGAGGGAAGGCAGAATTGACAGCTGATTCTAAAGCAGATGGTCTTGTTCAGACCTCGAAAAGGAAGCCTCCTTTGAG
Organism: Aplodontia rufa; assembly: GCA_004027875.1. NCBI lineage: Eukaryota > Metazoa > Chordata > Mammalia > Rodentia > Aplodontiidae > Aplodontia > Aplodontia rufa. Next base: position 314,536 of record PVKS010000033.1, on the reverse strand, counting down.
CAAAACAATCACCTTGACCTTGAACTTCCACTCATAGACCTGCCGCAGATGACCCAGTGAGGGAGGCACGTTGCTCACTGAGCAGGAAATAATAGTCCAAATCTCAAATGTAGCTTCCCAGAGGGCGCTTGCTTCTTCACCTCTTGTAGTAAAATGGACTGATTCGCTGTCCCCTAATTCCCAAGGCTTAACGCAGTTGCCCTCTGTGGGGCTGTAGCCTGAGGGCAGGTGCTGAGCCCTGCCCAGCTCACGCACCTGACACATTCATAGGAGGGACGTGCTTCCATCCCGTTGTTTAGATAAGGAAACTAAGAATCGAGTCCCATGCAGCTCAGGAATCGGGATCTGAATCTGAGTCATTTCAAAACTTCTCCTCTCTACCAGGACCACAGCTGCCATTCCCAGGGTGACCGGCACCTCCCCCAGTCATTTCTCCTCCCGCCCGTCTTGCACCAGCCTCTGCCACCAGCATTCTTGCCGGAAACCTGGGGGTCTTACTGGTCTTCTCGGTGCTCAGTTGCACCCGCATCCAATCAACCAAACCCAATCAACACTGAGTTCATCGTTGCTCAGATGTGTCCCCTTCTCTCCACCACCTGTGCTTTGCTTTACATCTTCTGAGACGGTCTAGAGGAATGTGAAGAAAGTACCGTTGAGAGTATCAGAGACGTTAAAATAGCACTTTGCACAAAACCGCACGCAGCGCAGCGTAGCCAAAGGATTCCTGCAGCACGTTTAAAATCCATTACAGGCACGAGGGGGGAAATCTCGTACACTCTGCAGTCACGATTTTACATCTTGCCTCCACCCCCACTGAAGCACTCATACATCCCTGACGGCCGTGAAAACCGATAGGAACATTTTGGAAAATAATTTGGCCATATATATCAAGAGCCATAAACATGTTCATCCCCTTTGACCTAGTAATCCCTGTCCTTGGAAATTTATCCCAGGGAAATAATTCAAAATAAGAAGGAAAAAAAAAAATAGCTAGTTGTCTGAACATGTTTATTTCCTCTTTGTAATAACAAGAATCTAAAGGCAAAAGAAATGTTCAACTATACTGGAAAAAGTGACATAAATTTCATTGTGATGAACTCAATGATATATTAGGGAATTAAATAAAAATGAGCATTGGGCAAAAATATGGAAAATTACATGAGAAATATGCTGAATGAAATAAATGTGATTCCCAATTACAACTACATTAAAAACATATATTTGTACAGATGAAATATGGATGGGACCTTGGAGGAGAGTGAATAATGTGTATGATTGATTAGTGAGACTGTGGGCATGGCTTCCTTAAGGCGTTAGAGTTGGAGGAAAGTGTTTTAAATCTACTTTGAGCATTACAGGGACACAGCAGAATCCATGTTCATAGCAGCTCAATTTACAATGGCTGAATTATGGAACCAACCCAGATGCCCCTCACGGGATGAATGGATCCAAAAACTGTGGTATATACATACCTTGGAGTTCTACTCAGCTATTAGAAACAATGAAATTGCAGCCTTTGAAGGTAAATGGATGGCAATGGAAGAAATCGTGCTGAGCAAAGTTAGCCAAACCCAGAGGCTCAAGGGTAGAATGCTTTCCCTCATTTGTGGAGGCTGGAGCTAAACCCAGGCTTGGGTGAAAGGTAGCCAAGTTCATGTATTAGACCCTGCAAAGGTGTAGCAACACATAACCTAGGGCAACCATAGATAATTGGGGATGGGGAAAAATATATATATGTTCTCTGGACAAAAAAAATAAAAATAAAAATAAAGAAAGAAAGAAAATAGGGGGGGAAATAAATCTGCTTTCAAACTCCCTTGTGAAGGCCATGAGGGGGCTCAAGCCCCAGACCCAGGAGCGAGGTTTCTGCTGCTCCATGTTCAGCACATGGGGCAGATGGCCAGCTCCCCAGACAGGACCATGGCCGCCCCATGGCAAGGACAGCTGGCAGAACCCCTGGAGGCCTTTCCATCATGAGCCACATCACATTCGGCAGAGTAGTTGCAGACAACTCCTCGTCACCCCAGGAAGGCAGCCCGGGGCTCTGGACCACTGAGAGAAGCAGGGGCTGAAAGTATTATAAATGTAATCAAACATGTGGTCAGGTGTGGGTGGGCAAGGCAGAAAATTTACTTCCTCCGAAGGGCAAAAGAAAAAGGCTCGCCCAGCAAGGAAATCAGGGGTTTTTAATTCCAACATGATGGGATGCTGCCCTTTGCTCTGATTGGAGGAGCTCACGGCACCATCTGCGGGGCTGGCTAAAGTAAGGTGGAAGCAGGTAAAAAGAGGAAGTAGGCAGCAACTGAGAGAGAGGGGGAGGTGATCTCTGAAATCTGTAAACACGTGTGGTGAGGGCACAGTGAGTCAGCAAAGGTCACCGGATGAGGATGGGTGGGTACCGGAAGGGGTCCCCAGAAAGAGGTGGGCATGCACAAGGGAGGGAGTTACTATCTTCAAGGGGGAGGGGGATCTAAAAATGAAGGTAATCTGTTATACATCACAACCTTTCAATTTCTGACAGAAAAGAAAGACATAACTCTTACATGACCATCAGGCTACCCAGGTCAGGGATTGAGTACTGATCTTCAGCATCAAACTCATCCACAGTCCAAACAGCATTCAGAAGCCGATTCAAGCTTCCCAGGATCCCCCAGATCAGGAGCCTGGGGAGGGCAGGTGGATGGTTAGAGGGGTAGGACGCTCCCAATGGTGGATTCTGATCCCTGAGGGTCAAGCGGGGCCTCACTCCCCACTGCCCCAATGGGAGGCTGATGGAGTGGCAGTTCCAGCTGATCTGCTCTTCAGCTGAGCCCACTCAGCCACCTGCATGCCTGGGGCCACCCTCTCCTTCTCTGGCAGCCCCCACTCCCTTCCTGGACCTGAGCCTTGTCAGTGACGCACACCCAAGGGCACAGGGCTGTCCCTCAGAGGGACCCAATGCTAAACAATGACTGACTCATGGGACAGGTCCTTGCAGACAGGCTTGGCATGGGCCACTCTGTCCCTTCTGAGCAACTCCAGATCTGGCCACTTGCTGGAGGCCTGGGCGAGGCTCTCCATCTTGCCATTCCATGAGTAAACAGCCCTTCGTCACAAACAGGATGCTTGCCCTCACTGGCTTTCATCTGGCTGCACACAGAAGGGTCGGGAATCAAGGCTTTGGCTGATCAAAACACAGCGGGCGGGCGGCCAGCGGGAGGCCATTGTCCTTCCTGCCATCTTGGACTTCGCTCCCACGCAGCTGCCTTCAGATTTTTAAACAGCGTTTGTTCAGGGGACAGCATTTTAGCCAAGGCTGGCACTAGGCTCAAAGGAGTTTGAAACTGGGTAGCTCGGAATCACAATGATTCCTCTTAGCCTTTCCTCTCCTGGCAGGTGTCCTGAGCGTCCTGGAGAAGATGGAGAAATCCTGTGTGCAGGGAAACCCGTGGAGGGGAGGTCAGAATTAATTAGCAGGACGATATTGTGGTAAACAACATTTTATGGAGAAATGCACTAGCTTCTTTCAAGTCCAAAGGTAAATCAAGCCAGGCTGATCCAAGATAAACCAGTAAAAAAACAAACAATAAATAAATAAACAAGAAAGCAAATACTTGCTGCAGAAATGTCAAAAAAAAAAAATATTTCCGCCTATCACCAGCACCTCCCAAGTCAGTCTGCCCAGGTTCCTACAAGCATTTAGAAACTGAAGAGCACTTCTGATATTCCATTTGCACTCTTCTTATTCTTTGCAGAACTTTCTTTTTTTTATATATAGTGATGTTGATTTGGGGCAGGGCCGTTCAATCTGGACACTACCTGATTTGGGGGGCTGGGACAAACTTTGTGCTTTATAAGATGTTTGGCAGCATCCCTGTCCTCCGCTCACTAGATGACAGCAGTACCCTCTCAGTTGTGACAACCAAAAAATGTCTCTAGACATTGCCAAATGTCCCCTGGAGGGCCACCGCCTGCCCCCATGCCACCTTTAAGAGCTGTTGATTTGGAGGCAGGTTAAGGAGGAGACAGTTTGGTAATTCGAAGAAAAATTCAACCCGGCTCCCACACAGATTACCCTCCTCATGAAAGGACGGATCTATATGAATGGGAAATTGCTGTGCTTGGTGTTGAAACCTGAATACAAAGACTTGGATTCTGAGCAGTTCGATAGCTCGAAAAGGGAATTCACTAGAGAAGATGTCACTCTGCCATTGCTGGTCTCATGGCACACCCAAAATGTCCCTGCTTATAAACTTACACAACAGGCCACGCATGGGAAAAGCTTCATTTTAAGAAAACGTATTGACCTCAGGGTTCCTTGAATGAAGCGCCTTAGAATACTGCCAGCCGCAGTTTGTTTAAACAGAGAGGGAAGGGGTTTGGAGATTTAGTTCAGTGGCAGAGCGCTTGCCTAGCACGTGCAAGGCCCCAAGTTTGATCCTCAGCTCTGAAAAAATAAAAAATAAATAAAGAAAGAAAGAGGGACAGTGAGAGAGAGAGAGGCAGAGAGAATCAATTTTATTTAGTTTTTCACGTGTCCTTCATTGCTCTGAGACTTCGCTGTGTGCGTGGTGCTGGGGTTTGAACTCATGTACTCGAGCATGCCAGGCAAGCATCGTAACCGCCGAGCCACCGCTCCAGCCCCATCAGCAGGCTTTTTAACTTGGCAGATTCTCCAGTCTGCTGAGAAGTCTACCAGATTGATCAGAAATAGGAAAGTGCTTCTGAAATTCACATGCACGTCAATCTTGTCTAAAGTGATCGCTCCCTGTTTTAGCTGTGGGCTTTTCCAGCTACACCTACCAGCCAAAAGGAATTGTATGAACAAGTGATGGGGGTCACAAAGTATTCATTCATTTTATTATGGTTCACCATCGAGTGGTCCTGACCTGGGTGCTGAATGTAATGATAAGGGAGAAAATCATGGTACCTTGAACATCATCCATGTCCAAGGTACACACGGCCTGTGTTTAACAAACACAGAAGTCCAATCGGGCAAATACGGACTCTCCTCTTACTGATGGCGTGGAGCAGAGAGGAGTTCTCCTTCCAACTGGTGGAGCAAATTGAAGAGGGACATGGATCCATGTAGAGTCCCCTCCCTCTGCCCTGCTGGATCCAGAGCCAGGCTGTCTTCACACACCCAGTCCATACTGACGACCTCTTGCAGGCCCCAAAGCCCCCAGGAACGGTCCTCTTCTTCCTGCTGCCCCAATCCAAAGCAAAGCCCTAGGACCCCCTCCTGCCCCTCCTTGGTTCAGACTTCACCTCCTGAAAAGAGGCTGGGAGAGAAGGCCCTGTCCTCTCCTCTTCCCATCAGTCAGGGCACACACCACTTCCCCCGTCCATCTGCCCTGATTCCCAAGAGGAGAGCCAGACACACCGGTCTTTGATCACTGGTCCCCATCTGTCTTCAAGCCCCTATGAATTCAGGCTTACAAGTCAGCAGGATGGATCGTGCTCCCAGTGACAAGAGCAGATCCTCCCCCATACTCAGTGGGTGACACCTTCTACCTGCTTGCTCGTTCCTCCCTTCCCGGCGCCTGCCCAGACCCTTGCACCTGCCTGTTGGGACCATTTCCAACCATGGGACCCCACTCCTCTGGCCATTGTTGGTTGGCCTGGGGATGGGTATCTGACCCAGACCCTGATGGAAGGCTCTGAATTCCTGCCCCAGGGAGCTGAGGGCTGGACTACAAAGTGTACTGCCCTTTCATTTACCATGCACCAGATGGCAGCTTAGGTGGTCCACAAATGCACGCTCATCTAATCCTCAGAACAGTTCAGTGGAGAAGAGACGACTGTTGCCCCCCACTCACAGGTGGGAACACAGTGGAGAGAGGGCGAGCAATTGGCCCAAGGTCACACATCTGGTAAGGGGCAGAGCCACCATACCAAATTGCTTTGGGGACTTAAAAATAAGCTGGTGAAATGCTGGAATCAGGCTTCCTGACCCATCACTGTCACTGAGTAAAATGCTTAACTTTGCTAGGCTGGGTTTCCTTGGCTAAAGAACGTGGGCAAATTAGGACAGTGATTCCTCTAGTGTGGTGTAGCTACTGATGGAAGGAAGCTGGTTAGTTACAAAGGTGAACACAGGTTTGTCTTCATAGCTATGTATTTATTTTCATGTACATTGAAAATGGTATAGGATAGAATCTCCCCCAGCTCTGTGATGACTTGGATAGTGTTGGGGTACAGCCCACGCGAGCAGTAAAGTCACCATCTGGAACCAAGTTCAGGACACACAGGGTCACACAGTGGAGCAGATGGGTACCTTCTTCACTCTTGCATGTGCCCACACTGACTGAGTCAAGGTGATTCAAGAAGGTGACTTATTCCTCCAGGTCAGACCCAGCCACCTCGAATGTCCACCTCGATTGTGGACCCAAGAGGATGGGCAAGACCTCCCAGGAATTTTGCTGGGATGAAGTGGGAAAGCCTGGCCCCACCCAGGCACCACCTGGAGAGGATGGAGCCAAGGCAGACACACAGAGGCCAAGGGACTGTGCCACGTGGTCCCAGAGCCACCTGAGCTGGCATCACACCTCCTCTGGGCCTCATGTCTTTGGGGTTGGCTTTCCACAGACTCTAGTCTGGGTTTGGATTCTGTGCCTTGCCAAGAGTCTTGACTAAGACAGGAATGAAATTGCAGCCGAGGACTTGCTGAACAACCTCTACTCTAGTCCAGCTGGTGACAGACCCCACAGCAACTTCAGGGGAAGAAAGAGAGGTGCAGCAGCTCCTGTGCTGCAAGCGATGACGGTGTGTCCCTACCGTGCATCAGGCAGATGGAGGAGAGAGGAGATGCTGTCTTTGGCACCAAATTCCCTGAGCCTCAGTTTCCTAATCTCTAAAGTGGGAATAATAGCATCTCCTTCCTGGGGTCACCCTGGGGCCAAACGGCCTAACAGAAGCCACCTAACCATATTTCTTTTCTTTCTTCTTTTTTTTTTTTTTAAAGAGCATAACAGTGAGAGAGACAGAGAAAGACAGAACCAATTTTTATTTAGTTTTTCATGTGGCTTTAATTGCTGAGAAACTTGGTTGTGAATGTGGTGCTGGGGTTTGAGCCTGTGTCCTCGCTCATGCCAGGCAAGTGCCATAACCGGAGCCCCCTAAAAATATTTCTTAACCCAACCAATGGTAGCTGTTACCGCACAGCTCTTTCTTGGTGTGCATGGGGAAGTGGTTCCAGGCTACCAAACTCCACAGCTGCTCAAGCCCCACATAAAAGGACACGGCATTTGCAAAAAACCTGCACACCCTCCTAGATACCATAAATCATCTCCAGATTACTTATAATACCTGATACAATGTAAGTTCCTCAGAAACATTTATCGTTGGAATAATGACAAGAAAAAAATCTGTACGTGTTCATATAGATGCAAGGTTTTTGTTTTTTCTTCAAATATTCTTGACCCACTGTCGGTGGAAGCCATGGAGGTGGAGGGTCCCTTGTGCTGGGTGAGTGTTTGACATAAAATAGTGTATTCAATGCATGATGATCCCAGACTATTTTTTTTGAAGAGAGAAGGACAGACAGAGAGAGAGAGAGAATCAATTTTTATTGAGTTTTTCACATGGCTTTCGTTGCTCTGACACTCAGTTGTGTACGTGGTGCTGGGGTTTGAACCCGTGTACTCGCGCATGCCGGGCAAGCGCCGTAAGCGCCAAGCCACCGCTCCAGCCCTGACGATCCCATACTTTGAAATCACTGTCCTTATATTACTCCAGAGAAATTGCGCCAATAAAGAACAGGGCTGCTGTTCAAGCCAGGTCTGAAGGCTCAATCCATGGTAACTTGAAAGGGGGTTTTAAGGGCTGGAAGCACCAACCCAAGGAGCCATTTGGCAAAGTCAAAGGAGTGTGAAGGCCACCAGCGGTGGCAAATAAACAGGACAAGGTAGCAAAGCAAATTCCCAGAGAGCTCTCCTTCCATCCAGCCCACCTTTGAAAGTTCCTTGGAAAATTCGGGGTCTAAGGCTTGGAGGAAAATCAGCTTCATGGAACAAAGATCTAAAAAAGTCCAGCAAAGGACCCAGTCCTGAAGCATCCAGAGGATGAGCATCAACACACGACCGCAGAGCCTCGATGCTGTTATGGTTGGATTACGCAGCCTTGGAGAGCTCGGGCACGAATGCCTGAGTGATAACAATAGAAAACAGACCAAAAGCCTGAAGAAAGAATGCGAGAGAAATGAAAAACAGAAGGAACTTCTAGGCAAGATGAAAGAGAAGTTCAACTCGACACCAAAGTGGAGCCAGCAGTGAAGGGCTTGCTGGCAGTTGACCCGTACCCAGATGAGACCTTCTGCAGCGTTATTAGAGTATGAAGTTTCCGTCCTTGAGTGCTTTGTCGATTTCTGGGACCTCAGGGTTAAGAGTTCCCTGAGAGTTTCCTAGGCCCACCCCTCCCTTTAAATGATTTTGGAGATAGTGCCTGAATCTGCGCTGACCCCTTAATATTCAGCTGCTTCATAAATACCAGGGAGGTCTTCAAGCACTGAGAAGACTGAAGATAAGGTAGTGCAGTCCCTTGGCTATAATCTCATCAGAGTCCCACTATTCCATGTATGAGAACACTCTCAGTCTCTCGGCTCAGATCATAGAGGACCCAATTTACTCTGATAAACAGAAAAGGCTATGTATTCACTTAGATAAGAGATATTTAGCTTCAGGTATGTTTTGATTCAGGAGATCAAAAGCTGTCACCAGGACTCAGTTTTCCTAATCCACTCCATAGTTACTTTTTTCTCAAGCTCCACGTGGTGACTTGATGGCAAATGTTAAGCCTACATCCTCCCAGGTTGGAGTTCAACAGAAAGATACGCTTCTCTCCCAAAAGTTCAGCACAGGCTCACCATTGATCTGATAGGGTTGTATGCCCATCCTGGTCTTTTCGTCAGGCTTGTTGCATGCCTGAATCTAGCTCTGAGAGTAAAATCTATTGCGTCCCCCGAGAAAATATGGAAGTGAGTGTATAGAATACAGTAAACAGGTGCTGGAAACCAAAAGCGACAGGAGTCCTCTAGTTCGCATCCCAGCTCTGCATCCTAGCCTGGCTCTCCCTTGCCATTTCCTTCCTCCTGGGAAAAGAGGAAGTAACAGCGGCATTACCTGTCTCAATGGCACTTACAATATTCACTTATCTATTTTTAAAAAGTAAAGCTTGGGCTGGAGCGGTGGCTCAGCGGTTTTGGTGCTTGCCTGGCAAGCACGAGGACCAGGGTTCAAACCTCAGCACCACGTACACAACTGAGTGTTGGAGCAACAAAGGCCATGTGAAAAGCTCAATAAAGTTCTTTCTCTCTTTCTCTGTCTCTCTCATTGTCCCTCTCTCTTTAAATAAATAAATAAAGGTTGTCATTTTACACCTGCTTTTCCACAATGTAATTAAATTAGAATTTTTAAAAAATCCTTTCTCTACGAAAAATATTTTTAAATTAGTGGCAAAGCCAGATACAGTGGCGCACACCTGTAACCCCAGCTCCTCAGAAGGCCAGGCCCAGCAACTTGGCAAGATCCTGTCTCCAAAGAAAATCAAAAGGCTGAGGATGTGGCTCAGGGGTCGAGCGTGTGCCTAGCATGCACAAGGCCCTGGGTTCCATCCCTGGCATTGTTAAAATAGATCAATAGATGGCACATGCCAGCCATGTGAGAACCGCCCACTGGCATCTACTTTTTATCATGCAGTGTCTTGGGAACTGGTTCCTGAGAAACCCATGCTTTAATAAGATTTAGCAAAACTTAAGGGGAAAAATATTTTTTTAAAGAAGGAGGAGAGGGTAAGAGAGAGAGAGAAAGAGAGAATCAACTTTATTTTTTTCATCTGGACTTTGCTTTGGCAACACTTAGTTGTGTACGTGGTGCTGGGGTTTGAACCTGGGTCCTCAGGCATGCCAGGCAAGCACCGTAACCACTGAGCCACTGCTCCAGTCCCATTAAGGGGAAAATATGAACTTGAAATAGATCATGAAACTTTTGAGGTTCTGGGGTTCTCTCAAGATGAAACCTGCCATCATTGCATCCCCCAAATTATAACCAATAGCTTTACAATTAATAGCACATGGGGGCTGGAGCGGTGGCTCAGTGGTACGGCACTTGCCTGGCATGTGCGAGTACGCGAGTTCAAACCCCAGCACCACGTATATGGTGAAATCTTGGAGCAGTGAAGGCCACATGAAAAACTAAATAAAATTGATTCTCTCTTTCTCTCTCACTGTCCCTCTCTCTAAAAAAAAACATAGCACATGATTACATTTATTTTTGTATTTGAAACTCCTTATAGCACTATTTTTAAATGGCATTGTATGCGTTAGGGAGAAAAGCCTGGAGAGGTCAGGTGACTTGCACAGTGTCACATAGCTAAAAGGTAATTATCTCCAAACTTCAAATCTGCTCCCCTAATCCCACACCAAGTCACCAGCACCCACCAGGAGCTAAAACTGTGTTCCTTGTGCTAAATACAGAAAAGGCAAGAGAGCCACCAAGAGGTAGTCACAAGAGGTGGGCGCGATCTGAGGACCTTGTTGTCGCCTCCCATTTTGCGCTAGGCCCAGAAAGAACATTCGTGTGAACCTGAGGTGGAGAGAAGCTGGGGAGTCGGCTGGTGAGACTTGTGCTTCTGGAAAGGTCTAAGTGGCCAGCCTAACCATGCAGACCGTGGGGACATGGACTTCCATGTAAGAGCCCCCTGGCTGCACATGAGAGAGCTAGGAAGGTGGAAGTCATGCAGGTGAGGACCACTGATGTCTAAAGGCAATGCCAGGGACGGGCGGAAATACCCCGCTGGAGGGGACTTGGCAGGTGTAGAGGTAGGCGAGGCCTGGAGGTCTGCACCGGTGCAGGCAGCCCTGGGCCTGGCACTAGGGGCTGGGACCCAGTTCAGCGAGAGAAGCCTGGACCCCGGGGGAGGGGCTGTGCTGAGCTGGTACTGTCCCAGGGATGAACCTGGAGCAGTCAATGTGGGCTGTGGGATCCAAGGCAGCCCGACTTCGAGAGCAACTGGGGCTAGGAAGAGAGCTGGGAGCCATCACAGGCAACGCATGGGGTCCCTAGAGGTCTGGGATTGAAGGCATCGTGTGGGGGAGTCTCTAGAACAACATCAAATACGAAGCCCCAAAAGACAGCAGGGGGGTGAGGAAAACAGGAGGAAAGGAGTCCTGGAGTCAGCAGAGGCTAACGGCCAGGCCTGCAGGGAAAGCTGAGAGATGAGGGCTGGATACCGCGTGCCGGATTTCGCAAGTCCTTGGCCTCCTCCGCAGGCGCCTTCAATGTAGCTGACCAGCAGCCAGCGTGCAGTGATGGACAGATGAACGGGGAGGTGCTGACACGGCCTCAGAGGCTGGGGACAACTCTTTCAAGAAGTTGGCTGGGAAGGGATGCAGAGAAATAGGGACGTGGGACAGAGGCCTGGTTTGGGGCTCAGGAGTTCGGGCTGTTGTTACCCAAGAGAGCAGCAGGCTTGGCCTGTCCGTATGATACCTGTGGCCCCTTGGCAGTTGGGCAAGGACCAGCTCAGATTCAGAAGACAGCCTTTTGGGTTCGAGGTTTACCCTTCCAGGTGATGGCAGTGAACTCCTCCCTCCAGCCTGCCAGGACCAACCCTGGCCTTCCTGGTACTCAACACACCTGCCATGTTTGAAAGGCCCCCAAGCCTTTCTTGCAGAGCCACCACCTCCCACCACTGACTGACCCTGGGGACCAGCGTGTGGCCTGCCACCTGAGGCATGTTACAGAAAGCCTCCTAGAGCTGCGATACAGTACTCCCCAACCGATGCCCTAAGACTCTGACCCTGACAGCAGCCTATGTGGCAGGTACTGCTTGTTACCACCAAGAAGCTGCCCCATGGGGGACTCAGGTCAGAGGGCAAAGGGGAACGAGCAGGGACTAGAAAAGAAAATGCACTGAGCAGGTGCACGCACCCCGATTTGGGCAGGGGGAGAAAAACTTATATGAACTGCTTATGCTCCGTGAAGCCCAGCAAGGCAGAGAGGTGCATGCGATTAAGCAACAAGAGTGTAACGCACCTTGCAGAGACCCAGTCCCTCCTTACGGTTGCAGAAGCAGCTGCCGGTTGTGAGCTGCCATCTGGAGAGGGCCACCTGACAAAGAGCGGAGGGCAGCCTCCAGCTGATGACCAAAACAGGCGAGCTTTCAGTCCCGCAGCTCGCAGGAACCTGGAATCTACCCAGGGACGCAGATCCTGTCCCGGTTGGGCCTCGGATGAGACCACAGCCCCAGATCACGACTTACTCTCAGTTTTGAAAAACGTGAGCAGGTACGGTGTGCCCGACTCTTGACCCGCAGGGACTGTGAGGTAGCAAACGCCAGTGGTTTAAAGTTGTGTTTGTCACGTGGTTGTATAAAGCCGGTACAAGAAGGCTTCCTGGGAGATGGGATCTTAAGGCCAGGTTTCCCAGCCCATGCACACAGCGATTCCTCTTCCCAGACTCTCCATCCAGTCAGCACTGTGTGCTATTCCTGTCTTTAAATAAAAGTGATTTCTTCAGTGTCCAACAATGGGAAAACATCACTTGTGCTGTGATATATTTAACAGTATAGTACTTCTAATGGTGGGAATTTTTTTCAAAACCTGAAAATCAGGAAGAAAAAAATTATCCATTTGTTTCTTAATTAGAGTTCCAAGAATATGGTCTCACCTTTTCTTTTCCTGGTACTGGAAAGAGCCACCAGCCGGCTAAGGTTGCCACTTGTGAAGAAGGGGGACAGGAAATTAGCCACCAGGAGCAAGCAGGATTCTGGCTAAATTCAGGCTCTGCAGCAATTCGCAGGAGAGAGAAGGTATTTTGTGCCAAGTGACCGCAGTGGTGTCTGCCATACAGCAGGCCGCCTAGCTGGGCAACCCAGAGGGAGGAGGAAATCAGACAAGTTAGCCAGTGAGAGCCACCCAGGGGACTGCAAAGTGACCTTGGATTAAGAAAGCAGGTGGAAGAGAAAACAGGAGTCTAGAAGAAACAGAGGAAATGAAGGTGCTGATTTCAGGAGGTAGGATAGAAATAGCTAGGGGAAATATCGACAAGCTAGAAATGAACCAGAAAGTAACAGAGAGAAGGGTGCTGGGTCTCCAAAGGACACAGGGATGGGGGTTCCCACAGAGATCTACAAGAATCTGCAGAAGCAAATGGAACGCCGTAGGGTAAATGCCATAGAAACAGGGATCTCACCTATCTGGGTCATGGCTGTGTCCCCTGCTGAATATCTAGACGTTGGCTCAAACACCAAAAGGGCTCAGGAGAGAGACTCCATTCATCCCTTCACTTATCTGTCCATTCATCAATCCATTTGTCTATGCACCCACCCGCTCCTAAACATTTATTGAGTCTTAGCTTTGAGCCTGGAGCTACAGCCATTGAGAAGAAAGCTGCAGACAGGACAGCCAAGGTCTCTGCTCTCAGGGAGTTGACACTGTAGTTGGGAAAACAGGTGGCACATAGGAGGCAAACAAATTAAAGGCAAGATGGAAATAACTTTGTGAGAGTCATCGAGTGGGGGCTGATGAGCAGATGGTCAGAGGTCTGGCAGAAGAAAAGTCTGCTGTTGGAGTCAAAACGAGATGATAAGGAGCAGATTGCAGAAGGAGCCAGAAGAACATTCTAGGTAGAGCCAGGAGCAAACACGATTTCAGCTGTAGACTAAATTTTGTGTGTCCCCCCAAATCCTGATGTTGATGGGGCCTTTGGGAGGTTCCATCCTCATGAATGGGACTTGCGTCTTCATATAGAGAGGCAGAGGAGAGATAATCTCTCTCAGCCACGTGAGGATATGGCAAGAAGGCAGCTGTCTACAAACCAGGAAGAGGGCCCTCAGCAGACCCCAGGTCACCTGCACCTTTGTTCTGGTGTAGATATGGAAAAAGCTCACGTGTTAACAATACAGGAATGTTCCGAGCTAGAATGATTAGATCACGAGAGCTGTGACCTGGTCAGTGGGTTAGTCCATCTGATTTCTTCCTAATTTGGAAGGACAACTGTTCTCGGTGCTGACTACTTCCTGAAGGAAGCAGGTCACTGGGGCCTACCTTTGGGTTTGTATTTTGTCCCTGCACCCTGCTCATTCCTTTCTTTCTTCTTCCCAGCTGCCGTGAGCTGAGAGCAGCTCTCCCCCACCAGACCCTTCCGCCATGTTGTTCTGCCTCATCTCAGGCCCAGAGCAATGGAGTCGGCTGACTGTGGACTGAACCTCAAAATCTGTGAGCCCAAAACAAAGTTTTCCTCCTCTACGTTGTTCTTGTCAGGTAGGTATTCTGATCACAGCAACAAAAAGCTAATGCAATCTTGACCTTGGATACCCCAGTCTCCAGAATTGTGAGACACAAATATTTGTTGTTGAAGCCCCCCCAGCCCACAGTGCCTTGTTTTGACAGCTGGGCAAATCAAGACTGTGGTCTTCTGTTGTTTTTCTGGCACAAAATCCATGTTCTCTTCTCCCCGTTACAGCTCCAAGTTGCAGAACAGTGATGGTAATACAAATCAGTCTCATCCACAGAAATACACATGGATTTTGCCCTAATTACTGTCCACCTGCAGAAAAGATAATTCCAGTATGACATTTTATAGCTATCAAGACTTCAACCCATTTTGCATCTATGAAATTCCTTTTAACATTTTTGATTGCCTATAGATATATCTGTTCTCCAGCCTCTGCTCTGAACAAGTCGTAACATCTTACTGGGATTCCCTTATTAATTAATGAGTTGAACAAAATCTTTGACATATGTCCACTTGTGTTTGTGTGACTCACACTTTTATCTTCTTGAAAATTATCCCTGAACAGTTGGCACAGGAAGGTGTTTATACTGGGCGCCAAGAACTGGCAGTTTGGATTGCCTGTCAAATGTAGCCTGCTGCCTGGTTTTGTAAATAAAGTTTTATTGGAACACAGACCCATTCATTCGTTTACATATTATTTTCATACTACAATGACAGAGTTGAGTAGTTGCAACAGAGACCACATTGCCTGCAAAGTAAAAAAGGGTTTACTCTCTGCCCTTTATAGGAAGTGTTTGCTGATCTTTGCTATAAGTGAAAAAATATTATCAAACACAATTCTAAAAGTATATGCTACGTACATGTACATTTGTGTACCTACACTAAAAGCTAGGAGGATAGATGGCAAAATGTCATCTAGGAGCCACTGGGTTTGAGCATCTTGCCTTTAGCCACCACTCATAGCAAAACCTTCTTTGGTATTAAAGTCTAAACCCAGAAAAGATCATCACAAAATGTTTAATATAAAGTTGTTCATTCAAAAATAATTTATGAAGCTTCTACAGTTTGGCAGATCCATATTATCAAAGGTGATGACTAGTTTGTCTTGGTTCGCCCAGAGGTCTTAGGTCCAAAGAACACTCTTACCCCCAAGTAAACCAAAGCCTCTGGTCACCCTGGCTGGAAATCTGAATATTCTGACCTGGATCCCAGATCTGCTACTTGCTGACCCCTGCAGCAGCCTTGAGAAGACCGCTTAGCCCTCCCAAGGCACACTTAGGGCAACTGCAAATATATACCCTTTGCTCTGCAGATCTAGGGGAGGTTAAAGTGAGGTTGGTGGCAAACTTGGGCTCGGCTAACCACGATGGTCAAGGAAAAGGCTTGTTCTCACTTTGTCCCCAAATAAAATTATGCAAAGGCTAGACTTTGTGTGACATTGTGACATTATAACATAAGTAGGAACAATTCCCTGGACAGTTGTCCTACAATTATAAGGTGACCATATAATTTGTTATTCAAACCAGGACGGAGCTGAGAGTGGAAGGGGAACTCTTAGTAATGACATAGAGATGACATGAGAAAACAATACTGCTCCCAGGTAAACTTAGGCATGTGGTCGGGGACCACAAAGTGGCCAGGCAGGCTTCATGGATCACACGGGGGCTCACGCTTGGAGGACCCCGTGCCTGGTTCCACATTCTGCTGTGATCTTGAAATTCCTAACACTTTTTGAACTAGGGTCCCTGCGTTCTCATTTTACCATAGATCCCGCCAATGCTGTGACAGGTCCTGCTCGGGGAAAATTCCACTGTGTCACAGGGAGAGGTTGTGTGACTTCTGAAACCCCTTTCAGGCCCAGGCAGCCGAGCTCCTGAGCCCCCGAGAAGAAAGTTTTGGTTTTTAAGCCCAGCTGGCTCAAATCCCCTGAACTTGAAAATACCGGCACATAACAAAACTGTGGAACTCTGGTTTTGTCCTTGGCCGACGTTTTTTTGCTGGAGGCTTGGGCAGCTGAGCAGCTGGGGGAACCCTAGAGGGCATCTGAGCCGTTAGTTATGCTCCCAAGTCAAACCTGCTGATCTGGCAGCCCCCGGCCCCGCCAATGGCTGCAAATGCCATTTATGGGGCTTTCAAAGGCAATAACTGTAAAATCCAAACCAGAACAAAGCTGGGTGGCGTTGCCAGAGCGGAGCAGCTGCCTGCTCAGGGAATAGGAAGTGGATATGAAACTCTGGGGCAAACCCTGCTGAAGACAGCAAGACACCAACTGCTGGGAAAAGTGCGGGAGCCTAATTCTGGGGCGGGGAAGCAAGGGAGAGCCCCATTTTCAGGCTGCTTCTCCCAGGAGGAGCAGGGCTTTTCAGCTACAGCACTAATGCCTGGGGGCTACAGTTCTTTGAGGTGGGGGCTGTGCTGTGAAGGAGGGGTGCTGCCAAGGCCTCTGCCTAGAGATGCCAGTAGTACCTCCCCCCTGCAGCTGTGACAATCCAGAACTGTCTCTAGGCTTTGTCAAATGTTCCCTGGGGAGCAAAAGTCACCTCCAGTTAAGAACCCCTGGTGTATGACCTGAAAGTATCTGCATCAAAGGGGACTGTGAGGATCAAGTAGGTTCATAGTTGTTCCTGAATTCAGAACAGTACCTGACAGGGTCAGCGCTAGACAAGCTGCACCCCACACAGCCTTCAGGGGACAGTACGCAGTGTGGCCCTCGCCCGGTAGGAGCACGGTTTCCCTGGGCTTGTTCCTTCCTCTGTGGCTCCACCATTTCCTACCAGAGCTACTGTCCAAGCTCCTCTGTGCTTCAGATTCCTGGCTGAAAATGTGCTTGTGGGGAATGGAGTGGTTGCTCAGTGGTTACGGCGCTTGCCTGGCATGCGCGAGGATGCGAGTTCAAATCCCAGCACCACCCACACAACAAAGTCTCAGAGCAAGGAAGGCCACATGAAAAACTAAATAAAATTGATCCCCCCTCTCTCACTGGCCCTCTCTTTTAAAAAAAAAATGTGATTGTTGTATTCACTTCAAGGAATTATTTTTTAAGGGGCTGGAGCAGTGGCTCAGCGGTTTCGGTGCTTGTCTGGCATGCACGAGGACCTGGGTTCAAACCCCAGCACCACGTACACAACCAAGTGTTGGAGCAACTAAAGCCATGTGAAAAACTAAATAAAGTTATTTCTCTCTCTTTCTCTCTCTCTCACTGTCCCTCTCTCTTTAAAAAAAAAAGGAATTATTTTTTAAATCAAGTGCATACCTGTAGGACAGGTCCCTGTCACAGTGCCTGGCATACAGTCCGTGTCCTGGGACAACAGATAGGTATTGTCATTACCACCCAGCAGTGCCTGGCGGGTGTTAAAGAGAATTAGCACACCCACACTGCGTGGGCCTGGGGGGCGTGCAAGTGTGTCTAGGACTAGAAACTGGAGGCAGAGCTGGGCCCTACTATAACATGCCACTCGCTCTTGGTGTGCAAAAGTGGCCCTGGGAACCCATAAACTTCGTGTGTGGCGGATCTGCCCTGGGGATGGGAGTGGGATGGAGCCTGCTGGTAGGTGAGCAAATCACCCGGTTTGCCCAGGACCAAGGGGGTGCCCGCTGGTAGGGGGGTGGACTTTCAGTGCCCTAATCCAGAAAGTCCAGGTTTACTAGGACAGTTCCGCCACCCTACCTGAGGATTTGCCAGGACTCCTCCTCCCATGGGGACGCATGGTGGGCGGAGGGGCTGAGAGAGGGACCCCCACCCTGCCATTCCCCTGGCTCCCACAGGCGTGCGGGCCTCATGCCAGGGTCTCCACATCTTCCTGGGGGCCCCAACACCAAACCCTGTGACTTATCAGCATTCTTTCTCCAGCTCTTGCCTTCCAGAAAGCACACCTGTGGAAGAGAGTAGCAATTAACGTTATCAGCCACAAAGGATCAGAAGGAAAACCCAATGGCCGTTGTGAATCGTTAGAGCCATAACCAGGGCAGGCAAGCGTTTGGGGGTTTGTTTTGTTTTCTCTGTCCCTCAGGGGGTGTTGAGAAGGGCCCCATATCTACCACACATCTGCTTTCAAATCTACCGCTCCAGACCTTTCTTCCACTGCGGGGTGGGAGGGAGAACAGGAACTCACTGGGGAATCTTCCAGCTCTGGGACCAACCTGGGGCATGGACTCCAGGTGGAAAGACCCCAGGCAGCCCCCAGAGAGCCAAGGAAAGCGAGTGAGACCCTCTGCCAACCAAAGGTTGGTTATGAGCCTAGAAGTTTAACATATGCTATTGATACAATGCCAAGCCCCCAAGGGAAGACCCCCGCAACACACACACACACACACACACACACACACACACACACACACACCCTGCTCATCAGCGTGGGAAATGATCTGGGAAGAAAAGCAAGGGGCAGGGAAATCCAAGGGAGGAAGAGAGGCTGCAAGAATTGCTGTTCTTTGTCCATTTGGATTTGTATGCAGGTGAGTGAGGAAGCAGGTGTGTTTCAAGAAGGCGTCCCCTGCCCAAGTGCTAGCTTAGTAGCCAGTTCCCAAAAACAGATCCGTCCACAGACGGGGACGTCATCCCCAGGCCCTGGAGTGTTCCGAGGATAGAGGATAGCAACAGGTGCTAAACCTCAGGGGCACGCATCTTTAACAACTGTGGGTTCTGGGTTCTCAGGGGTTGGGGGTAGATCCACACCTGTCTGAGTCTCTGTTTTTCAAGCAAGTGCTATCACAGCTCCAGGCTAAAAAAACCACTGAATCCATTCAATACCCATGCCCCTATTTTCCACAATGCCTTAGATCAGTATGTGAAACTTGAACCTAGTTCCCCCCCTCCCCCCGCAATGAAGACAGTGCCTGGCCCAGATCTCCCGCTCTCCTGTAAGTGAAAAGAGCCTTTTTTTGGGGGGAATGCTTAAAGTAATGACCACCAAATACTTCAAGTGGAATTCGGATTGGAGCCTATTTTAGGCTTTCATGACACTCTTGTTCAGAAATGAATCTTTTATGAAAAGTCTATTTTAAGTTGCACCTTCCAGAACCTTCTTCAGTCTCTGAAAAAGAAGAGGCGGGAGCAGCAGGGAAGTCCTTGACTCTCCTGGGGGTGGCGAGCTCTGCCCTCAGGCTCTGCCATCTTTCCAGTAGGGCTATTTTACTTAACTAAAAACAAGTCCCTGGGGGTGGAGACTCTCACCTGATCTAGGCACCAACTACTGATCAGCTCAGCTCAATTTCTCCTCTTTGCCAGGAAGTAGCCCCTTTGAGCTCCCCACATTTCCTGGGTCTGCAGGCCAGTTCTGGCCTCTGCCAGAGCTGTTTTTTCTACGTGTGCAGGGTTTCCACTGTGTCATCCCACTCACTAACTTCTATTACCAACATCTGTTAAGAAAAGATATCTGAAAACTTAGAAATG
The DNA here is from genome assembly GCA_004027875.1 of Aplodontia rufa. Lineage (NCBI taxonomy): Eukaryota > Metazoa > Chordata > Mammalia > Rodentia > Aplodontiidae > Aplodontia > Aplodontia rufa. The sequence continues at coordinate 294,931 of PVKS010000033.1, read as the reverse complement.
AGGCCAAAGCATGGCTTCACACCCTTTCCAAGTGATCCTGGAGCAGTGCTTACGTGCACCTGGTCTCCTAGGCGTATTTTCTGAAGACACCCTGCAGGGAGCTGAGGAAGGAAGGCTGGGGCAAGGGTGCAGAGGCCAGCAATTGGGTGTAGCTGAGGCTCAGCCACGCCATGGAAAGCTCTGGGGCTGGGGAGGTGCCTGTACCATTGTCCCACATTCAGGTAAGAGGACCAGGCTTAGCATCACATGCTCAAGACCAGCCAGGCTCAGGGAGGGACAGCGTGAACCTGGGAGAGGGAGCTTCCTGCAATCCCCTGCCAGGGCCAGTGCTGTGAGCCACACGTCAAGACTTAGCAGCTAATGCTCCCAAGCAGCTGGGGTGAGAGCTGGGCCCTGAAGTTCATATCTGGGCAATACCTGCCTGTCAGTCAAGGTGATGGATGATCACGGTGGCTTCTGATTTATGATTAAGGCTCAGACTGTCGACACTAACTTAGAGAAAAATTTGATTGCAAATGATGTTTGTTTGGTACAGATAATTCTTCCCCCCTCCTTTTTTTTGAACCCAAGATTGAACCCAGGGGCACATAACCACTGAGCCACATCCCCAGCCCTTTTTTATTTTTTATTTTGAGACAGGGTCTCACTAAGTTGCTTGAGGCCTCACTAAGTTGCTGAGGCTGGCTTTGAACTTGCGATCCTCCTGCTTCAGCCTCCTGAGTCCCTGGGATTACTGACATGCACCACAGCGCCTGACCAGTAGAGATAATTCTTGATGGGTAGAAAAGAAAAACACAAAAATCACAGGTTTTTTTGCCCTGTATGACCTAAATCAGTTTTCACTAAGTTTGACTTAGTGAAGTCGCACATGCCTGTGTGTGTGTGTGTGTGTGTGTGTGTGTGTGTGTGTCTTACTAGGGACTGAACCCAAGGATTGCAAGCATGTATGCACCCTCACCCCCGCCCCACTGACATCAATCCAGGGTACGTAGGTGGCAAAAATAGCACGGCCTCTGAATGTCCAGGAGATGGAGGGACAAATTCCTGCTGCCCTACTCAGCAGCCATGGTCCTAGTCATCTCTTCGTCGTAAACAGCAACACCCATTTCACGAGTTTCCCATGCGGACTAAATTGGAAGCAATTTGTCAACTTACATAAGGTATCTGGTGAAAGGAGCCCAGTGAGTATAAATAGTAACTCTCTGTCCCTTGATTTTTATCAAGAAATTCTGCCCAGTAAGAAATGTAGGGACAGAAATGGGACAAACCCAAACGATCCTTCCAAGCCATCCCCAACCCTTTCTGCCTCTACCAAGGTAGCCTGATAGGACACAGAGGCAGGTTAGGGCAACAGAAAACTCAGAAGCTAGTTCTGCCTGGCCACTTGCCAGCTAGGTGACCTTGGGGAAGGAACATGACCTCTCTGGGGAGCTAATGAAAGGATTTTATAAATTATAAAGGCCTGGGCAATGGAAGATGGCGGCACCATGCTCAGATGCGGCCTGGGGATAGAAGCCATCACTCCACACGTTTTCTTTTTAGAGGACAGCTGGACAAAAGACTCTCCTCCACAAAGAACTGGAGAAAGCAGTTTGGTTAATGGTCCTTCACCCAGAGGCCAAAAGGCGAAAGGTCAAAGCAAGGCCTTGTCTTCCAGGGAGATTCCTACTGGGAGGCCTGGGGGCTCACTGCCCTTTCTGAGGCCCAGAGCAACTGGCTTTCCAACCAAAGAAAGGGGTACTTTGTTTTGAAGATTATGAGTAAGACAAAGGAGAAGGAAGAGGGTGGTCAGGACAGACTGACAATTGCCCCTTGCTTCCCAACCAACACACTGGACACTGAGCAGAATCCAGTTGTTTGCTCAGTGGCATCTGCCATTATCATTATAAATTGACATCCACCGAGCACTGTCTAGGGCCCAGCACTGTGCAGAGTAAGTGCGGTCTCACTGTACCCTGAGAACCACCTGGTGAAGTCAAGTCACCTTAGTCTCCCCATTCTGATGAGCCCTGGCTGGCCCGAGGGTGTGGTTGTGGTCGGCATGCCCTCTTATTTAGATGCACACACCGTATGTCAGAAAGACAGGTGAGGGCTGGAGAGACAGAAGGGACCCCAGTAAGGTCCCTGGCTCACAGTCCAGGGAGCATCAAGGGTCAAACAGAAAGGGGGCTGTACACAGGGCCAAGGTCCCCACCTCCAGTTCTCCCTGACTTTCTAGCTCAGCAGAAGCATCAGCCACCAACCAACCCAGAATTCCAGCAACTTGGGTCAGGGTCTTCCTCTCCTCCCCTCCCCTATACCCAGTCACTCATCCCCACCAACCAGTTGGACCCATAGTCAAGCTGCCCATCTAAGCTAGGAGTGATTGACAGTCATCATCATCAGTCCCTATCCCTGAATGTCTTGAAGAAACCAGAACAGGTTTTGTTACAGGGAAAAGGTCAAGATGGCAAGAGTAGCCTGTCATTCCAAGCCACAGATTGGCCTCCTTGGGCTTCTTCATTCAACAAGTACTGGTGGTTTCACAGTTAGTTTATCCTCTGCAGCTGTGGGATGTGGTTCATGTCCCTCCTTCTCAGATGAGGAGTTGGAGTAGCAGAGAGAAATTTGCCTGGAGTTGCAACGTGAGCTGTGAGCAAGCCAGGTGCCCATGTTCCAGAGCCTTCACCATGCAGATTTACAAAGAGGGAGGAGGCGGGGAGATTTACTGTGCCCAGAAAAAGGAGGCTTCCAGAATGGCTTCTTGGAGGACGAGCTTCTTGGACTTGGTCTAAGGTTAAGCGCAGCTGGGAAGTCGGGCCACTGGATTGGATTCAAACCTCCACACTCACTGGCCTCGGGACCTCAGCTTCCTCTTCTAAAAACAGAAGCAATAATTGCATCTACTTCTTGGGACTGTTTTGAAAATTAAATAAGCTAAGAAAGACAAAGCACTTAGAATAATGTTTGAACATAATAACCCAGGTGTTGAAGGATAACAACATTATTTCCACTAAAATTACTATTAAAAGATCATGATAATTTGAGTGTCTATTTTGTGCCAGGTACCAGGCCTGATGGTATTGTTTATATTACCATCTCTTCTCACCACAGTACTACAAAAAGGTGTAATTATTACCTCCCTCTTGAAGAAACAAAACAGAGAAATGTGGCAGTCAGTCTCCAAAATAGTCCCCGTGTTCCTCACCCCCTCGTTCATGTTCTCATGTGTGCTTTCTCACATCTAATAGGGCCGCCCTGCGTGACCAACGGGGTACTGTGGGAATGAGGCCTGGTCACACCTGAGGCTAGGTCATAAAAGACACGCGGCTTCCACCTCACCCTCTCCGATGGCAACTGGGCAAAGCCGGTTGGCACTGAAGGCGCTCACGCAGCCCTTGGAGAGGCCGATGTGATGGAGACCCCAGGCCTTGCAGGTAGACCAAATATGAGTGGGGTCACCACGGCAAGCCGATCTTCCATCTCCAGCTTAGCCATGGCTTCGTGAGACCTGCAGCCGGAACCACCCAGAGGGGCCACTACCAAATTCCTGACCCACAAAAATTGAGAAGATTATTTTTTTAAGTTGTTAAGCATTGGGGCAGCGTGCTACATGGCAAATGGGAACGAGCACAGGGGATGGGCAATTGACCCGAGGCTATCAAGATTTAGACCCAGGCATGCCTGGCTCCAAATTCCATGCCCCTAACAGCCACAGCATGGCTAAGCAGTGACTTCCAGGTAGACAAGAAGGCAACAGCCACCTTCAGTAGTGTGAGGTTGCTTCCTCCCAGAGTCCAGCTGGTTGGGGAATAATGGACATAGAGACACAGCCAGGGCACCAAAGTCAGACCACTGGGTGGGTTCCGGAGGGGACTTGAGGGATGCCTGCAGCTTGGTGACAGCTGGTTGTATGCCTCAGTCCTTATTTTCAGAGGACCGGTGGGGAGGAAGAGGGTATTCACGCAGGCTTGGGGCCATGGCACCCTTCAGCATTCCACACTTCCCCTCCAGGCTTGGGAACTGCCCAAGCTGCCAGCTGTGACCCTCTGGACCTGCACCCCCACAACCCAGGCTGCCACCTTCCCCAGGCAGAGTCACCCACAGCAGTTGGACGTCTCCTCTAGGAGCTCACTGGGGGAAGCCAAGGAGTTCTATCCGTTAGCCCTGTGGTTTTAATTGGACCCTCTTCCTTTCTATTCCCGCTGCCCTCTGCTTAGGTTCACCCAGGAAGGGCTGGGAAACCACCCTGATCCAAAGGCTCAAGCTCCAGAATTCCAGGCTGCACAATACAGGAAAAGTACCCCGGCTCGCTATGACAGTGTCGAGGGAACTTTTGATCCACTGCAAGTGAAAGGCATTTATTATCAGAGGCTGTTTGTACCAGACTGACCTGTCCTTGAGAGAGAAAATGAATTCTCTGCAGTTGAGGGATCTTCAAAATAGAAAACCGGAGGGTGGGTGCAGATGATGGTCAGAAAGCACCCATCTACCACTCAGGAGGGAAGAGGGCATAAACCTTCACGTGGCCGCAGGTGTCCTGGGGCCCATCACCATTCAACCTATCCATCCAGCTACAATGAGGACGCAGGAGAGGGTGTGCAGAGCCCAGCGGGACCTCAACCCTCCCTCCTGTCCCAGTAACCACAGTGTGTCTGTGATCTCCTGTCCCCACCCCACCCACCTTCATCTATACTTTCCCTTAACATCTTGTGGAGGGAGAAGACCCAGAAGCTGTATCCCACCTAGCCCACGACTCCCTGGAGACAGCCCTGGCGCTGACGGTTAGGGTCCGACAGCCCCGGAGGCTGATGGTTAGGCTCTGCCACCAAGGCACAGATGGTCTTCTTAGAGCTTTCACACTACTGCTTACGTGAGCCCTGTATTGTCAAGGCGAGGGGTAAGGGGGACTGTGGAACCTAATGTTTAGGTTCAAGTTGTGACTCTGTCACTTTGTGGACCCTCTGGGTGTTCTGGGCGGGTTCCTGGTGTCGGGCTTTGGCTGCTGTTGGAGGATTAAGTGAGCTGCTGTGAATAAGTGACCAGCCCATAGCCTGCTGCGTGCTTCAAGCTCAAAGTCAAAGGCTAACCTAACCCAAGACAGGTTTCCAGGAGATGGAGGAAGCTGGCCACCTCCCCACCCTGTCCTGACCTCACAGAGGACAGGGAGGACGGAGAGCAGCCCCGCGAGGCACTGACCAGACACGGCTGTGACTGCAGGCCAGCCTTCTGTGCCCCCTGGCCGCAGTTGGGCACTGGCTGAGATGGGCCACCTGGCAGACCAAGGCGAGTGTCGGGCTCTCAGGCCAAGCTCTTGGGTAACCAGTTTTGAGCAATTCTGTAAGCATCCCCTGGGTTTGATCTCCGTTTTAAAGACACTCATTAATCAGTCTCCTCTCTATTTTTAGACAACCCAGGCCTAGCTGTGTGCCAGGTCTGGCCCTTCTCCAAGACTGGACTGTGTTCTGACTTTTTAAGCTGTGTGGCTGTGGCTGTTTACACAACAGCTCCTTGTACACAACAGGTCCTCATGCATGCAAGGTAAGCGTTCCGAGCTACACCTCTAGCCCCGTGCCCTTCAGGAGGGAGAAATACAGAAGCTGTTTCTCAGCGTATCAGCAGTTGCAAGCTATGGGCAACTGGGGCTTTCTCTTTTGTTAAATTCATACAGAATTAGTTATCATGATAGCAATGTGTCCAGCCATCGCTAGTCGGACCTTTTAAACCTGTTTTGTGACAGCCTCCTTAGGAGCCAGCTTCCCCTATCTGACTGGGACTGAGCAGGGCTCTTTCTTTCCTGCACATTTTCATCATGATTTCTCTATTAGTGTCCCCGCATCTAACACAGTGTCTGGCGCTAAGGCCCTCCATAAATATTTTCTGAGTAAACCCAGGCTTCCCACCCCACCCCTTGCTTCCCTTCCAAGGCTTGTGGCACCCTGGGCATGTGCCTGCACCAGCCAACTCACTCTCTCATCCCTCTCTTGTGATACAGAGATCATCTTTACATTAAAAGCCCATTTCCTAATCCAGGCACAGTGGTGCACGCCTGTAATCCCAGCCACTCAGGAGGCTGAGGCAGGAGGATGGCAAGTTCAAAGCCAGCCTCAACAACTTTTATTTTGTCTGAAAACAAAATAAAAAATAAAAAGGGTTGGGGATGGGCTGAGTGGTTTAGCACCCCTGGATTCAATTCTTGTTACCAAAAACAAAAAAGAGGGGGAGTCATTTCTTGTGGTTTGGAAAAGGTGACTCTTGTTCATGGTCACACGGATGACTGAAACCTGGGCAGAGTCCCCAAACTCTGTGAACACAGTTGGTTCAGGAATGTACCCAGGACCTAAGAGCTGATCAGAGCACTCCACATCACTGAAAGTTAGCACGACGGGGGACTCTAGGTCTGTGCTGTCCAACACCACAACCACTCATCACGCGCAGCTACTTAAACCTACATTTACATCAATTAAAGTTAAATCGAGGTGCTGGAGCGGCAGCTCGGTGGTTAACGCACCTTGCCTGGCATGCGCAAGGATGCCAGTTTGAATCCCAGCACCACATACACAAGAAAGTGTTGGAGCAAAGAAAAAACACATGAAAAACTAAATAAATTTATTTTCTCTCTCTCTCACACACACACTGTCCCTCTCTCAAAAGACGAAGACGAAGAAGAAGGAGGAGGAGGAGGAGGAGGAGAGATGAGGAGGAGGAGAGAGGAGGAGGAGAAGGAGAAGGAGATGGTTCCTAAAGATCTAATAGGATCAACGAGGGATCCTCCCACCTTTAGTCAGGCATACCTCATCCTTGCTTCCAGGTATTGATGGTGTTTTGAGATAGATAGGTGACAGAGATAGATGGTAGATGATAGATAGAGATAGATAGATAGATGATAGAGATAATATATAGATAGATGATAGTTAATATAACAGATGATACATGATACTGATATATAGATAAAAGATATATAAACAGATTACAGATGATAAACAACAGGTAAGTGAGAGGCGATAGATAATAGATAAATGACAGACCCATAGATAATAGACAGAGAGGCAGGTAGATAATCTCCCTGGGACAATAATCCGATTCCCTTCCTCACTGAATTGCCTTTATTCTCACCCAACCATCGACTGGCTACTTTCTGCAAAGGCCCTAACTACCTTTTTTTTCTTTTTTTAAGAGAGAGGGACAGTGAGAGAGAGAGAGACAGAGAAAGGGAGAAACAACTTTATTTAGTTTTTCACATGGCCCTAGGTGCTCCAACACCTAGTTGTGTACGTGGTGCTAGGGTTTGAACCTGGATCCTCACGCTTGCCAGGCAAGCGCCAAAACCGCTGAGCCACCGCTCCAGCCCCTGAGGGCCTAATTGAGCCACCATTACCCTCTTTGAGAAAGTTTCAGGCCAGACCTCCGGTAAGTTAGCAGTCAGGCTGAACTTAGCCAATCAGCTGAGCAGGAAGAGGACTTGTGACATCAGAACACTAACAAATCTGATCTGTCAGCATAAGCTGAGGACAGGGTGGTCATTCTAAACAGGGTCAGAAAAATGTCAACAATATCAAGGTTAAAGGCATAGGTACACAGGGCACGGTAGTGCACGCCTCTGATGGACTCAGCGAGACTCGGGAGGCTGAGGCAAGAGGATTGCAAGTTCAAAGCCAGCCTCAGCAACTTAGCAAGGCCCTGAGTAAATAACTTAGCAAGATGCTGTCTCAAAATAAACACTATAAAGAAAGTGCTAGGGATGTGACTCTGTGGTTAAGTGCCCCAGGGTTTGATTCCTGGTACCAAAAAGATAAACAAACAAATAAATAAATAGCTACATAGATAAGTCAGGCCAAACTGGGATCAAATTTAGTTTTTCTGTTTATTAACAAGGATCCTGAGCAAATTATTTCCACTCTCATCTGTAAAATGCAGGTAGTAATAATACCTGTCTCGTTAGGTTGATAAGCAGAGAATCTTGCAGCAGAGACTCTGTCAGCTACAGTTCTTTCTCACACTCCCACCGTTGTGTTTTCTTTTCCAGTGCTGGGGATGGACGCCAGGGCCTTGCACACGCTGGGTAAGTGCTCTACCGCTGAGCTACCCCACAGCACCACAATGTTGCTTCTTGAGGGACATTGTTAGCCTGTTCAAAAAAAACCAAGGAAGTTGCTGTGGAGAGGGAAAGAGATGCTGCCAATGCTAACGCTAACAGCGAGAGAACTTTCTCGGTCACTTGCTAATGATCCTTCAATCTTCTCATCTGAGGACACAACTATTTTACCCGACTGAAGACAGAAGGGGTAGACCAGATGGTCTCACCTAGATCCATCAAAGTCTAATCAAAGATTCCCTGATTTTAATTAAGACCATTTCTTCTTGTTTGATCTCCCAAGGTCAAAGAACAACATAAGCTCTCCCTGTTAAAAAAAAAAAAAAAAAAGCCATTATTCCTGCTCTAACCTTATCAAACCAGAGGGCCTGCCGTGTCCGCTCAAAGGCTCAAAGGTCACCATTAAGACACCAACAACTCCATGGAGCCTTTCCTAACGGGCTTTGCTTCTGCTTTATGATAATGACCCTGGCTACAACCAAATGTCTAAGAATAGCTCCCTGGGCCAATCTAGCTCCTTTCTTAGGGAATTGAGACCGAAAGGGTCTCTCTCTGCAGAAACCGGAACTGTCACAAACGCTCATAACCTAGAGGGCATCAGGAGAGCAGAAAAGGTTGGACTACCAAGAACAGAGAATGACACTGCTGTCCAAGAAACCTGGAAGCAAGACACCAGAAAGAAAGTGAACTTCCTCGCTGACGCTTCCAGGCCCTTTCTGGTGGCCTGGAATTTGGAAACGCGGCACATTGGATTTTCCAGAGGGTTATAAAAATATCTCCCATCCTATGAGCTCTTCATCAAGAGGCAGAGCCTGTGTCCCCTCCCCGCAAAATCCCATGAGCCTTTGTGACTGCCTCCACTTCCAGAATGGGGTAGAAGTGACACTGAGTGATTTGCAAGGCTTGGTCACAAATGACAACACAGCTTTCACGCAGCTTGCTCTTGGGACACACTCATCCTTGGAACACAACCACCATGCTCTGGGGAATCACAGGACATGCAGAGAGGAACAGAGGACCCAGGACCTCACCTGTGGCTGAGCAGCCAGCACCCTCCTACCAGCCATGGGAGGGCACCATCTTGAACACAGATCCTCTGGTGGCTTCACCCCAGGTGACATCACATGAGCAGAGATGAGCCCAGGGAAACTGCAGATTCAGGAGCAACAGATGATTGATGTTTAAGCGGGGAGGTGTCCTGCAGCAGCAGGTCACCAGGAGGGTGACGAGTCTATCTCCCATTTACAAGACAGCCCTGCGCCCTTAGAGCAAAGCGCTCATCCGGGCTCCAGCTGGTTCACAGGTGTGTCAGACCTGCAACCAAAGAACAAAAACCACTAAGGTCGCTTTTCTCACTGTAACAAGCAGGGGCAGGGTGGGCAGATCAAGGCATGCATCTGTGTAGTTCCGGACATCCTGTACTCGTCCGGGTGTATTTGAGCAGATTTCTCAGCTTTTCCATCCTCGGCACCGGTGTGCAGACAGGACTTCGCACACAGTAAGCGCTCAACCCCAATGATGTGCACCCGCCCCACGCTGCCGAGAAAACCAGAAGATCCCCCCGTTTAGAACACAGTCCTTCCTGGCACAGGCAGCTCTCCCACCACCATCACGCCACGCTGCAGAGACACACGTCCCTAAAACGTGTGCAGAAGAGAAAACAATGACCCAAAGTTCTGGATGGCTTTGGCTGCCTGTACCCTCAAGGTTAGAGCTCCTGAGTCACAAGTACCAGGGACCCACCACCAGGAAAGGGGCTAGAGGGGCCTGGAAAAACTGGGAGCCCATCAAGTGGTTCCAGCATTGAGGTGTCCCTGTCACCCCTGGTTGTCACCAGCCCCTCAAACCAAACCTCTGTAGCATGGAAAGATTTCCAAGCCCCGGCAAGAGCCAACATACGGAATCCCGCAGTCGGTGAATTTCAACAGGGCGCTGGCTTGTGTGGCAATGAGACTTGACCCAGGATCATCTCTAAGGGAGAGGAAGTGCTGGTGGCAGGAGAGCAGAATAAACCAGCAGCCCTGCTGACCCTGCCTGCACCTGCTGTGGAGGAAGGGCTGGAATCAAGGCCAATGGAGGCTGCCTTGACCTTGGGTGAGACCAGGGGATCTGAGTGGCCCAGACACAGTCCCCCTCCCCTTCCCACTCCATGCACAAGGCCCCTGACCTGCTTATCGAGGGGACCAGGCACAGTCCCTGCTTATCCCTGAGGAGTGGGCTTCAGCTCCCTGCCAACCCATGCAACCACTCCAACCTGATCACTTCCAGGGACACCTCACTTCTTCCACAAAGCCAGCCTCCCAAGGCCCCTCACTGCCCCTCCCATGTCTGCCTGGGTGTGCCTCTGGGTGACCCAGTGTTGAGCTCATCTGCCTCCTCCACTCTTCTAGGAGCTCCTTGCCGTTCTCAGCTGCTGTCACAACACCCAGGGTAGGGACAGGTCATCATCAACCTACCTGACAGGTGAGGGCTCCCGGCTAAAAGAAGGTGAGGGATTTGCCAGAGGCCACAGCCCTGATTGGAAGCACAGCCCACAACGCATGGGGTGGCCTATGAAGGATGTTTGAAGGCCAAGGCAAAGCCAAGGTTACCCACCGATTATTCAATTCTTTCATTATGGCTGCTTTGGGGGTAATGTGATCAGAGGAATTCACCTTTTCAAAAGTTCCCAGAGAGGAAAGAAGACCAGGATTAGAATGTGGTGAAGCTGAACTATGTAAGGCATCAAGGACCTTACTGTGGCCCCATGTCACGTAGGCAGAGGACCTCTGCAGCCCCATGTCACATACACATCTCCAGGTGGCCTCAGGACATGCTTCTGAAGGACTGGTCTGTTGGGCCAGCTCCTCTCAGTAGGGAGGAGCCCCCTCCCTACTGTGTATGTCACAGCGAATGCTGCTGACTCATGACCACAACAGGTCAAAGACAAGGTCTGGGTGACCAGGCAAAGGGCCCTGGAGGTCAGGCTGAGAGGTTCAGTGCAGTACCTGACAACGAAACCCACTTCATAACTACCTGTGGAGGGACCAGACCACGGAGCTGAGGAGCCCTCCTGCCCTCCATGCACCTCACGCTGCAGCGGGAGACATAGACCACTGTTATTTTGTTTTTCAAAGAGAGATAGAGAGGGAGGGGCCTGGAGGGGTGGCTGGGTGGTTACAGCACTTGCCTAGCATGCATGAAGACGCAGGTTAGACCCCTAGCACCACGTACGCAATGAAGTGTTGGAGCAACGAAAGCCACATGAAAAACTAATGTTGATTCTCTCTCTCTCTCTCTCCCCCTTTCACTGAGAGAGAGAGAGAGAGGATCAATTTTATTTATTTTTCAATTGGCCTTTCTTTCTCCGACACTGAGTTGCGTGTGTGGAGCTGGGGTTTGAACCCAGGTCCTCACGCATGCCTGGCAAGTGCTCCAACTGCTGATCCACCACTCCAGCCCCCAGAACCATTTTTAAAGTCCACTGTGTTAGTTCTCCCCTATTCGCCAGGCGATGGTTGATTACACATCTCCCCAACTGTCCACAGGCCACTTCCTGTGGCCAGCTTTCCATGAAGTCTGAAGACTGCACCACGCCATACTGCTTTTTTAAGGATTTATAGAGGGTTGAATTATGCCCCCCCCAAAAAAGATACATCCAAGTCCTAACCCCCCTGTGTCTGTGAATGTTCCCTCATTTGGAAAAAGTCTCCTTACAATCATAATTAAGAATCTAGAGCCTGGAGCAATGGCGCACACCTGTAATCCCAGCAACTCAGGAGGCTGAGGCAGGAGGATCGAAAGATCAAAGCCAGCCTCAGCAACTTCGTGAGGCCCTAAGCAACTTAGGGAGAGCCCGTCTCAAAATAAAAAAATGAAAAGGGCGGCAGATGTGGCTCCGTGGTTTAGCATCCCTGGCTGGTTTCACTCCCTGTTACCAAAAACAAAAACAAAAAAAATAACCCAGCCTGGAGACGAGAGCATTGTGGAGTAACCGATGGGCCCTGAGCTCAATGAGAAGTGTTCCTATAAGAGGAGAGGACACCGGTGGCAGAGGAGGAAGACAGGAAGACCGTGTGAAGACTGAGGCCAAAAGAGGAGTGGTGGAGCTGATAAGCCAAGCCACAGCAGGGCTGCCGGGGCTGCCTCAGCCTGCAGAGGCCAGGAAGGATCCCGCGGGGACATTTGGGGCAGTGCGGCTCTGCCAACACCTGGATTTCTGACTGTGGCCTCTAGCGCTAGGAGAGAGAGATTTCTGCTGTTTTAAGCTCCCATCGATGGTAATTTGTTACAGCTACTCTAGAAAACTGTGACCATCTGAATATTTTGTCCCTTCCAAACTTTGTGTCCCCAACTTCACCACAAACCCAGCCATGCTGAGGGTGGAGACTGGGGGTGATTGGACCAGGATGGCGAGCAGATGGATTAGGGCTGGAATGGAGGGATGAGCTCCTTATCTCGGGAGTGGCTTTGTGACAAGCAGCTGGACCGCTTTCCTCTTGTCCTGACTCAGACACCAGTGCCAGGCTCTTGGGCTTCCCAGCCACTGTAACTGTGGGAAATAAATCTGTCTCTCTCTCTCTCTCTCTCTTTCTTTTTTAGTACTGAAGATTGGACCCAGGGGCGCTTAACCACTGAGCCACATCCCTACCCTTTTCTTTTTCTTTTTTATTTTGAGACAGGGTCTTGCTAAGTTGCTTAGGGCCTCAAAGTGGCTGAGGCTGGCTTTGAACTTGTGATCCTCCTGCCTCAGCCTCCCAAGCCACTGGGATTATAGGAGTGCACCCCCCTGCCCAGCTATAAATCTCTCTTTTTACAGACACAGATACCGGCTGTAAAAAGTCCTGTTGAACGGAAACTTACTGAGGAGGGTGACACCGAGGCTGATTTTCTCTTTGCTGGGGGACTCTTTTTTTCCTAAATGACATCTCACGCAAACCCCCAATATGTCAAGTGGAGAGAAGCAGTATGGGTTTTAGAATAAAGATGTTGTATAAGTTCTAATTGACATTTAGTTGTTACCCAAGCTATTAAGAATGGTCTGGTTATTTGAATAAAAACAAAAGTCTGGGATAAGGATTCTAGTCATGGTAAACATATTTCCCAGACCTGGCTGCCAGTAATCAAGCGGGACAACAGGATCAGTCCTCAGGCTAACAAAAGCAGGTCACCCTACTGGCGAATGACGTCCATCTTCTGTCAGCCCTCAGGGCCCAAGCTTTTTCTAAATTCCCAGGCCCCTTGGAGGAACCTGGTTTGAAGTCCAGTGTCTTAAAAGCTGTTGATCCTTGCTCTGTCCAGGAGATGTTTCTGGATCCAACTATCCTAGAAGGCCCTGAAAGATGTGAAGATGGAAACCCTGGGCAGGAGGGTCTGACGAGGGAGGCTGGAGTAGGCAAGACGGCAGAATCTGAAGCAGGTTCCCAGGCGGACTTTGGAATTTGGGGTAAAGAAGAAACTGCTCAAGAAAGGTGCTGAGAGAGTGCCCCACCCCAAACCTGCACCCTCCGTGAGTGAGCTGAACAGTCTCCACACTGAGCCCTCAGGGCGAGCACATCTGGGCCACAGTGGGCCAGGAAGAAGGCAAGCTGAGGCTCTCCGCATCAGGAATGTAGCTATGTCTCCTGCCATGGCCCCCGGGCTCTGCCTCCATCTTCCCCGGGCCTCCTTCCCTTATTTATTTCTCCTCTTTTATAAGGACTCCAGTCATTGGATATAGGGCCCACTCTAATCTAGTACGGCCTCATTTAACTAAATAACCCGCACAGACCTTCCTTTGTTTCTTTGTTTGTTTGTTTATTTGAGACAAGCTCTTACCAAGTTGCTTAGGGCCTCACTAAGTTGCTAAGGCTGGCCTCGAACTTGTGATCCTCCTGCCTCAGCCTCCTAAGCTGCTTGGCCTCATTATAACTAATTACAATTACACAGACCTTCTTTCTTTTTCTTTTCTTTCTTTCTTCCTTTTGCTTTTCTTTTCTTCTTTTTGTAATCAGTATCAGGGATTGAACCCAGGGGTGCTTAAGCACTGAGCCACATCCCCAGCCCATTTTTAATTTTTTTTTTGAGACAGGGTCTTGCCAAGTTACTTAAGGCCTCACTAAGTTGCTGAGGCTGGCCTCAAACGTGATGCTCCTGCCCCAGCCTCCCGAGCTACTGGGATTACAGGCATGTACCACCACACCTGGCTTCCATTTCACTTATGTTTAAAAACACATTTTCTAGTGGCTTCACAGTACATCTTCACCAGGAAACTAGGATGTATTTCAAATAAGGTCACATTCTGAGGCTCCAGTTGGACATGAATTTGGAAGAGGACACTATTCAACTCACTATACGCTGTCCCCACTGGCAGTGCTGATCAATAGTTTATTAGATTCTCCAGTACAGGTTGAGTATTCCTTATCCAGAGTGCTTGGGACAGAAGTGTTTCAGGCTTGGGATTTTTTCCCCCAGATTTTGGAATATTTGCATATACAGTATAAGATATCTTGGCGATGAAATCCAAGTTTAAACATTAAATTTGTTTGTTTCATGAACACCCTAAACACAGACTGAAGATTTGGCTGTGGCCTGGCACACTAGGTCAGCTGTGGAATTTTCCACTTGTGTCACGTCGGTGCTCAATGAGTTTCAGATTTTGATATGTGAGGCCCTGGGTCCAATCCCTAATATTGAAAAAAGAAAGAAAGTTTCAGACTCTGGAACATTTTGGACCTTGCGTTTTTGCATTAGAGATTCTCAAACTGTACTGAGTCCAGAGGACAAAGGCAAACTTTACGAAAGGAAGGGCTGCTGCTTCCAGTTCCCCCAGAGTAATCTCTTCTGAGTATTTCCTCCAGCTCTCCATCTAGGTAGGCACAGTGGCACATGCAACCCCAGCCACTAGGCAAGGCGAAGCAGGAGGATCGCAAGTTCAAGGCCAGCCTCAGCAAATTAGCAAGACCCTCTCTCAAAATAAAAAACAAAAAGGACTGAGGAGATAACTCAGTGGTGGAGCACCCCTAGGTTCAAGCCTCAGTATTGCAAAAAAATAAAAAATAAATAGCCAGATGCAGGGGCGCACACCTATAATCCCAGCAGCTCAGGAGGCTGAGGCAGGAGGATCGTGAATTCAAAGCCAGCCTCAGCAACTCAGGGAGGCCCTAAGCAAATTAGTGAGACTCTGCCTCAAAATTTAAAAAAACTAAAAATGGGTTGGGGATGTGGCTCACTGGTTAAGTGCCCCAGGGTTCAATCCCTGGTACCAAAAATAATTTAAAAATAAAAATAAACAAACCCTCCATCTTCCTTCTTCACGAACTGCCCCTTCTCGGCCTTCCTCTGTCGGCAGGTGGCTGAGCACACGTGAGCAGTCACTCACGCCAAACCACGCAGGCAATCGCAGCAGCTCCTGCCTCAGCCCCTCCACCCACCCTAAATGCCACATCTGTTCATCTCTACCTGTTTATCCTCGTTACGTCTCCACCATCGTCCATGTGGACCACCATGAAAATTTCCTGCTCACATCACTACGCTGGAATGATCCAAAATGCAAGACAAGCTGGAGCCCTCCCAAAGTCCCTCAGCAATGCACCCTCAGCTCCTAAGACACCTGCACAGGTGTGATTTCACACTCTCACAGGCATTGAAGCCACCGGCAAGTTCCCATGGCCGGCTGCCCGCTGGGGCTGGCTCCTCAAACTGCCAGGCCCCTGGGGATCTTGCTCAAGGGCAGCTTCTGTTTCAGAGGGTCCAGCCTGGGCCTGGATTCTGCACGTCTCCCAGCCCTCGGCAAGGCAGGCGCTGCTGGTCCTTGCACCACACTCTGAGCAGCAGTGGGCGCGTGCACAGCCGAGGCCTCTCCCACTGCAGTGACGGGGCCGCTATCATGCCATCGTGTCTAACCCTGCAGCCACCCCAGCAAGCTAGTGCTGTCCGTCTCCTTTCACAGGTAGAAAGCCTGAGAGTTGGCCAGTGAAGAAAACAGCCCAAGGCTGCACCTTGTACTGGTAACAGCAGTCAAAATTTGAAATCAGATCTGTCAGGCTCTAGATTTCTTGCTTCTTTTTTTTTTTTTTTAGAGAGAAGGACAGTGAGCCAGAGAGAATCATTTTTTAATTGAGTTTTTCCCATGGCTTTCCTTGCTCCGAAACTCGGTTGTGTATGTGGGTGCTGGGTGACCCCAACTCCCTGGGGCCCCAACCTCCAGGAAAGGTGGGTGGGAGGCCCTCGGGCTCCAGCCTTCGTCTGAGCACCAAAGCTCCTCGTGTCTCCAACCTGGGGTCCCTGCTCTTGCTAGTCCTCCACAGGGGAGAACTGATAGGAAAGCTGAGGACGGACTCAGAAGGGCACAACGGGCCGGTGTGGTGGTGCTCACCTGTGATCCCAGTGACTCTGGAGGCTGAGGCAGAAGGATCGCAAGTTCAAAGCCAGCCTCAGCACCTTAGCGAGGCCCTAAGCAACTTAGTGAGGCCATGAGCAACTTAGCAAGACCCTCTCTCAAAATAAAAAAATAAAAGGGGCTGGGGATATGGCTCAGTGGTTAAGTGCTGCTGGGTTCAATCCCTGGTACTGAAAAAGAAAAGAACCTGGGGTCCTTTCTCTTAGCCCATCAACCAGCTATCAATCAAACAGGCTTTAAATAGCCAACAGTTTCAGCATAAGGGTTGAGTGTGAAGCCCTGGATCAAAATTCCCGATTCTTAAATCACAGCTGCCATTCAATAGCTGTGTGACCTTAGATAAGTTGCTTAATGGTGCTGAGCCTCAGTGTTCTCATTTGAATTCTATCTTCCTCGCTAGATGGCTGTGAAGATCTAGGGTGAATGCCGACCCCTTAGTACAGAGCTAGCCCTTAGCATTGTTAGAGGGAGGGGGCTCGGTGGTTACGGTGCTTGCCCTGCATGCGCAAGGAGGAGGGTTCAAACTCCAGCACCACGTACACAACGAAGTGTCAGAGCAATGAAAGCCATGTGAAAAACTCAATAAAATTGATTCTCTCTCTCTCTCTCTCTCTCTCTCTCACTATCTCTCTCTCTTTAAAAAAAAAAAAATTGTTAGGGAGCACAGCTTTGTATTAGCTCCTGGACACCGGTTGGGACCCAAAGGAAAGCTTTGCCATGGAGCGAGCATCACTAATCTGAAAATCCAAACTCCAGAACTTTGAGTGCTGCCACGATGCTGCAGGTGGAAAAGTCCACAGCTGACCTCGTGGGACAGCCACAGTCAAAGCCTAGGCACGCTGAACGCACTGCATAAAACTACCTTCAGGCCGTGGGTATCAGCTGTAACGGAAACCAGATGAGTTTCATGTTGGGCTTTGGTCCCATCCCTGAGAGCTCGTTCTGTATATGCAAATAATCCAAAGTCCAGAGTAATCCCAAGTCCAGAAGTTCCTGGTCCCAAGCATTTTTAAAAGGGCTCCTGAGGCCGTGTGGCTTTCAGCCAGGCTGCTGCCCTCTTCAGCTGCACTGCACATCCCACCCGCTCCTCCCTATCCATCCTCTTCTCTCCTCCAACAAACTCCTCGGGCAAGAAGCACTCAGGAACCTGTCACTCAAAACCAGAACAGAGCAGGAAGCCATGGTGTTTGTGCAGGAAGTGGGCGACATGCAGGTGGGCAAACACCACCTAAGCAAAGCCGCCTCCTGCTGTCATGGGGGTAAACTGAGGCCCTGTGGGTTGTGGGCCTGGTCCAGAGCCGCAGGGACATTTGTCAGCCTTGCCCCTGAGCCTCTGGGGCCCCAAATGTAAGCAATTTCCCAGCAGCCCAAGCATATGCTGTACTGCAGGAGGATGAGGGGTGGGACTGGGAGAGGAGGATTCCTTTCCAAGAAAGCACCTTTGCTGTATGGGCAAGAGAGCCAGGGAGGCAGGAATGCAGATGTTTGGGCCAAGTTTTGGAAATAGCATCTGCCTCCTGTTCAGTGCTGGGCCTTAGAGGGCAAGGCAGGGGTTTTGAAGCCCCCGAGTTTCTCAGAGGCAGGGGAGGGACAGGGATGGGAACCAGGCACTCGCACAAGGGATGGGGTCCTCCTCCCCCACCCTAACTTTAATCTCCGCAGCTCTGCGTTTATCGGTTTTATTTGTGTATGTTTCTGAGTACAATTTCCTTTGAACAAAGGGATCTATGACTCAAAAAATGCTTGAAAGCCACTTACTATTTCCCTTACAAGATCAAGGCCAGGAAAAATCAACCAAGGCTGCAAAAGACAGGGCAGGCTTCCGGCAGGGCTGGTAAGAATTTAGACGGGGCGGGGGCGGAGGAGAGAGGCTGGGGTCTGGCCGCCGGTGGGGCTGGAGTGAGCACCAGTGCCCACGGGCAGCGGCTGGATTTCCTGGATAAGAGCAACAATCTTGCTGATGAGATGGCGAGGGCGGGCAGGGAATGGGGTTAAAGGAGTTAGACACAGGAGCGGGAGTTTATGGACGGATCTTTGCTTCAACCTCCTAAAGCTGTCCATAGTCTCTCATTTGTGAGAAAGTGAAATGTTAAAAAAAAAATTAAAGCAAAATAAACTAGGTGCAGTGGCACACGCATGTAATCCCAGCAACCCAGGAGGCTGAGGCAGGAGGATCACAAGTTCAAGGCCAATGTCAGCAACTCAGCGAGGCCCTAAGCAATTTAGAGACCCTGTATCAAAGTGACAAATAAAAGGGGGTGCAGATGTGGCTCAGTGGTTAAGCACTTGTGGGTTCAATTCCTGGTACCAAAAAACAAAAACAAAAAAAACTTAAAGCAAAACAAAACAGTAATTTCTGGGTGTATCGGTTAGGCTACTTTTGCGCAGTAAGGAGAAGAATGATCCAGAGGTTGCTAGAGCATATCAGTAGTCTTTCTTCTAAACCTGGCATTCAGTGGAACTGATGCTGTGTTCGGAAACTGATACAGTTAGGAATGTGGTTTACCAATATCAGGTCTCCCCAGTTAGCATCTCTGTGATTGTAATGACTTTTACTTCATGGTCACAAAATAGTTGCTGCAGCTCCAAGGGTCGCACCTTTGTATAATCAGGAAAGTGGGACTCCTAAAGACGGGAAGAGTCTAATCCCTAACTTTTGACCTTTGTTAAGAGAAAGAAAACCTTCCCAGAAGTTTGCCCCAAGGTTTTTCTTGTTTATCAAAAGCAACAAAGGAAATGGTTATTTGATTTGGCTCAACCTGATCAATCCTAATCCTTGGGGCTGAAGGGTTCAAGGGTTCGTGAAATAAGCACATGCCGAGTATTTGAACAGAGCTGGGTCTTAGGGAGGAAGACAAAGAGACAGCAACACCGCTTAGTGACCCCTGTAGGTGGCAGGCTTCTCAGGTATGCAGCTGGTTTCCTGAGAAGACAGCTTCCGGACATCCAGCACACCAAACATGGGGTGTTTGGGGAAGACAGGGGAAACACAAAGAGTAGAGTTGACTGTGTCCCGTGAACTGGGTGCCTTCTGCTCCTCCTTGTATCTTCACTGTATCCCAGAAGCTCAGGAAGGTGTGGTAATTTGCCCAGGGCAACCCAGCCAGGCAGAGGCCAAGTTGAGATTGGAACTCAGATCTTTCCACCCACGAAGTGCACGGTTTTCCACTGAGCCTCAGCGCACCTGGCCCCCACCCTCTCCTCCCAGTCACATGTCCGTCCTGTTGCTCATCTCCAAGACCTGGCTGGCATCCACCCTGGATCTTCACCAGACTCTCACGTTCAAACTAGAAACTCAGGGTGTCACAACTGTGAGGAGCCACCTGCTCCAGCTGGTTTCCCTGGTGATGGCTCCAGATGATGGCTCCAGATGATGGCTCCCAGTGGGCCCTGAGGTCCCCTCCAACAAACGCCTTGCCCCCCTGTCAAATTCTGCTGGCTGCCACCAGTGTATCTAAAACAGAAGGACGCCTCTCTTGTGACCCTTGTACAAGGGTCCTGTGGCCTTGCTCCATCACCTGTCACCCACAGGTGACTGACTGCACCTCTCTGAGCCTTCGGTGCTCCTGAGCAAAAGGGGTGACGTGTTGTGAAATGAAATGAGACAATCTGTCACCCGCGCCTCAGTGGCTGGCTTAAGTACTGGATATAGGCCAAAGAAGACTTTGGGAAACAGCTCCGCTGGTGGCCTGCTGTTGGTTCCCATGGAAACCCAGAGGCCTGAGGTCAGACAGGCCTGATGTGTACAGAGCCCAGGCCCCATCCACTAGGACCTCCCTTCTCACATTCTTAATGCAATGAAGGTGATTCATGCCATCGGGAGGGAGCAGACACGGCCCCGAGCGAGAGTGAGCCCCGATCACGCTCCCAAGGAGGGAGGGAGGGAATCACTGGGATTCGCGGCTCTGTGCTCCCACAGACAGGGGGATCAACGAGACCGAGTTCACGCACCCACCTGCAGGATATGGCAAGAGCTCAGGTGGATTTGCTGGTTTTGCTCCATCCAAGTTGGTGCCACACAGAGGTGGCTTGCTTAGGTGACTTGTGCTGGGACCTACAGTGCTCCTTCTCCTTGGGCACTTGGACATCGCCAGCCAGCAGGATCCGAGGTTGACCTGCTGCTGCTACGTCTGTCCTCAAGTCTTTAACTGATGGCTGCTGTCTCCCTTGTGAAAAGGCACCTGACCACCAGCCACCAGCCACGGGAGGCCCAGCCACACGGTTCATAAAGACTGGGCCTTTTTACCCCAACACCTGTTTCTTCCATTTTTTGCCAAGTAACCCAGAGACTTCCCAGATATGCCATGAGATACTTTCACGTCGTTTTGGAGGGACACCAGATATATGTTAAGAAAACACACACACACACACACACACACACACACACACACACCCCTTTAGAAGGCCAAACCTAAAGTCATCTAACTGGGTGTAACTGGGTGACTGGTTAATCCCCAGCTCCCAACCAACAACAGCATAAACTCACCCAGGTTTATACACCTGAGTGTATAAACTCACCCAGGACCCAGGCCTTTCAAGATGGAGGAGGAGGGACCCAAGGGACGGCAGAACGCTCAGCGGCACCTGCCAAGTCTGTGCAGGACAGCAGAGGGTGAAGAAGAAAGAGCAGGAAAAGCTTTCTTCCCCGCTCAAGTCAGAAGGCAGAGAGAGAGAGCGAGCGCGAGATCAAAAACCACTAAAGGTCCTCATGTGGGCCTCTCCCTGTTTTAATTAAGTGCAGTCCGCAGGCCTTCAAACACCCAAGCAGCCTCAGGAAATGCCAGCAGCCCGGGTGCCGCTCCTGCACCCAGGCAGAGCAGTCGTGGACGAACAGAGAAGCTCCGAGAACATTCCTGGACTCTCTTCCACAGATGGTGGCCCTTGGCAGCATATCCCCAGCTGCAATCGGAAATGCACCTTTCCTAGGGACCCAGCTTACCCCTGCAGACATCTGTACGTGAAAAACTCCAATAAAATCTCACTAAACCGTTTTACCATCATTGCATGAAATGCTTTCATATTATCTGAGCACCAAGTGCTCAGATAGGGACAGGCTGGCTCCGACCTGGTTCATCAACCCTGCTCTGCCTGGTCCAGCACTCCAGCAACCTGGTCCTTCCCTAGTTTCTTCTGGTTCCTCCGCCCCTCCAGGCCTTCGCTGCGCTCCTCCCTTAGCCTGGATGCCTATTCTCCTGTCCCCAAAGTTTTCCTGCACAGTCTGCCCCCGATTCCCAAGGTGTCACCATTGCTGGTTGTGAGCATCTGTTCTCCACGAGAGCCCTGGGTGCTCAGCCATCCGGGACCAGCTGGAGCCCTCCAGGTCCCTTCATCCAGGATGGCCAGCATCCCTGTTAGCCAACTTTAGTCACTGTGACCAAAATTGCTGACCCAAACAACGGGGAGGAGTGAAGTTCTGGGTCCGGTTTCAGTTCATGGTAGCTGGCTCTGGGCTGGAGGTGAGGCAGAAACACTGTGGAAGGGAATGGCGGAGGGAGTAGAGAGACAGAGGAGGTGCCAGGACAAGATACAGTCCCCAACGGCATATCCCCAGTGCCCGCATGTGCAGCCATGTGGCACCTGCCTACCGCTTCCACCTCCCCTCTAGTCCCTTCAGCTTTTTTAAAATTTTTTTTTATGGTACCAGGATTGGAACCCAAGGGTGCTTAACCACTGGGCCACATCCCCAGCCCTTTTTTATTTTGAGACAGGGCAGCTTTTTAGCTCAGCCCCACCTGGGATGCAGGTGAGCTGGCTCAGCAGAGCTCAGTCCCCTGGGAGGAGGGTGCTACAGACCTCTTTATCTGAGACTCAGTCCAACAACAAGCTTGCATCCTGGGCATGCTTGTGGCTTTGGGTAAGCAGTTTGCATTTAAGATCTCATTTAATCCTCCTATGTGGCTGCGATGACTCTTTCTCAGAGCAGGGGCCTGGGTCTCTAAAGCTGAGGGAAGGGAGGGAATGCACATTTATTAGGCGCCTCCTGTATACCAGGACATGTGCACCCGTGAACCCGCTGTACTACCTGGCTCTGGTAATGAGCTCAGACCTGGCTGCTCCGCCTCCCGCCCATGTTCACTGAGGTCCTCACAAGGCTCCTGACACTTGCTGCTTCCTTCCTTCACTCTTTCCTCCCACACAACCCCAGCCAGGGCCCTGTGCCTCAGATCCACCTCTCCCATCTGCACAGATTTTCAAAATCACCAGCAGCCTCCTAACTCAGTTCTCCCTCTCCCGGACTCTGCCCCCTTAAATGCTGTTGACCAAACCCCACGAACTTAGCGTGAAATGTTGACCCTGGCTTATCCGGATTGCTTCCCTCCTTCCAGCCCCAGCCCCTTCCTCCCAGTTCCTCCTCCTACCCCCTAAATGACAAGTCCACCTCCAACCCCAGATAGCAGGTGAAACTGTATTCGCAGCCCAACTTCTCTCCAAATCGACAGCCACGTGCTTTCGATTCCTGCAACTCCAGGCATCCAAAGCAGCTCGTTGCTCTTCCCTTCCTTTCGGGGGAACTCGACCAACGTGTTGACAGGCATTGTGCCATGGACGGAAATGACAGAGGCCTCTGCAGACAGGTTCCCCGGCGCGGACCCTCCTGCCCCCAGCGCAGGCTGCACACCAGCAACTCTACGGGGAGAGCCCTGTTGGTGACACAATCTCATGGTGTAAATGCTCCACGAAGGCTGCACCACTCTTCCACTAGGACACTACTGAACTTGCAGTTGGGAAATGACACAGAGAATCAGTTCCCCAAAGCCAGGATGAGCCAGGAGGATTGCAAGTTCAAAGCCAGCTTCAGCAAAATAGTAAAGGAGAGAGAGAAAACACAAGCTATCATTATAAAGGGTGAAATAGGAGCATTATTTCAAACCCCAGAGATAATGAAGAATAATAAGGAAATATCAAGAACAGCTATGTCAATGAATTTGACAATTTAAATGAAATAGACAAAAATACGCAAAGAACAGAATTTCCAAAACTGACCCAAGAAGAAACAGAAAATCAGAAATAGTCCTAATCTATTAAAGAAATTATATTTGTAATTTAAAATATTTCCCTTAAAAAACACTTCAGGTCAGGTGGCTACACTGGTAATCTACAATCCAACATTTAAGGAGATATCATGCCAGTCTTCCATGAATTCTTTTTATTTATTTATTTTTTCAGAGAGAGAGAGAGAAAATTGATTTTATTTGCTTTTTCGTCTGGCCTTTGTTGTGTATGAGGTGCTGAGGTTTGAACCTGGGTCCTTGTGCATGCCAGGCATGTGCCACAACCACTGAGCGACTGAGTTCTTTCAGAAAATACAGAAGAGATCATTTCATGGCCTAGTTATCGAGGCCAGAGTAACCTGATTCCAAACCCAGACAGATGTTTCAAGAAAACTACAAACGAATGTTTCTCAGGTACGTTGTTTTAACAATTCTTAACAACATTTTAGTAACTTGCACCCAGGGACTAGTGGTTCTTGGTTATGGTGCTTGCCTGGCATGCGTGAGAATGTGGGTTCAAACCCCAGCACCATGCACACAATGAAGTGTCGGAGCTATGAAAGCCACATGAAAAACTAAATAAAATTGATTCTCTCTCTCTCTGTCTCTCTAAAAATAAATAGATAATACAGCATGACCAAGTGGGGTTCACCCCAGGAATATCAGGATAGGTTAACATTTAAAAATCAGCCAATTAGCCTGGAGTAGTGGCACATGCCTGCAATCCCAGTGGCTCCGGAGGCTGAGGCAGGAGGATCACAAGTTCAGGGCCAGCCTGGGCAACTTATTGAGACCTTGTCTCAAAGTAAATAGAAAGGGTTTGAGATACAGCTCAGTTGTAGAGCACCCATGGATCAATCCCTAAGTTCTAAGGAAAAAAGAAAAAGAGAGAAAAGGAAGGAAGGAAGGAAGGGGGGAGAAGAGGGAGGGAAGGGGAGGAAAGAAGAGGAAAAAAGAATGAATAAATTGCACTTTATCAAAATTTAAAACATACATTTCTTAAAGACACCATAAAGGAATCGAAAAACAAAGTCATTGGGGCTGAAGCGGTGGCTCAGCGGTTTCGGCGCTTGCCTGGCAAGCACGAGGACCCGGGTTCAAACCCCAGCACCACGTACACAACTGAGTGTTGGAGCAACTAAGGCCATGTGAAAAACTAAATCAAGTTGTTTCTCTCTTTCTCTGTCTCTCACTGTCCCTCTCTCTTTAAAAGAAAGAAAAAGAAAGTCACAGACTGATAGAAAACATATACGAAGAACTCTTATGACTCAATAATAAGAAACGAGTGACCCAGTTTGTTGTTGTTGTTGTTTTCATTGTGGGTCCTTGGGCTTAACCCCAGGTGTGATCTACCATCGAGCTACATCTCCAGCCCCCTTTCTATATTTATTTAAGAAAGAGTCCATTTTATTTATTTTTTTCATCTGATTTTTGTTTCCGGCACTTAGTGGGTCTGTGGTGCTGGGGTTTGAACCCTGGTCCTTGCACATAGGAGGCCAGCACTCTACCGCGGAGACATCGTTCCAGCCATATATTTTTGTCTTTTGAGTCAGGGTCTCCCTAAAGTTGCTGAGGCTGGCCTCGAACTTGCCATCCTCCTGCCTCAGTCGCCCAAGTTGCTGGGATCACAAGCGAACACCACCGCATCAGTGGTCAAACGACCCAATTTTTTAAATGTTAAAAGATGTGGTCAGATATTTCCCAAAAGAAGATGTATTAATGACAAATGGCACACAGAAAGGTGACGTTGTCAGCAGTCACACGGCCATGGGGGCAGGCACTAAAATGTTTGAAATCCAAGAGTGATCATGTCAGCTGCGAGAGAGGACGTGGAACCACGGGAACTCTCGTGCATCTCCATACAGCATTAGTGGAGGTGAGAAGTAGTCCAAGCGCTTTGGAAAACAGGGGGCGGCTTATCAAAAATTAATCTCGTTTGCATACAAATCAGTGATGTCACTGTTTGCTGAAGAGACACGCACACACGGCCAGACGGCCTTGGAAATGAGAGCTCATGGAGCTAGCTTCCACTGAGCAAGGCTGATTAAACAACAGCGTTGCTACTGTCCCTACGTTGGGAGCACCAGCAGTGAACACATACACAAGTTACGGCATGTCCACCCAAGGGACTAATACTCAGTAATGAAAAGGAACAAGATATTTATATGTCCGACAACAGGGGTGAATCCCCCAAACTGTGCTGATCAAAAGAAGCCAGACATGAAAGAATATGTGCCGTATGATTCACAGGAAATTCTAGAATTCTCAGCAGTGGATGATGGCATTCCCGGGGGATGGTATTTGGAAATATCTGGGAACATTTTTGGTCATCACAACTTGGAATTTGCTCCTGGCATCTGGTAAGTCAAGGCTGGGGATGCTGCTAAACATTTTCTGAGACACAAGACAGCAAAGAATGATTTGACCCAGAATGTGAACAGTGCCAACGTTGAGAAACCAGGGCTAAATTAATCTACAGTGACAGAAAACAGATCAGTGATCGCCGCTGGCTGGGGACAGGAAAGTGAGTTTGCAGGAGAGTTCAAGAGTGAAGAGGACATTCAAACATGGATGGTGGGAGAGGAAGCGTTTTAATTTATGCCAATGGTATCTCAATAAAATTCATTTTGAAACATTGGCTCTCAAAAATATGTTTCTGTAGGTGGGCTTGGTGGCGCACACCTGTAATCCCAGCCCTCAGGAGGCCGAGGCAGGAGGATTGCAAGTTCAAGGCCAGCCTCAGCAACTTAGTAAGACCTACCCACCCCATCTCAAAAAAATAAGGAGGCCTGGGGTTGTAGCTCAGTGATTGAGTGTCCCCATACTGGGGACTTGGAGGGGAAGGGCTGGGGTGTAGCCCAGTGGCAGAGCAATTGCCTGGCATGTGCAGGGCCCTGGGCTTGACCCCTGTAACTCACACACATTTTGGTCATTCCTGTCTAGCAGTACCTTGAAGGTCACAGTTCTAACTGTAGATCACCCTGACTGGAACTGTCTTCTCTGGATGGGACCTTAGATACAGCAATGGGGAAATTCCTACATCCCACAAAATTGAACCCATGTTTCCTAAACAGAACTTGAGGAAGGTGGAACCAACTAAGAAGCAAGAACAAGGAAATTTGTGGCCAGCCAACAGCATTATAGGATTATGTTATTGTATTCATACTTACGGCCATTTGCACACCTCCCGATACAAACAAGTATGCATATGTGTTAGTGACATTTGCCCCAACCCTATTTGTTTATTTTTTCTGGTACTAGTGATTGAGCTCCGGGGTTATCATTGAGCTACATCCCCAGTTCTTTTTTTTTTACTTGAGACGGCATCTCACCAACTTGCTGAGGCTGGCCTTAACCTTGTGATCCTCCTGCCTCAGCCTCCTGAGTCACTTGGATTAACAGGTGTGTGTCACCGCATCCGGTCCCAACCCTATATTCTTTACGCTTAGTCTCCACGTCTATTGACGTTTTAATAAAACCCAAAGACTTTCCTCTCCCTGCAAGAGTGCAGTCTTTTGAAACTTGAGGTATCACAAAGAGAAGGTAGCTCTCAGAAACTGCAATTTTGGAGTCCTCATTTCAAGAACAGTCCCCCACCAGCTGTGACAGGGACCTCAGGTTGGTCGGTGGGAGCCTGCGGACCATGGAAATTGGCAAAGGCAACAAATCCGGGCTTGTTCCTCTGGAGAGCCGGTTGTTAAAGGCTGGCCAGCACATCACGGCTCTGACTCAGAAAGAAATGGGATTCATACCCAAAAGAGGATGCACATGGGCGTGAACAGGGACATTGTGGTTTGGAATTTATGATTTTTCCTCTTATGTCATAAAGACAGTTACAATTGCCCTGAAGATTCATCTTCCCACAAAAAAATAGGGCCAGGGGGTGGAGTGGGGGGGCCTGGCTCTGTTCCACACAGTGGTTTAAAAGAACATGGTAACGGGTGGCACAGGGGCTCTGGTTAAAGAAAACAAAACGTTTAGAAACCTGGTTTTGGGACTGGAATAACGTGGAACGGGAGTATAGACTTGGGTGAGATCTTAGCCATGTTCTCAAAGGAAGGAGAGAAGCCCTGGCTAAGAGAGGGCCCGGCCACCACCTCTGAGCTGTGTCTCAGATGACTCCTAACCCAGGGCCCAGGGGACCTCCAGCCCGGCTGAGCCAAGCTTCCTGCACCTTACCTGCTGGCTTCTTTCTCGTGGGACTGAGGCCAGGCAGATGGACAGACACATTTCCCAGAGAACACTCCCTACACGCTGCCTCCCATCCCCACCAGGTGGGGGGTGGCTCTGTCCTGAGAAGTCTCTTGATTTCTGGGGGATTTGCTTGGCATGTTAGAAATTCATGTCTTCCTGACACTGAAAGCAAAGTGACCCACCAGATATCCTGTGGCCAGCCCAGTCCACTATCAGCCAAATTGAGGCCTTGGAGGTGAGAGCCATAGAGAATTCTAGGGATGTGGGCTGTCCTAGAATTTATAAGTCATCTTTAAAATGTGATCTTGTCTCTTCACCAAGGCAGTGTTGGGTCGCTCCAAGATTCTATCCCACGTCCCTGGGCTTGGATTCAGACCCAGAAAGCCAAAGGCCTTCTTGGAGCCCCAGCGGAGGGCAGAGGCCTGAACTGGCCTGCTCCATCCACCCGAGGAAACCTAGAGATGTGGAGCCCCACAGCCAGCAGCTTGCTGGGCCCAGAACCAGAATCCAGGGAAAGACCCCACTGGGACCTAGAGCTGGGGGGACCCGCAGCACAGCCCCCAGCACCCTAGAAAAGGGAGCAGGGCAACCTGCCCTTGGGGTCCAGGTGGGGGAGGAGAGCTTTTTCTGTGGGCACCTCCTGCCAATAGTGGGATTTTAAAAACTTGTTCAAAAAAGTAAATACGGAAAGAAAGAGAGGACACCAAAGAACAGGAGGGGCGACCCCTGGGTAGAGATCAATGAGGCCTTCAAACCCTCCATGCTGGAAAAGTCTGCGCTCTCTGTTGTCTTTGGGACCCCGCTGAATGGCTGGGAAACTGTTTTTAATAAACAGGAGTTCAAACGCTGACTCTCCGTAGCCAGCAGTCACGCCTTAAACTCTAAACTTTACATGAAAACTCTCCCAGTCCCTTTGAACTGTCCTTCCTCGCAGAGCAGAGGCCGCAGTGTTTATGCAGTGCTGGAGGTTGCTGGCAGGATGGCAGGGCTTTGGATACTTCCCCTCTTTAGCAATCTCTTGCCTTCAGAAGCCATTAATGCCCCACTCAGCAACATCAAGGTATTGCTTTGAAGTCCCTTCTGGCGACGGGCCTCTCACACTCTTTGGTTACTGCGCAATCAAATAATTAAATGGATTCTCAGGGAAAAAAAATCGTATTCTTTTCCTTGGTAATTAAACACTCCAGGTTGGACAGGAGCGCGGGTTGCCAAGGGATTGCGAATCTGTAAAGGCCCCAAGCCCAGAAGCCTTTGCTTGTGGCCCCCAAGGGAGAAAAAAAATAATGAGAAAAAGTCAGCTCTATCCCGCTTCCCTTCCTGCAGGACAGCTCCCTGAGCCTCCAGCTGTCCTGGGGCAGGTCTCCCTCCCTGCGGCTGGGTGGGGCAGGGCAGCCCCCCTTTAGAGGGGAGGGCATGGGGTCCTGGGGAGGGGACAGATCTTGGCCAAAGCTCCTGAGGGACTGTAGCTGCTGAGTGGCAGGGCCAGGCTCCACCCCCTCCCTGTCCTGGGGAGCCCCCCACCCCGTAGAAGGGGAGGGGAGGGGGGAGGGGAGGGGAAGGGGAGGGGGAGGGGGGATGAGCCAGCGGGAGTGGGAACAGAGGGCCAAAGAGAGGGGTTAGAGGGATGGGAGGAAAGAGGAGGAAGAAATTGAAAATCAGAGATTAGGAAAGGCCAAGCAAGGGAAAGGGGAAAAGAGGGAGGAGGGGGAAAAAGGGAAGGGGAAGTGGGGAAGGAAGACAGAAGAGGAGGCAAACCGAGAAGAAACAGGGAGGAAGGCAAAAAAGAGGGGAAGGGGGAGAAGTGGGTGCGGGGCTGGAGGGCTGGGGCTGTTTAGGGGCAGCTGCAGACTGGGGTTTTTTTTTGTTTGTTTG